>BSBM01000675.1:6910000-7510000 GCA_027924585.1 Larix kaempferi
GTTTGCACTTGTATAAATAGAGGTAAAGTGCACCTCATTATTCACTCACTCATTCAAGTGAAGTTCGCATCACCCAGAGAGAGAGAAGTTTGCACTTGCTGGAGAAGGAAGTTGTTTTGGGGTTTCTACTTGTGGAAAGCATTTTCAGCTTTTCTCTTTTATGTTTGTACTCTGAACTCGTGATTATCATCTCTATATGAAGGTTGCTGGGTTTTCTCCCAATTGGGTTTCCTAGGATAAACTCTGTGTTATTGTTTTGTGCTTTGTCTTTCTTCTAGTGATCTTGTTTATGCATTTGAATTATTATGTTATGAATGTATGAAAATTAACAACACAATATGTGGAAATGGGTTTGGATTTCTGAAATGGAAATGTGCTGGAAGCATGATCCCTCAAAATTTTGAAATGGGGAAACTATATATATATAATGTGCTATTCTATAAGTGCCACATTATATTGAAACTTTCAAAGAAAGCATATGAATAAATAATCAATATCATTTAAATGACAAACATAAATGACAAGAAATGTTCCAACATTGCTTATATTGGGATCCTCATGATTAGTATCACTCGCTGCTTCCTTGCCTAGCCTTTGGCTCTACGCTGATCCTCCAGAGATCAGTAGATACCATCCAATTTTGATGAAACTGCCTAATCCAAGTCTTAAAGTTAATATATGATAGAAAAAACTTAACATGCCTAATCAATGATTTTGGCTTTAGTGAAGGGTACACTGTTGACAAAGGAGTTCAACCGTCAATGCCACTAACATCGGGGTACATAAAGGGTTTGGTGCTCCTGATTAAATGCCAATCCCATACTCTAATACATGATAGAATCCAATGAAAATACTGCAATCCTACCAATTTTGAAATCCTGAAGCTGTTCAATCTGTTGAATTTTGAAGGGAATATGAAATTCTACTACCTCCATATGAAGTCTGATGAGGTTGGAACCACTCTCAAACATCCTGAAACAATTAATGTTAATGTTAAAAATTTAAGTGAAAGTTGACATTTCCTTTATCTTTTCTTTGCTATCCTATTTTAAATTTAAGTTCCTTTTATCTTTTCATTTCTATCCTTTTTTAAATTTAAGTAAAATTTAAGAATTTAATATTACCATTAATTGTCAGCATTTTTGGTCAAACCTAGTCAAAACCAGAGTCAAACCATGTCAAAATAGGTGTATTTAGAGAAGGAAACGCTTTGTACAAAAAATGATACCACTAGTTTTAGACGGGGTTGGCCGATTTGGATTGGTTTGGTATCGAACCGATCGGTTCAGGCTTCAGGCCGGTTGGTTTGGTACTGAACTGGTGCCTAGGCCGAGATTTGTGTTGGTTTGGGTTTCGACTTTGTCTGGTCGGTCAAACTGACCAGTTTCGGTTTTGGTTTGACCGATTTTAAAAACATTTCCTTTTATTTGTGTCAAATCCACAAGACAAACAACTGCAAATACCAATGCATAAACAAGATATATAGCTGAAACTATATCTGGAAATTGCACAATATATGGACAACTGGAAACTTCATATATAAGCTCAAGATGAAGTACAAGTAAATACCATAGCTTTCTCTCAACTCTAGTAAAAAAGCTCCAACTATCCAGAAAGCCCTAGCAAGGGTTAAATCATCAAATCCTAGTCCAACCAAGAAGATACAAGTGCGGGAGCGTTTAAGACTCTTGAAGATGATCCCTGGTGTGGGATTGAAACATTGAGACATCAAAAACAAAAATGCAGTCTCCTTCCCTCAATCTATTAGTGCGTAGCAATGTATAATGCAAGAATCTCTCCAACACAACCTCCGAGGGAAGATGTCTACCTCTTCTCTTCTTCATCAATTCACCCTAAGGTTTTATCACAAAACCTAATCTCCAATATCGAAGGGTAAAACCCTAATCGAAGAACTTGAAGATGCTCCAAGAAACTCCAAGACGACTAAGAAAGATCAAGTACAAATCAAGAGAGAGAGAGAGAGAGAGAGAGAGAGAGAGAGAGAGAGGATTAGTGTGCACTCTTCTCTAAGGTCACATCTCTACATAAGAGTGAAATCAAGTGAGTGAATGAATTTTTTGTTGTGGAAAGATTCCTTTATTTATATGAGGTAAGGGAAGTCTAACAATACTATGTGGACAAAATCGCTTACAAAACCTACATGAGCCTTCTTGGCGAACACAAGTGAGACATCCACTCTAAATTACATGTGTCATGCTCCACAATGATGTTGTACACAATAGGGGCTCCAAGATGATGTAGCTACACAAAGTGAGTCTGCATGTTGTTGTCAAAATCCTCCAGACTCCATCGATTCTCCTGAACAATGTATTGCATTGGGTCAGCTCTCTACCATGGGGGAGTGCCCCCCTATTCCCGCTTCGGAAGCTCACTCCCAAAACGCTCCCAATTTTGGGAGTGCACTGTCGAGGCGCTCCCTTCTTCTCGTATACTAAAAGCTCCAATACTAGGTTGATCATTTGATGACACTGTTATGGTACATCCCTTCTTTGCCAAGCTCGTATAAGAGTTGCTATGGTTGATCATTTGATGACAATGCTAGATGATTGATGTATATGGTTTAATCCATGTTTTCTAAAGCTAATTCAACATCCTAAATGTCTTTTAGATATAAATCCATCAAATATATACAAATAAAAAATGCTCTCAAAACGCTCCCGAAATGAGAGCTTTTGAAAATTTTGCTTTTCCTCCTAGGAGGTCACAAGTTCAAATCCGAAGGGGGGGTAGGGTATGTACACCTCTGTAGAGTTTAGTAGTTAAATTGATGCGCAGAGGGGGGTCCTTGTCCCACAAACAAGGGGTCTCATACACCACATTGATGTCTCGCTTGGTGGTGACCTTAAAAATAGATTATTATTATGGAACCCTCTATAACTGTTATTTTCTTTGTTTCCTCCATGCCAATGGGAAAGACCAGGATCATTTGTCATATTCAACAAACTCTGTTGTTTGACTTCACCAAATGAAATCCTCCACCTACTGAGAAACATCACATAAATCAAGGTTTGTTGTTTGGATTTCAAACTCCTTCAGATCTGCATTGAAAGTCCATTAAAAATTTAGTTGAACACTAATTTTTACATGGGTAAAAATATGTGTTAATAGTGGCTCCCACTTGAGGAGAACTTCCCTTTGCAGGATGGTGAGAATCTCATAACTATAGAATGATGAAGACCTAGAAACTGACAACTTGGAAACAAATGAATGACTCAAACCAATCCCCTGGACACAACTTCCGGACCTCAAGATTCAGTGCTTCTAACAAAATGACCTTGTTCCCAAGCAAACTTGGAAAATGGAATTCAAGATTGGCTTCCGCAAATGGACTCTTCCGATGACATACCGTGTCGAAAGACTTGTTGAAAATCGGATTTGAATGGAAAGGACTCAAAATAAAACCTAGACCTAATGACTCCTTTTTTGGAAAAACAATACACCAAACATTTAAATAAGCAATGAAGCATGTCCTATGACATGTGACTCTCTGATCAACATTCTCATAAGACTAGTGGAGCCAATCATAAAGTCAGTGGATCTTACAATACAAGTCATCATACATGAAATGTGTTAGATGGTGACTCATGAGATATGGGGTACATGGTGTATGTTCAACCCCTAGACGATCCAAGATGGATTGCAGTATGGGCGACGGTCCACAATGGATATGCATAGTTGAGATAGCTTACTCAATGGATGCTTGACCTTACGATGGTGTTGGGTTGGTCTTCTTCCCTTAAGCATTGGAGTTCTCTTGTTTTATTGGTGGACACCCTTCATAATGGCCACATTGAGGAAACACCTGCTTGGAAGGCACCGTACTTGACATGAGGAGCATTCTACATCATTCAAGAGGGATTTTACCTTAGATGGCATGTAGCATCTTGTATTCTTGTTCAGAGGATTGGAGATGGCTTGGGGACACCTGGGACTTTGACAATGTTCTTGCAAAGGGTAGCTGACTACGTTGTTGGGAGCTGCAATCCATCTTGGACTTCGGAATTCAAGATTGGCTTCCGCAAATGGACTCTTTTATGACATACCATGTCCAAAGACTTGTTGAAAATCAGACTCGAATGGAAAGGACTTAAAATAAAACCTAGACCTAATGACTCCTTTTTTGGAAAAAAATACACCAAACATTTAAAATAAGCATGTCCTAAGACCCGTGACCCTCTTATCAATATTTCTCATAAGACCAATGGACCCAATCATAAAGTCAGTGGATCTTACAATACAAGTCATCATACATGAAATGTGTTAGATTGCGACTCATGAAATTTGGGGTACATGGTGTTTGTTCAACTCCTAGACGGTCCAAGATGGATTGCAGCATGGGCGATGGTCGATAATGGATATGCACAGTTGAGATAGCTTGCTCAATGGATGCTTGAACTTAGGATGGTGTTGGGTTGGTCTTCCCTTAGGCATTTGAGTTCTCTTGCATGATTGGTGGACACCCTTCGCAATGGCCACATTGAGGAAATACTTGCTTGGAAGGCACCGTACTTGACATGAGGAGCATTCTACATCATTCAAGAGGGCTTTTACCCTAGATGGCATGTAGCATCTTGGATTCTTGTTCATAGGATTGGAGATGGCTTGGGGGCACTTGGGACTTTGACAATGTTCTTGCAAAGGGTAGCTAACTACGCTGTTGGGAGTTGCAATCCATCTTGGACTTGGGAATTCAAGATTGGCTCCCACAAATGGACTCTTCCTATGATGTAGCGTGTCAAAAATGTTGAATTTTAAATTATTTCTAGATGTTGACAATTATTTCACAATGTTTTCAAGCATTCATTTCATCCCACAGTTTTCATTGAATAATTGCACACTGAAATTTTCAACTTAAATTGCAGTGGAAATAAATGATCATAGAAACACAACCATGCACATTAGACACAAGAATTTTATCCTGGGAAACCCAATAGGGAGAAAACCCAGCCAACTTTTCTTAGAAGAAATCATTCCAATTCAAGTACAATACCATTCATGAAGAGAAACCCTAGCACATAAGAGGTTCGCCCTTCTTCACAAGAAACCCTAGCAAGGGTGGCGAATCTTCCAGAGATAGTAAGAACCCCAAAAATTACGCCTTTGACATTTTCTATGCTTGGCTGAAATTGCGCACTAGGAGAGAGAATAAGATGTGTGTTGATGAGTGTGAAAATGAAATGCTGGAGCACTTTATTTATATTCGTCAGTTCACTTGACTTTTTCAGCAGTGGGGTAGACTTGTCTTCTTTTGGTGAGGCTGAGTTGCTATTTTGATCTTCATCTTGATTTTATCTTCAGGGCCGACTTGCACTTCTAGTCTTACATCATTCTTGAGGCTTCTTCAATGCTATCTGGGACATCTTCAATGGTTGACTTGACTTCTTGGTTATTTGTTCATTATAGAAAAGTTTTCCTTGTTGATGTCCATCTCTTGACATGCGCGTCTATTCACGCATAGAGCTCTAATGTTGATTTTACCTCACTCTAAGAAGTCCCAGACACTTCTTAGAGCCTATGTCAAATTCAACATTAGATTAGACTTGTATATTCCATAAGGGGATGAAATCCCCTATCAAATAAACAAGTCAACTCACTCTAATATAGAATAGATCACTCTATCTCGAAACACTCCTTCACAGAGTATGCAATGTGACCTCTAGCCTTATTCACTCTTAGCCACTTCACATGACTAATCAAGGCTATGCACCTCGAGCCTTATTCACTCTTAGCCACTTTACATGACTAATCAAGGCTACCATAGGGCCATTCTCCATTAGAAACATCAACACTCCCTCTCAGCGAGGGAGATATTCTGCATCACGCCAAGCTTCACACTTGGTGAGAATGTTCATAGGAGACATTCTGCATCACTACCAAGCTTCACACTTGGTAAGAATGTCCGTAATCCATCTCAGATATGTACTGCATCTGCATCTCGAGTCTTTCACTCCTAGCCAAATTATATGACTATCTGGATAAAGACTATGCCAGGGCCATTCACTTCTCGTGAATGTATGCTACTTGTTTGAAGATCATCATAGTGTTTGGTTCATTCACCTCATGTGAATGTTTGCCCAATGCTGCTCATCAATCAACACTCCCTCTCACTGAAGGAGACATTCTCCATCATGCCAAGCTTGTCCTTGAAGTATACAAACTGTCTTGGACAGAGGCTTGGTGAGAATGTCGGCTATCTGCTCATTTGTGGATATGTATTGGAGCTTTATTGCTCCCTTCTGCACCATGTCTCGGATGAAGTGATATTTGATCTCAATATGCTTTGACCTATCATGAAATACTGAATTATCCGAAAGCTTGACACGACTTTGATTACCACAATATATGGAGGTCGTCTCTAGCTTCTGATCAAATAGTCCTGCAAGAAGCTTCCAAAGCCACACTGCTTCGAGACTTGCAACATTGGCTGCATAATACTATGCATCTATTGTACTGAGTGCGACAAAAGTTTGCTTCCTGCTAAACCAAGATATCATGGTTTATCCCAAGCTGAAGCAACATCCCGAGGTGCTCTTTTTGTCCACTGCACTCCTCCCCCAGTCATAATCTGCATAACCCTGCAGCCTCACTTCACTACTTGATACATATCTCAAACCATATACAACTGTACCACGTAGGTACCTCGGCACGTGCTTTGCTGCAACGCAATATACATGCCTTGGCACAACCATAAACTGATTGAGGGTGTTCACTTCAAAGCAAATATCTGGCTTGGTATTAACTAGGTACATCAAGGATCCAATCAACTGCCTGTACATCGTGGGATTCACCAAATTTGAATGTGAAGCAAAATCTCTTAGCTTCTCCTGATTTGTCACCATAGGTGTAGCCATGGACTTGCAGTCCGTCATATCGAATCTCCTCAAGATATTGACCGTGTACTTCCCCTGACTGAGGAAGATCTCATCTGGTCTTTGCCACACCTCTAATCCCAAGAAGTAATGCACCAGGCCAAGATCCTTCATCTCGAACTCATAGGCTAACTTCCATTTGGAGAGAGAGGTACTCTTGACTGGGGCACATCCTACACCATCAACAAATTGTGCTGCAGCTACTCCCTCTGTCTGGGAGCATCTAGCTCCCTCTGCACCTGAGTATCCTGCTCCCTTTGCATCTGGACACTTGCTCCCTCTGCATCTGAGTATCCTACACTCTCTACATCTTGACACTCTGCTTTCTCTACATCTGAGTATCCTACACTGAAGCAACTTGCTGCCTTCTGCACTATTTGATCCCTATGTAGCCATTTGTGTCATCGTTCACCAAGTGGGTTTACTGAGGTGGGCCGCCCGCTCACTCAAGAACACTGGATACTATCCATGACTTTCTCTAAGCCTGCAAACTGGCTAACTTCATAGCTTATATAATGTGCCCTCACTGATGCCAATCTAGATTGCATGCTAGATCTTATAGATCTACTTGGAAGTCACCACTGACATCCCCTCAGGTCTCGGCGCTATCTCCCACACACCATGCTTCATGATGGACTGATACTCTTCCATCATGTCATCCTTCCAAACTTGTTGGCATTTTGCCTCCTCAAAACTAGAAGGCTTGGAATCAATGATGTGACTCATCAATGCCATGTAATTTGAGAGCCTATGAGGCCTTTTGCTCTCCTTGAAAGTATCTCTGAGAGCTGCATGCCTTTCTGCATCATGCAAATTGTCACGAAGCCATGCTGGTCTCTTCCTGGTCACGACAACATCTCTAGGTACATCTACTGGCTCTGTTGGCTCTACAAACTCCTCCTGATAGTTTGAAGGACGAACAATTGGACTAGACGGCTGTGTACCCTCGTCTCTTGGAGCCTCCTGTTCCTCACTATCAATTTCCATGTGAGACTCTCTAGACCTCTCGAAGGCCACCTCTTCATCAAAAGTAATATCTCGATCTCCATGTAAGACTCTCTAGACCTCTCGAAGGCCACCTCTTCATCAAAAGTAATATCTCGACTAACCTCAATTTGACGTTGTCTTGGAATGTAGATACTGTAGGCCTTTGAGGTCTCACTGCATGTCACAATAGTGCCCCTCTTCTCAAAAGGTTCTATGCCAGGGCCTTGAACATTTGGAACCTGTCGAAGACTTCATCCTTGGTCTTCATGAAGTAGATCACCAATGTACAAGACACCATCCAGAGATGATACTGCCATTGATGTGCATACAAATGAGTGCACTAGAAGAAATACTCTTTCCGAAGTTCATCTGCAATCTCACCAAGTTTATCTTCTTTTGTCTTCTTTTGTGGTGGAAGCTCATCAACATTGACTATTGATGCATGCTGCTTTCCCTTCCTTTTCCTCTGAGGACAATGACAAGCAAAGTGACCAAATTTCTGACAATTGTAACATCTGACTTTTGAAAGATCCTTCTTTCTTTGATCTTGAACTGGGGCAGATCCTTCACCTGTATTTTTCTTCTTCTCAAACTTTCTTCTTCCTCTTCCTTTTCTTACATGAGCTGCAAGAGCTTGATTTTCTTCATTTCTGAGGTCTCTACAAACTATTCTTGTACAGTACTCTGGCCTCCTCTTGGACACAATTAACCCATAGTCGATCAAACTTGGGTAACTCTTCTCTTCCACAAATACTCTAGACAAATGACTCCCATGAAGAGGGAAGTCCATTAAGAGTTACCATAACAAGTTCTACATCATCAATGATGTCTCCAATGGCTTTAAGTTGATCTCTCAGCTGGGAGACCTTCATAAAGTAAGTGGCAACTGAATCTGAATTGGTGATTGTCATACAATAGAGCCGATTCCTCAAGCCTAGCTTCCTGCTAGTGTTTTTGCTCTTGAACAATCCTACTAAGGCATCATACATTGCTTTGGCAGTCTTCAACTTAGCAATATGTGGAAACAAATGGACTTTTACAGAATTTGTTAAGATCCTCTTGGCCTTTGCTTCATCCTTCTTGTATTTGGTTTTCTCCTCAACATCTTTTGGTTCAGAGACATCTTTCTTTACTTAATCGTAGAGCTCATTTTCATCCAAGATGAAGAGTATCCTGGTCTTCTAGGATCTGAAATTTGAAGCACCATCCAACCTGTCTTGTACTTTGAGACTGGACACCATCTTGACATAAATATGAAATATGATTTAGAAATCCTAGTTCTAGCAAAAATTAGGTCAAAATTGAAATTTGACAAAACTTAAATACGATTCCATAGAAAGATTCGTCCTACCAAGGTGACCTCTAGAACACTAAGATCGAGCCAAAACTTGGAAGCCCTAGTTTCCAGACTTAGGGCAAAATCCTGATGAATGGCTTCTTTCAAAACTGCTCTGATACCATGTTGAATTTTAATCTATTTCTAGATTATGACAATTATTTCACAATGATTTCAAGCATTCATTTTATCCCACAGTTTTCTTTGAATAATTGCACATTGAAAGTTTCAACTTAAATTGCAGCAAAAATAAAGGATCATAGAAACACAACCACACACAATAGACACAATAATTTTATCTCGGGAAACCCAATAGGGAGAGAACCCAACCAACTTTTCTTAGAAGAAATCAATCCAATTAAAGTACAATACCATTCATGAAGAGAAACCTTAGCACATAATAGGTTCGCCCTTCTTCAGAAGAAACCCTAGCAAGGGTAGTGAATCTTCTAGAGACAATAAGAACCCCAAAAATTACTCCTTTGACCTTTTCTATGCTTGGATGAAATTGTACACTAGGAGAGAGACGAAGATGTGTGTTGATGAGTGTGAAAATGGAATGCTCGAGCACTTTATTTATATTTGTCAGTTCACTTGACTTTTTCAGCAGTGGGGCCGACTTGTCTTCTTTTGGTGAGGTCAACTTGCTATTTTGATCTTCATCTTAGTTTTATCTTCAGGGTCGACTTTCACTTCTAGTCTTGCATCTTTCTTGAGGCTTCTTCAATGCTATTTGGGACTTCTTCAATGGTTGACTTGACTTCTTGGTCATTTGTTCATCATAGAAAAGTATTCCTTGTTGATGTTCATCTCCTTACATGCACATCTATTCACGCATAGAGATCTAATGTTGATTTGACCCCACTCTAAGAAGCCCCAGACACTTCTTAGGGCCTATTTCAAATTCAACATTAGATTAGACTTGTATATTCCACAAGGGGATGAAATCCCCTATCAAATAAACAAGTCAACTCACTCTAATATAGAATAGATCACTCTATCTCAGAGCACTCCTTCATAGAGTATGCAATATGACCTCTAGCCTTATTCACTCTTAGCCACTTCACATGACTAATCAAGGCTAAGCACCTTGAGCCTTATTCACTCTTAGTGACTTCACTTTATTAATCAAGGCTACGCCAAGGCCATTCTCCACTAGCCATTGGTCAATTCACATGACCCCTCTAGGAGAATGTCTGTAGAATGTTTGCCCGATGCTGCAACTTGGAAAAACGTCAACAAAAAGACTTGTTGAAAAACAAACTTGAATGGAAATGACTCAAAATAAAACCTAGACCTAATGACTACTTTTTTGGAAAAAAAATACACCAAACTTTTAAAATAAGCATGTCTTAAGACCTATGACTCTCTGATCAACATTCTCATACCTATGACTCTCTGATCAACATTCTCATAAGACCAATGGAGCCACTCATAAAGTTAGTGGATCTTACAATACAAGTCGTCACACATGAAATGTGTTAGATGGTGACTCATGAGATTTGGGGTACATGGTCTATGTTCAACCCCTAGACAATCCAAGATGGATTGCAGTATGGGCGATGGTCCATAATAGATATGCATAGTTGAGATAGCTTGCTCAATGGATGCTTGACCTTAGGATGGTGTTGGGTTGGTATTCTTCTCTTAGGCATTGGAGCTCTCTTGCTTGATTGGTGGACACCCTTCATGATGGCGACGTTGAGGAAAGCCTTTCTTGGAAGGCACCGTACTTGACATGAGGAGCATTCTGCATCATTAAAGAGGGCTTTTACCGGATCTTGGATTCCTGGATTCTTCTTCATAGGATTGGAGATGGCTTGGGGACACTTGGGACTTTGACAATATTCTTGCAAAGGGTAGTTGACTATGCTGTTGGGAGCTGCAATCCATCTTGGACCATGGACCAAGATGACCCTTGGTTTTGCAACAATTATCCCCCCTTCTTCGGCTTCATAATTGTCCATCTCCATTATCCATCATCATTTCACTTTGATTCTGCATTCTGATGGTTACTCAATTGACACGATGAACTCTTGATCTCCTCCTTTGTATCCCCTTCACCGTAAGTGCCTCCATGTTTTCCCTATGTCTTGGGCCCACTCGTGTTGTAGTGAACCCATAATACATGATGCTTTCAGGTAGATCTTCGTGTCCGATTGTCAATATTTAGGAAGAATTACCATTGAGCAATGTTTTCCCCTAGATTTGAAACAAGAAGGCTGTTCCTCTAATATGCCTCAAAAAGGGCATATGAAGACAAGTTCCTAGTCCAAGAATCTTGTACTAGAAGCTGGTCAAGAAAAAAACAGTACTAGGTGCTAAAGAAATCAAGAGAGACCAAGAGAATTGCAAAATCAAACAATCAAAAGAAGAAAAAGAAAAGTATGCAAGGCTCACTTGCATATGCCTTCAGTAAAAATCAAGGCTAAGGTCTTCTCATCGAAAGTACAAGAAGAAAAATCCAAGAAGAGAAGAGAGCAGTCAAGAAGAAAAAGAAAAGAATATAGGGGAGTTTGATTGCTAAGGTCAAAGGTGGAAATATCTCATAATACAATCCCTTGTTGAGACACATACAATCCCTTGAAGATTACAAAGGCACCCTTATCCCGATATCTTGAGTCATTTAGTTGATTGAAAACCATTTCACTTCTCTAAACTTGATTGAGTCATTCATCTCCACCCGAAGAGGAACTAATTGTTGCAAATAGATGTTATTATGGTTATGATATGTTTATAAATCATTTATCTCATGAATGTAGTGAAGATACTTATGGGGTGTATAATCTTGTTTACTTGAGCTATGCTATATCAGTTGCATGTATCCATTACACTTTGACTTGTAATACAAGATCATTTCAGAGTTTCAGAGCTTCAAAGACATCATCATATGTTCTTCAAATATCTACTGTGATTCCAGTGTTTGGCTAGAAGGTTTAACCAAGTTTGACTTTTTCAACAATTTGACTTTGTCGACAGGGCAGTTTGATTGGTCAACAGGACTAGACAATAGGTATGATACATGTGTCATTCTCATTTGTCAGATACTTTGGCTTTGGAAGTCTTCCAGATCAGTTTCCCCTTTGTTTATGCCATTTCGAGACTAATTGGCTTTAATTAAGGCTCTTTCCTAAGTTTTGATTTAAAAAAGCTGAAGTCTAATTATTTGGATCATAGTATTTGAGGTATTTCCAGGGCAATTTGAGCATGGATTTTGGTATGTATGACCTTTAGAGATGGAGGATTCATCACAAGCAATTTCCCTTCTGGGTTCACACGGATTCATCAATTTTGGATTAATAGTATTTAATTAGAGCTTCTCCTAAGGTTCTAATTTAAAAAATGCCTAAGTATGATTTGAGATGGTGACTCATCTCCAAAGCCTATGAGGAATCTTCTTTGACTTCTGAGTGATTACATGGCATTTTTTGGGCCCACTCAAGGAGGGCAAATTTTACCAAGGAGGGGAGAATTAGCTAAGGAAGATACATTGTATGTGGTCATGTGATTCTCCACTACTTGGCATTGGCATGGCCTATCTTAGCAAGAAGGTCCACTTATTTCCTCTCTCCCATTTCACATGGTCAAATCTAGTGACGTGCCCCACTAAAGAAGGTGACTTGGCATCTTCTAGAAGGCATCCCTGTAATTTTTTTTTTTTTGTTTGTAAGTACCCACTGGGATTTGAACTTGTGATCTTCCATTTACAACTTCTCATCTCAATTACTCATTACAAATTGCTCTACCCCTTGTGGGAAAAGGCATCCTTGTAATTATTGTAATATCATCTGTTGATTTATTTTCTTGAGATCATCACTCCACTCATGTAATTACTCAGAACTCATGTAATTTTCTATTCAAGTCCCCAGACTTTTGACCTCTTCCAAAGTGTGTCCTATTTCAATCCTTGTAATTCTAGACACACTCCTTGTTGCCTGCCGTGTGTGCACACCGTCAGCATAAATCTTTCAAAAGTTGTTTCCCAAGTGGGAAAGGGGTGGCCTTAGGGGCAAGCAAAGAGTTAGGTGTTGTCACCTGATCCCGACTCTTCCGTTTAGGCTAACTCCTAACGAAGCCAAGGGGGGTAGACCCTATAAAGAGTTTCTAAGGCTCTTGATTTTAAAGTTTAAGGTGATGTGATGCGGATGGGTGTTGTTTTACGAGTTTTTGATTTCACAATAATATTTATGTAATACAAAGATACACTTGCAAAAAATAAGAATTTGAGATGCACAACAAGTGATATTCAATCAAGACATCCACAGCATAAATTAAAGCATGTAAACAATATATGATCAAGATATAAGTAAAACAGATAAAAAGTACCAGTGCCTTATGGAGTCAAAGTGCTGGGGTTGCTTGATACAAGAGTTCGTGTGCTTGAGTAACTATTCTGCAATTGTTCTTTGTAAATTTTATTGTGTATTTTATGGTGTTCTTGATTATTATGGCTGAGGAAATCTCCAAGATATACGCGAGGTACAAGAGATATGTCCGGAAAATACTCTAAGTGGCTCTGTACGGAAACATGTTGGCTGCCAAAGCCCTGAAAGCGTGTTCAACACTACACCAAACAAGTATGTAGCCTAACGGTGCCCCCAAGGTCTAAGTACAGTGATCCAACGTCCCAGGCAGACTTTGCCCACTTTCGAGTATTGCGATCAACGCTTGATTTTCGTTGGTTATGGGGTATGAAGTTTATTATGGTTGAAATTGGATTAAATGTGAAAATTAAGTAGCCTATACCGTTTCTGTGTATCTCAAAACTGGGTAGAGCATACACGGCATAGAAATGATAAATTCCAATTTTTAGGGGAATGTTTGTGAAGAACCAAAAAGAAAACTCTCCGATAGAGAGCACTCTTGATCCGCCTTATGGTGAGATTGAAGAGATTTATGATGCACGGAATTAAATACTGAAATTGAAATCTAATCCACCCAAGAATCTCTTTCAGGTCCTAAGACCGTACTCGGGAGAGCAAGGGGGTTAGTCAATTCAAAACAAAGAACTCCCTGACAAAGAGCACTCTTGATCCATTGTTGAGTGAGATTCAAGAGATTTAGGTTCGTTTTAACAATTATATAAAAAAAATGACAAGTATGAAAGCAAGACTATACTAGCAAAATGACTTTGAGCAAAAATGACTAATCTAGCATATATCAAAGCATGAAAACTAATCTATTTTACTCTAACAGTTTATTGTGCAAGTATAAAGCGAATGAAAAGTACGAAAATCAGACAATGGGAGATATAGGTTTCTCCCAAATGGGGGAAGTGGGGGTGTGGGGGCCGTTATCCCACTTGCTTTTATTCAATTTTTTACAATATTTTTGGGTTTTTCACTTGTCAAAAAGGTGGTTTGCTTGCTTTGGTTTTGTTTGCTAGTCTTTGGGCTCTTCGCTTGTTGTTTGTTCTCTTGTTCACCTGTGGATAAGAGCTCTCAACAAAGGCTAATTAAAGTGTTAGATAAAACCAAATTGACTTATGATCTAGAGATTTGAAGAAGTAGAAGAAGAGGAGGCAAAAATCAATGAAAAAATGGAAAAGACCAAAGATGGTCAACCAAAGTCAAACTCAAGAAAAGGTAAAAAAAGTAGAAGTATGAATGGATCGATAAGAGGGATGCCAAAAAATGAAAAATGACCCAAAAACAGTAGTTTTAAAGCAAAAAATCAGCACTTTAAAAAAGTTGGAAAATGCATGTTTTTCAAGGCAAACTAGGCACGTCTTTCAAGGTAAAGCTTGGAATTTTTTTACTGTTTTTAGGCTAATTTCCAAAACTGTAAATTAACCAAAATCAACAAAAATCAGCGAGCTAAACAGGCTGGAAATGGCACGTAAAACGAGAAAAAATTGAAAAAACAATTTGGAATTTTTTTTACTGTTTTAGGCTAATTTCCAGAACTGTAAATTAAGGAAAAATAACAAAAAACAGTGGGTTAAATGGCTGAAAATGGGCACGCTTTTCGAGACAAAAATTGTGCACGTTTTCCAAGGCAAAACTAGGGCAAAAAATGGATGTTTTGGGTGATCTTTTGGACTGTTTGGAGAAAAACTAGAATGCTGAAAACAGTGAAATGATGGGCAGTGAAGTGGCACACAAAACAAGGCAAGGTTTGGGCACACTTTCCAATGCACTTTTTAAAGGTAAATTTTTGGTAAAAAATCTATAAGGATTTTGGGCACTTTTTTGAAGTATTTTGGCACTCTTTTTATGGTGAAAAAAAAGATAAACAAAAAGAAATGGATCTATGAGATCTGTAAGTCAAAAAAGAAGAAAAAATGGAAAAAACAAGTAAAGTGAAAAAATAGAAAAGTGGATTTACAATTTTGGAAAAGATGAAGCTAGATCTTAGATCTTGAATATTTAAGCTTTAAAATGGTAGATCTAGACCCAAGAAGTAGATCAAAGCTATGAAGCTTTGATGTACTTAGCCAAAGAAGTGCAGATTAATTATAAATTTGAAAAATGATGCACTCTTTTAATGAGAAGGTAAGATTAAGATGGATAATAAAAACCTTAGAGATTGTGATTTTGAAGTAGATGTTTTCTTGATGAGATGATAAGAAGATCTCTCTTTGGCTTCTTCTTTGGATGAGATTTCGAGCACTTGTAGATCCTGTAATCACAACAGTGTTAAAGTAACAACTATTGATGATGAAGCATGCGATAGATGCAGCTGAGCTCACACCCTCTTCACTTTGGAAACACCTAACCAAAACACATACAACTCAAAGCACAAGTGAGATCAATATTACTAGTATGCTAGGAAAATCAAGATTAGATCAACAATGGTATAACTGACTACTTCCCGTTCATTTAGATCTTGATAGACTTTACATAAATAACCAAGTTGAAGACTACAAATGGCTACTCTTGCGTGCTAGAATGATAGCCTTCCTAAGCTAGCAATTGATCAAAACACTTGCAAATTAAGAGATGGGTTTAGAAAGATATCACCTCAATAAGAGATGAATTCACCACATATGTTGAATACTCATGGACCTCCAAAGTCTAATCTTTATTTCAATATAAAAGCAAAAAATATTACATATTTGTGTAGAGTGCTCTTGCATAAAACATCCATCAAAATAATGGAGTAAGGCTCTGTATTTATACAACAAAGAGAGAGCCTAAGAGAGGCAATTCGAATTGGCATAGAGAGCCAAGCAAATCGAACTCCACCAACTAACTGAAATTCCAATGCATTGATTTAGGAGATAACTGGAAGACTTGGAAGGTGAGAGTGATGAGGTGGCCTCCACCTAGGAAAGGCGCCCACCACTCTCCTAGTTCTTATCACCCATCCAATAGTTAAGTGCCAACACACCCAATTCACCCAAGGAAGACGTGGGCTCAAGGAGAGGGCGCAAATCCCAATGCATAGTCATATGGGGTGCATTGAATATTAACTGAAGCTGGTAGTTGTTGATTGGAATCATCATAAATGCTCATTGCCAAGTCATTTAGCCTGTTTATTTAATCAATTTGGCATTTTTTGGAGAGAATTGAATTATCTCCAATTTATTATTTTCTGAATATTTTAATTAATATTTCTCATTTATTGATTTTTTGAGAAAATATTAATTCCAAGGCCAAATGAATGTCTGAAACTTAGGATAAGTGGGTTTGGGGTTTAATTGAGATTTTTGGCTTAGGAATTAAGCCTCCAATCATTTAAGTAAACCACCAAACCACTTAATTATTACAAATTGAAAATTTTCAATTAAAATAATTGATAATAAAATAATAAAAATTAAAAATCCAACGCGTCCGGTAAAATTTTTTCGAACGAATTTTTAAAAGTACCTAGGGACGTAGGAAATGACCATAGGACATAGAAATAGTGTCTAGTAGGTTCATATTTAACTATTGGAATCTAATAACCCCCCAAGGTCTAACCGCCAAAATCGAGCATTCCAGCTTTGGAGGAAGCAGGAGAAAAACTCATCGATTATTACTCGGCTAAATGCAAAGCATAATCGACAAGTGAAAAAACTCCTTGGAATACCTTAGTTGACTGTCGAGTCTTAGGGAACCAAGCCACTCAAGACCCCCTACTAGCACACTTTATTACAAAAACCCAATGGGGCATGGTCATTTCAATACAAAAATAAAAATGGCTAGCCAAAATTGGCTAAGTCTTAAAACTGAACCTCTGATGCTCTGGATATGAACATGGATCAAGTTCAAACACTGGCGGCTCAATGGAAGTTCAACTATTGTACAAAATAGTTGGTAACACTCCTAACAGGACTAGTACTTGTGAAAGCTAGTAATTGTTGGTTAGTGTTAAGGAAAGTGTCGAGGTTTCCTTTCTTGTAGTTACAGGTTGGGTTGGAGATCCTATAGTTTTGTCGGGTTAGTAGTTAATTTACCTTGCAATCATTTTGTCGAGTTTTTTTGTTTTGTGCAACAAAAAAACCTATTCTAAGAAGCACTAGAGGGTTCTCATTTCAGTCTTTAATGATGGTAGTTAGACTGTTTTCTGGGCTCATTTATGACAAATTTCTAACGGCAGATGAAGGTGCTTTGTTGGGTCTGATTTGACAGTCTTTATGACAGCTAAGGGTGTAGGTTATGGGGCTGCTTTTATGACTGTGTTGGAGCATTCAATTCAGCAGTATGAGAGCGACCCATTTAGACTAGGTACACTTCACATGAGGAGGGCACCTTCGTTAAAAATTTTGATGGCAGCTTGAGGGCCTATTCAATATTCATCTAGGATTGTTGCATTTTCATCTATACTATATGTATTTTTGATAGGCAATTAAATGTATTCCTCCCTTGTTCTATAAAAGTAGGACATATGGTTGAATCATTTTTCCTTGGTTGTTCTTGGTCCTTTCCTATCTCTTTCTATCTTTTCTTCCCTTCTCTTTCTCATCATTCTGAGGTTTTGTAGCAGCATTGTAGAGTAGTGTATGAGTTTCAAGAGTTGGCAATGCAAATTATTTCTTTTGGCTATCTAAATTTTTGTTCTTCTGGAGTGTTGTTCACTAGAATGGTTTCTAGCTGTTGGTTTTCATGCTGATAATCTTCTAAATTTATGGGATTATGATGTAACTAAACTATCTTATAGTGCTTCTATTTTTCTTCCTATATTCACTCAGTGATTAAGGCATTGTTCCTTTTATTATTTGGCGCAATTGATTTCCTGTTCAAAGCCTTTTCTAAGGATACCCCCTGTGGCTAGTGTGCACTAGCCTGGGGTAAGAAAAGTCCAATGGAGGTGAAAATGGGTTGGCTTTTTATTGCTCTCTTACTTTTCCTCCATTCACCCAATGGACTAAGGCATTGGTTCTTTTACTTTTTAGTTTAATCAATTTTCCATTCAAAGTCTTTTCCAGGGAAATGTCCCCGTGGCTACCATGCCGTTGCATGAATCGAGAGAAGTCCAACATGGGTGACAATGGGTTGCCGTTTTGTTTATTGCACTTGAGGTTTTCTTTGGTTATCTTTCCCATATCACTGCAGACAATTCAAAGAGCCAACACAGAGGAAGGATAACCAATTAGAAAAGGAGGTAAGAAATTTGAATTATTGAATTAGGCTTCAATGGCTGACATTTAACTTTTTTTTGAACCTTAAAGCTATGAAGAAGCAAAAGGGTGACTGGAATGGGAGAGAGTCGTGCAAGTAGAACATGATGCTATGATGAAAAATCACATTCGAGTATTGTAGAAATCTATGTTGCGTGGGAGCTATCCCCACCCCCTCGCGCCCGCTCCCGAAGCTCGCTCCCAGTTTTGGGAGCACGCTTCCAAGGCGCTCCCTACCTCTCCAATACTAAAAGCTCCTATACTAGGTTGATCATTTGATGACAATGTAATGGTGCCTCACTTCATTGCCAAGCTCATATAAAAGTAGTTATGGTTGATCATTTGATGATAATGTTATAAGTTATAACTACTATATGATTGATGTTATATGGTTTAATCCATGTTTTCTATAGCTAATTCAACATCCTACATGTATTTTTAGATATAAATACATCAAAATATATCAAAATATATACAATATAAAAAACGCTCCCGGAACGCTCCCAAAATGGGAGCTTTTGAAATTTTCGCTTTTCGCTTCGCTCCCGCTCCCCGCTCCCCGCTCCCGCTCCCAAGTAACCTTGGTAGAAATTGATCATTGATAAAATATCATTGGTTGTAAATGCGTGTATAAGGTCAAGCATAAGGCATATGAAATATCTTTGGTTGTAAATGTGTGTATAGGGTCAAGTATAAGGCATATGGGAAACTCGACAAGCATAAAACAAAGCTGGTTACAATGGGTTTTGCTTAGCAAGAAGGGATAGATCATAAGGATACTTTTGCCCCAATTGCCAATTTGGTCACAATGAAGTTGGTTCTAGCTCTGGCTATTCATTTGGTTTGAATATCTATCAAATGGATGTTACTATGCCTTCCCAAATGGTAATTTGGGGGAAGAAGTTTCTATGGACCAACCTCAGGGGTTTTTGGGTCTAGGAAAAGAACACTTGGTATGCATGTTGGTTAAGACTCTCTATGGTCTAAAACAAGCTCTTAGAGCTTGGCACATCAAAATTGACAAACATTTGGGAGATGGTGGAATCAAAAGAAGCTCTTGAATTCTAATATTTATGTCGAAAGGGAGGATGGCGATGTGATTTCACTGATATATGTAGATGACATCATCATCATCACATGTAAGGAAGTCGAAGCAAGTACAAGGGTAAAATCTGAGTTATGCTCCACTTTTGACATGACAGACACAAGGCTTGTACACTATACTTTAGGTGTGGAAGTTTGACAGACTAACAAATGTGTTTTTGCTTCACAAACTGAGTATGTAAAAGGTTTGTTAAACAAGTTCAGAATCACTAATTGTAAAATTTCATCCACATCTATGGTGAAGGGGTTGAAACTTTCAGCCAAACAGATTTAAAATCAGCAATGACTCAATATATAGGAAATAAGTGGTGAGTTTGATTTATCTTATAACCGTTGGCCTTGATTGCAGTTTTGGAGATAGGTACACGTCTAGGTTCATGACAAATCCTAAAGAAGAGCAAAACAACAAAAAAGTGTTTAGATATGTCAAAGGTGCAATAGAATTTGGATTATTATATGGAAAAAATGAAGCATTTCGGTTGGTTGGCTATTTATATTCTGATTGGGAAGGATTTGTGGATGATAAAAAATCAACAATTGGTTATGTATTTAGTCATAGAATAGTTGCAGTTTCATGGTGTTACCACCAGAAAATGCAAAATCCAATTTGCATTCTTTCAGCAGCATTGCATAGGTCATATGTATGTTGGCGTCCTGGATTTGTCTTTCTTTCACATGATTGAGAGATGCTCATGTCTTTTGAGGTGTGTTTTGAGTGTTGAGGTCATATATTTGGAGGCAACATTGTACATGTGGTAGTGATTCACCTTTGGGGGATCTTGTACTTATTTTTATGCTTGATTTTCATCAAGGATACTCTTGAGGCATTTTCATATTCCCCAAGGCAAGAGTTGCATATTTGGAGGCACAAAAAGGACATTCTAGCACATGAGCACATGCTTCAAGGTCAAGGAGCCCATTCTATTAGGAGCACTCTACATGGAACTCTATAGAAGAGTGTAGTAACTTTAGGATTCCTATTGTTATTTTGAGAAGTTCCTAGAATATTCTGCATGAAGCACCTTACCTTGTAGATAATTCTAGAAGTTATTTCATGATGGATCGATAACCTTCTAGAGTGTTCTCTTTGATATTTTATTAGAAGGTTCTCCACATAAAGGGAGGGTTCTCCATATAACCTCTTTGATATTTTACTTCACATAAAGGGATGGTTCTCCACATGGAAGTATCTAGAAGTTCTTCTAGATTCATCCCTACTTAGAACTCTCTAGAAGTGGGTGCCCTAGGAGTTTTCAGAGAATTCTTTGGGCTGTAAATGGAAACATAACAGGGAGTCACATCCTCATTTGGAAGGTGTGTTTTCATTGTGGAGAAATCTCTAGACCATTGGGCTATAGTTGAAGATATCTTGTGTAGGCTTGGAGCGTCATTCAAGAAATATTCAGGGCTGCAATTATCTCTTGTAAGGTCATTGTTGTATCTTGTCTTTCTCGCTTCTTGGATGGAAATTTTGTTGCTGTTTTAAGGTTCTTTTCAGCATAAAGAGGTCTAAATAGTGACCTTATTGTCCTCTCTACGACCCATAGTTTCATATCTAATTTTTTTACTAGGGGAATCAAGAACTGGGATGGGGCTTGTACTCGCGTGACATGGGTCGATTCTCGTCCGCAACCACTATACGCCTAGGTGCACTCACACAGCCCCCCAACATGGGGCACGAGCTAGCCGAGGTTTGAACTCGTGCCGTTACAAGGAGTGCCTTAACAGTGCACTCTATCACCACTTGGTCTACACCCCTGGGCCCTGGTGATGGTTTCGGATCTAATTATGTTATGTATGGGGATTACTTTTTCTTAATAAAAGGCTGTCTTTTACTTCATATCAGTGGTTCTGATTAATGTGATGAAGCAAGAATATAATAATGATATTGTTGTATCTTTATGAGCATAATATCTTGGTTGGAAACTGAATTTGCAGTACTGCTATAATTACGGAGGACTGCTGTTCAGGCACTTTCATTAATTGAATATTGTGTTAGACACAATGGCACACTGAGAGGGGGGGGTGAATCAGTGGGCCAGCCCTTAATACCAATTTTAACTTCTTGAAAACTTAATCAAAGATCATTAAACAATTTCACTTCAACTTCAAGCAGAGTTCATCATTCACAATAAGCTATACATCAAATTAAACATATCATCATCAATCCACATCATTAGAGAGTCAGAGACGCATCACAAGATAGGCTTTGTAAACTTTATTATTTTTAATTTCAATCGGCCACAACCGTAAGGTTACATCAGCTACAACTGATTGAGAAGCACCAACTTCTATTCCATGGCCCAGCCTGGTTTTCTTAGCACCAACTAAGAAGAATTTGCAAGACCCAGCTTGCCTTCACATATCGATCACTGTCATTCACTTGTCACTTGTCATCAACCTTCTCTACTTGTCATAATTGCTGTACTGTCATGCCAAATCATATTACAGCTTGTCATGTCAGCTGTCATATCAATCTAGGAATCTTGCCAAGTCATCATAAAACATCAAGGGTCTTCTCAAGTCATCATCTCACTGTATACTGAGAAGATCTCTGAATATATCACTGTATAATCATTAAGTCATTTTATGCTAACACACTGGGTACACTAAGCATACATTACATCACTATGTATGTATTGCTATCATTATCATTCCACTGAGCATACAAACTGTCATGCATACCAAAAATTACATCTTTTGACTGAGCTGACTGTGTAAAAATAAAATTCGGACTGTGTATACTGACTGTAAAAATTCAGACTGTGTATACTTCTGCTGACTTCATCAACACTGGTTCACTATTCCACAAGCACGTTTCCACAGTCATGTTTTGCCTCCATTGAATTCTGGGCTTAATCAGATTTGATTTTCAGACTTGAAATTTTACCAAGACACCTGTGGCTGCCACTGTCTCCTTACTACTATCCTCAATCAGCCCATCAAAATGTATGCCAAAAATCCAAACTGTCTCACAAAAGCTGCTCCATAATTGTGCCAGGATCAGTCACAAAACAGTCCAATGGACAGCCTTAAGCTCATGTAACTTTAAGTGCTGTAAACTGCCTTCACTGAGATAAAACAAAACTTTACTGTGGTTGCTCCTGCGTTTTCCACAGTGGCTGCTCCTGTGTTTTCCTCAGTCCTCAGTAACCACCCGAAATTTCTACCTCAGTAAGCCGAAAATCAGAGCTCTATTCTCCACCGAATTTCAGAGCTATGTCATCAAAACTTGTGCTGCTGCCTGAGTTACCTGCATTTTTTAGTTGTCCCTTTTAAGCCTGTGGATACCTCAGTAAACTAGTCCGAAATCAGAGCTATTTCACCATTTAAAACTTGTTTAATAATGAATCTGGTTCATAGTATTTATAGAGGTGTGACAGCTTTATTTTTGTAATTTATTTGAGCCGACCTGCTATAATTTAAATTTAAATTTTAAAAATCTTTTAGGGTATTCTATGGAGCCGACTTAGATATTTGCAATTGTATTTATTTATTCTCACCATTAGTTCTAATTGCAAGTTCCACATCCTTATTGTACATGATATGGGCTTTAACAACAATATATGCCATTACCAGCCATGTCTTTATCATCATCATCATCAAGGATATAAGGGCATCAAGTGGTTCAAACATTATGTGTGTAGGTTGTAGTGTCCATGTCATACTCAAGTGCATTAGACTTCAAACTCCACCAAGGGCATCATCAAGCATTTATTGGCTTCACGAACTTCACTTGAATTTCTGCAAGAGATTTTCCACATCAAAGTCCAATTTCTAAATCATTATCAAGTGCATCTCCAAGACTCAAACCATATCCAGGGGTTCCATGACCCCATCAAGCCAGAAATGACCACAGAATGGGTCATTTGGACCACTTAGGCCACCTAGTGTTCCAATGCCCAAATTATCATGTTCTCTTTGCCATGTCACCAAACTTTATTATTCCTTTGTCATTAGTGGCTTGTCATCAATGACAACCATGCTCAACATATTGCCCATTGTTGAATTCTCCAAATCCATAAAGTGCTTTGACTCCTTTGCCCAAGGATAAGGCATTGATCTACTTGAATCAACCATCTAATATATATTATGTATCTTAAATCTTTGATTGCTAAATTTAATTTTATATGAAGGGTTAATAAACACTGATATAGAAATCTCATCTATGAATCGCCCCTTGTGGTGAAGGAGAGTTGGCCTAAAGTGAGTGAAGTGGCCACTGAGGTGATAATGGGTGCACTTCTAAGTTTCCCTAAGGTTTGTACTTGGATGATTTGTACTTATCTTGTGTGCAGATCCAAGAGGTAACACATGGGTTAGCAAGAAATAACATGTTTCACTTCTTCTATCAAGGCAGAGTATAGGGCAACGGTGAAAGAGGCATGTGAAGCAATTTGGCTTTAGGTGAATACTGGCAAATTTACTGATTAAACAAAGTGGTCAAACAATCCTTTTTTAAGACAATCAATGTGTTCTCAAATTAGAGCATATTCCAATCTTTCATGAACACACAAAACTTATAGAGGTACAGTGTCATTTCATTGGACAACTTGTACAAGATGGAGAAATTGAATTGCAATATTGTACCACACAAGAGCAGACTTTAGAGATTCTCAGCAAACCACTTTGTCTAGATAAATTTGTCAAATTTATAGATAAGCTTGGTGTATTTTTTAGAATGACCATTAAGAAGGAAGGCTAGTGTGATTATTTATTTATGGTCATTTAGCACAAATAGTTCTCTATATTTAGGTTATATTAATTTAATGATAGTGCATTAGTTATTAAGAATTACTTTACTAATAATTGAAATATATGAGAAAGGAAATTATGTAAGCGCTCTGTCTCTCTCTCTCTTATTTTTTCTCCTTCCTTTGTGTAAATTTGATGCCAAAATATTAACAAACATTTGGGTCCTACAATCAATCATGGTATTTGTCTTTGTTGAGATTATGTGGTAAATCTTCAGTTGAGGCCATGTGTTGACCTATTGTATTGATGAACTGATGGCTTTATTGAGCTTACACATGGGTGATTAACCAATTTATTGTATCTACTTTATTTGACTATTTTGGCTAAGGTCAATGTAATATACCCAATAACGGAAACTGTCCTTGCATGTGTTCCAAGTCACTAGTTTATGTGACTGATTGGTTCTGGATAATATTGCTTTTCAATTGTTTGTTAAAACTTTGTTTAACCCAAGTAATTGCATACAATGTAACAATGAAATATCATAAATGTAAAATAGCCACCAAGCTTGTAAACACTCCAAGTTGACAATAGTATCTTTATCAAATAACTAACAAACGGAAATCGCTTCAAACTGTCAAATAACAATTTAAATCTCAGACATGAATTACTTCTGACCTTTAACAGTGAACTTGTGGAATGGTGATGGCTGTTGCAGTAGTAAAGAATGCTCTCCAAACATGCATGCAAAGTATGTATCTGCCTAGGATTGTATGGATCCGCCCAGCTGTGTTATGGGCTGGAATTTTTGTAGGAATGAGACACCACAGGAGATTTTAATCTTGATGATGAATTGCTGTCCCTTAATCAACTCCACACTGTCAATAGAGGGAGTCACGTGAATATTGCTGCCCAGGATTACAGGATGAAGCCACGATTGGTTCACCAATAACTCGCTGCCCTCACACAATATCAAGTCTGTTATATGCTCACGACCTCAGTAATATGATGTGAAGCTGCCCTAGATCACAAGCCATGTCTTCTTTATTTGGTATACTGCTGTTGCTGCCCACAGTCAATGAATAATGTGCCCAGTATGAGAGAAGAGGGCCCAGGATGAGGCTTTAATGTCGATAGGAGTCTTCCCAATAGAAAAACACGCTCCCAGATGAGGTAACAGAGTTCCACGTTGCTACATTGCAGCTGTAATGAAGAGTTGCTGCCTTGTAAATAATAACAAAGGAAATAGGGATCGCTGCCTTCTTGTGAGGGGTTGAGGCTGCCCTTTGATCCTCACAATCGCACCTCTAATCCACGCAGACTTATGAAGGAAGGGGCTGCTCCTCCACTGTACTGATGCGCCCTTCTTCCACTAATCACACTGCTCTATAGAACACACCCTTGTGCTCAGACTTCCTAGGGAATGCGCCCTTCTGGCCCTAGATCCTTAATGACCCATGACCATGGCAATAATATGTCCCGCTGCGATTAAATTCACTACCTGGTTGTAACTCAACAATCTTTGTCTTCTTTGAAATATCATGATAGATCTAGGTAATCTATCCTTGGAGGTGTCTAGGGTAGATAGATTTCACCACTGAATTCACCTATTTGGCTAAGGCAATTGCCCTCAACCTTAAATGCTCTCAGAGCTTTCCAAACCGAATCTCAACAATGAATATTAACAATTGCATACCTAAAAGTTGATTTGCCTTCCTTTTATTCTCTTCTGCTTGCATGGAACTCACTTTTTGCATGCATGCAACCTAATTGATGCATGCCGCATGCAACTTGATTTATGGCTTGCATGTCATGCATGCCGCTTGATTCTTGCTTAGGTGGTCCTCTTTTATCCCCTAATGACTTGATATCCTGCTCAAGATTTGCTTTTATCCTATGTGGCATCAGCCATTAGTTAATTCCCTTTCTTTCAGTACCCGCTCGAACCTATGGGAATTAAATAGGTTAGCGGGTTGGCTCCTATTTCTTAGGCAGAAGAGGACATTACAGTCAACCTAGTTAACTTCTTTGAGCCAGTTCCCTAAACACTAAAGGATGTATCTAAATATATGTACATGTCCCATTTTTATTCATTACACAAGTTGATTATTTGATAAAGGCCTAGGGGCATTTCTTCTATATGATACCTCTCGGAGTTCGTGTTTTTCTATTATGGATTAGTGTGTGTTGAAGTGTTCACTATTAGATCTTCTATCTCCTAGTGATCTTAACATGGTATGAGAGCCAATGTGAGCTCTTCCTTCTCTATCCAACATGCTTTTGAGTTCGTTTCAGGGTTGTTAACTAGGTTTTTCAACACTGCTTTTCAAGACAAAAAACTATTTCTGCTCTCTCCACTAGCTCTCTCCTGTTTTTTGGTGAATTTTGGGTTTTTTCAGAGAAGATAAGGGAAGGTTCTTTACAGATTGGTGGTCTTCTAAGGCAGTGTACTCTACTCTTCTCTTATTTTCAACCAAAAGTTACAATGTTTTTAAGGAGAATACTAGTATCTTGTGATCCATTGATGGAAAATGGCCCTTTTCCCATCTTAACAGGGCCAACTACCTTATTTGGGTCATTCAAATGACAACCCTTCATTCCAGTAAGGGCTTATGGATGTATTTGGAGAAACCCTCTCCTATCCATGATGATGGTAGTTATGACCTTGATTATTGAAAAAGGATGAAGCCTTTGGGTTGATTACTCTCTATGTGGAGCCGAAACTTGTTTCTCACACCAAGAATAACAAAATTGCAAAGCAAATTTAGGATACTTTCATAACTTATTTGGTGCAATGAACACTTCTTGGTCGATCGACTTGGAACAGAGCTCTCCAATCTTAAAATGGTAGACTTTTCTTATGTTGATGAGTATATTGCAAGGTTCAAGAACTCGAAAGATGACATTATTACATCCGGTGGCATGCAAAAATGAGATTTAGATTGTTTTGAATAATCTTTCATTCGCATTGAAATTTTTTTATATCATGTTCGACAACATTCCTCTCTTTATCGGGGCACTTGTTTCTCCCTATTTAAAATATTTATTTTCAATCCTTATCCAACAACAACTCACCTTGAGGAATTTAGGAAAACTGCCTCATTGTGATCAAGTGCATTCTAAGGTTACCTCATCCTAAGGCATGCTTGTGTCTATAGGAAAAACTCCCAAATCTTCCAGGAAGAAGAGTATGCTGTGCTCTTATTGCCATAAGGAGGGACATTCCTTCAAAACTTGTCTCCTCTATTTCAAAAGATTGAAGATATTACTAGGAAAACAACTAGCACCAACGAATCTTTGAAGACAAAGTTGGTACTTATAATTCTACACATCTAGCAATGCACTTTACTTTGGGGCCTTCATCTTCTTCATAGGAATGGATCACAGTCTCTAGGGCAATTAGACGTATGAAGAAACACAAGCATCTTCTCTCTGACTACAATGATTAACACAAAAGAGAGGAGGCAAGTATTTTTGATGACTCTACTCTCCCAATATTTGGTTGTGACACTATTGCAGTTGATAATGCTAAGTTTGGGAATGTTCTCCATGTCCCTAGGGTTGGACCAAATCTTTTATTTATCTATCGCATTACACACACCAACAAAAGGATGGAATTGTGGTTGGAAAAATAGATTGTCCAAGATATTAGTGACGGGTTTAAAGTTGTTACATTTGGATATTGCGATGAATTTGAACATATGCACAAGTTGGGGGAGAGTTTGCTACATCCATCTCAGAATAAATTTATTGCAAGGTTTCCAATGTAGATAATGATATTATGCTATTGCATTACTGTCTTGATCACACCATTTATGGATCCTTGAAAGTTGAGACACATGAGGCATCCTTGCCTTGTGTGTGGTCTTGTAGAGACCATCCCTCCTAGTGATGTCTACGATGGTTGTGTGACTAGAAAACATCATAGAGATTCCTTTCTGAAGGAAAAATTAGGGTGTTCGTCCAAGTCCCTTGCATGTGGTCTTCTAGAGATCAACACTCATTGTGGTGTTTACGAGGGTTATGTGATAGGAAAACATCATAGAGATTCATTTATGAAGGACAAATTAGAGCGTGCCTCCAAACCCTTTGAACTCATTCACAATGAAATTTGTGGCCCCATGGAAACCACTTTTCTTGGGGAGCCAAGTACTTATCTTTATTAATAACTACTTTAGTTTCTATGGATTTACACTGTTAAATCAAGGATGATGCGTTTGGCAAATTTCAAGAATTCTAGTTTTTTTGCAGAAGCTCAATGCAATCATAGGATCAAATGCCTCCACACTGATGGTTGCGATGAATACATTGGTATTGCTTTCAAATGTATTCTTCTTTCTTAAGGCATTTGTTGGCAGAACATTGTTTCCTATTCTCTTCCACATAATGTAGTGTTTGAACTTTGAGCATAAGAATAGAGCAACCATGGAAATGGCTTGTTGTATGCTTCATTCGTAGAATATGAAGTCGTCTTTTAAAAGAGGGGTTGTTTTTTGTGCAACATGTTGTCCTCCGAAATGGCATGCGTGTCGTTTGAAAGCCCAAAATGTGCAACGCCAACTGGATGACAACTCTCTCAGGAGAGAGACCAATGTCACCACACTTCTCTCCTCTTCGCTTTAGGTTGGCTCTTCTCCAACACTAGGGGGGTATCCCTAAAATAGGATCACTAAGACAGGTACGGTAACGGGCAAGGTGAAATGGAAGAGGCTGCCTTAGAGAAACGGATGTAACGAAAGATAATTTTGGATAGGTGATGGAAAGGAAAGGAAGATCAATCCTCAGGGAAAGACCAGTGCCTTTATCAGAGAGGGGCGAATGGAGTCAAAGGAAAAATCTAAAAGGACCTTGCTGCCAGATGAATGTAGTAACCAACTAAGAGCTCTTGCACTAGAGCATACCTGAAAACCGCAAAGCTTAAGAGAAAAACATGGGTCAAATAAAGTTGTGCTAGATTGTTAGCCTTCTATTAAGATGATCCCAGCTTAAGAATCGAAAGCAAGGAGCTAAGAGAGGTATTGCCTCATACAAAATGAAAGATGGCATACAAATAAAAATGGCAAACAAAGGACGAAAGAATTTCTCATTTAGCCAAAGAATCCCATCATGATATTTTTCTATTAAAGTCTGGGGAAGAACTCCCAAAAATCTCCATCATTGCTTGTGTTAGATATGTTGGGGGTCAAAATACCAAGTACAACATTCGCTTGTCTTAGCTCCACACACAACACAAAATGGCAACTTTCTTTATTGCTTCCATTGCCCTAGCTCTTTCAGAAACTGCAAGAATGGCATTGGCATTACTCGGTTCTGCGACAAAAATATTTGTATCCTTCATATCGGAGTGCCTTCAGTGCTCTCATCTATATTCCCTTTTGAAAAAACTCTGTTTGCATATCAGATTTCTCTTTATGGCGTGCTTTTGCAAATTCGAAGCATCAGTGCTAAAACCTGAAATGCATCATCCAGATAATTCAAGACTTGAACTGTATGGCCCAAGATCACTTGTTAAAGATTTAGCCACTTCATCTATTGGACCAGAGGGAAGAGCACATGTTTTACTGCTGACTCTTGTAGCAGCTCCTTTATCCAATCAGCGAGGGAGGTAAAGACTAATAACAATATTCTTCTAGTAAATCCAGCAGACAACCCAGCTTCAAAGTGAGTGGATGACTGTTGTTTCCACTATGGCGCCCCTCTTCATCCTGCAGACCAGTGAAACACCCTTCAACAGTACAAGTGCAGCAGGAACAAACTTCCTTCATCTGAAACGAATTCTAAACCGCTGCAGATGCATTTAAATCTGGACAGAGTGATTAAAATTTTAAAAACAAAGCCTGCAACTCCTCATTTGTGATCACAATCGTAAAATCCTGAGCAAAATCTGACTGTTGGTTTATAAAAAAGCCTTCCTGCTGTGCTTGTGGACACCTCTGCCAAAGTGGGGATAACACAACATACATCATCGATAAAAAATCTACACGTGTGGTCATTAGTATGACTCCTTATGAGTGGTTGCTATGGGTAGAAGCCCTCTATCTCACACTTCTAGATATTTGTATCAGGGACATGTGTTGACCTGCGACATCAAAGGTGAGATATATCACTTGTCCATTGAACTCCTCATAGGACTTTGGTTGGTTACATTGTTACAATGAGAGTTTTCAGGGGTATTCATATATATGATCCTAAGTTGCACTGAAACGGATACGGAAACGGGGGGGGGGGGGGACACGGATACGGCAAATTTTTACAGAAACAGGGGGGGGACACGGATATGACAAATTTTCAAAAAATCTGGATACGATACGGCAGGGAAACGGCGTCTATATATATATAATCGAACTAAAATTTGACTTAATATATAAATTTTAAAGTTTTTTTAATGTAATAAATTTATAATATATAGTAATATACCGCACAGTCACACACTATATAGTATACACTTGTAACAATAAAAAATAAAATAAATAAGTTAAGTACTATAATATTGATAATAACTTATTGATAATTAGTTAATATTAAGTACTATAATATTGATAATATTATAGTACTTAATATTAATATATTATTTATAAGTTAAGTTAAGTTAATGATATATAAGTTAAGAATTATATATAGTTTAGGACTTAAGTATATATTAACTTATTTAACTTACTTAATTAACTTATTTAATTTTTAACTTATTTATTATTAACTTATATATTATTATATAATATAGTACTTAATATTAATATATTATTAACTTATTGATAATTTGATTAACACTTAACTTAATATTTTAACTTATTAACTATTAAGTTATTAACTTAGCGGATGGCGGACTGAACGCCGGACAATGGTCTTCCGGCCACGACCGTAATTAACTTAGCAAGTTAGCACACGCCGGACTGGACATTAGCAAGTTAGCGGACGTCGGACAACGGGCTTCCGACCACGACCACGATTACCTTAGCAGACGCCGAACTCGGGCTTCCGACCATGACCAAGAGGTTTCTGGAATCATGACCATGCTCACGACTCGGCATTCCTTAAACCATTGACTCCTGCACGTTACTGTCTAACATTTGAACTCAGCTTTGACGCGGGTGCTTGGCATTCAGATGATCTCTGGAGTCTGAACACACTTGCCTCTACACCAAGATGGTTCTGGCATCACGACCACGCTCACGACCAGTACCAGTTCCAGTTCAAACGCAGAACTGCAAACGCCAAACTTCTGTTGAAAACCCCGTTCCGTTCCAAAAAACCCTGATCCGTTTCAGAAAACCCCTGATCCATGACCCTTTGTCTGATCTGTTTCCGGCATTTACGGATCCGTATCCACGCTGAATCTATGCCGTATCCCATCAGAATCCGTATCGGAAGCGGTGAACGGCGTTTCGGGAAGGTTGGATGGCCGTTTCCGGTAACTTAGATATGATCATAGCTCTCATCGAGTGATTGAACATTATGACTTTATCTTATATGAGCCTTTTCCTCATGGTCTGCTAGGATCTCTTCTGCCACTTCTTGCTAGTGATGATTCCTATTATGGTTCTTAACATGCATCCTTGGATCATGGCCCTTCTCCTCTTGCTAGGTCACTTGTTGTTGATTCCTAACTAGTTTTCATGGACCTTTCTTCATCTCCACGTGACATTGGTCCACCCATTTATACTGCTTCAAGTTCTTCATCTACATTTACTAGACAATGTACTAGCACTAGTGGGACTACTTCATCCTTTGGTCCCGCTTCTCCTTGGGATGCTTCTAGTTTTTCATCACTAGATGAGGTCACTACCACCAGTGATCCTTTACTAGACGTGCTACTTATTGGTGTTTCTCTGTTGATACATTTCATGTGGATGCATAGTCATTGAATGATGATGATGATGATGATCCTTTTACTAGAATGTTCTTGTCTTTGCCTAACTCTTATAGATGTTGTCAATTTCATTGCAGGGCCTTTAACATGTCATTCCAAGTCACCTCCATCTTGAGCTCTTATTTCAATTGGCCTTGCTACTCTTAACAAATACCAATTTGCTTTGTTGAAGGCTCTTTGGAATCCGACTCAATGTGAGCGAAGATCATGCAGGTTTTCTCCAAGTACGGTATGGCTTGTAGTGACCCCTTAATTAGTATTAGGTGGGGGTATTGTGATGTTCTATGAACATATTGTGATGATTTGTGGATGTTATGCCCTTATGCCTTGTTTATTGCCCCTCGTTCAACTTAAATGGGGTGTTGAGATTATGTGGTTAGTCATCACTTGAGGCCACACATTGACCTATTGAATTGATGTATTTATGGCTTTATTGATCCTACGCATGGGTAACTAACCCATTTATTGTATCTACTTTATTTGACTATTTTGGCTAAGGCCAACTTAGTCAATCTCTTGAGGCTAGCACTCCAAACCCCAAAGGGTATGTATAAATATCAGTTCACTCTTCTCATTTGTATTCATTCACTCATGTTCATTATTAGATAAGGGCCTAAGGGCATATTTTCTATACAATGCCTTTCTTGGAGTTCTTGTGTTTGGTTATTGTGTGATCTTCTCTTGTAATATTACTACAAATTTGCTATGTTCTTCTATTTTGAAGTAGGTATTGTTGAAGTGTTCATTGTGGATCTTCTATTCTTCTATCTCTTAGTGATCTTAACAATCTTGACCATCTCAACATAGTTTGGTATGTGATGCACATAAATATTAGTACACTCTTCTCATTTGTATTCATTCACTCACGTTCATTATTAGATAAAGGCCTAAGGGCATATTTTCTATACAATGCCTTTCTTGGAGTTCTTGTGTTTGGTTATTGTGTGATCTTCTCTTGTAATATTGCTACAAATTTGCTATGTTCTTCTATTTTGTAGTAGGTATTGTTGAAGTGTTCATTGCAGATCTTCTATTCTTCTATCTCTTAGTGATCTTAACAATCTTGACCATCTCAACATAGTTTGGTATGTGATGCACATGCCTGTGTTTGTGACAATCAGCTTTTTCTTAGTATTTAAATATGTAATTTTGTGTTAGTTTTTGCAGAAAATCGAGTCTTGCCACTAGTGATCTTAGGTTTGACTTTGCTATTTCATGTTGCATGTTGCTTACTCCTATTCATGTGTTTTTTCCTTTCTCTAGAACATGTTGTTAGACACATTTTTTTGTAGATATCAAATGGTGTCATTTCTCTTTGCTTGTTTGTACCAATGTTGCATATATCGTTTTGAAGAAAGTATCAGCGAGGGTCCGGAATATAACTTCTCGGTGGTATCGGTGGAAAATATCGGAAAATCTCAGAAAAATCCCAAAATACTCATTTTTTCAAAATTTTAAACATCTAAAGCAACAACAACATTAAATAAACACATTGCTACATAAATATGATGATAGAGCTAATAAATAAGACACGTAAGATGTCAAGTGGTCACATATCGTTACTAAACTGAAAATTTTGAAACATGTTCCTAATAGGATGATACAAAATCACATCAAATGCTCAAAATAAATGTATCTCATGAGATGAATCATCATGAGGCATCTAGAAACTAAATAGTACATAATACAATGAAAGTTATAGATCATAGGAATCTGAATCATCAATTCCCTTTACCCCTTTTATGGGTAAAGGACACCACTCTTCCTTTGGAAGCAACAGGTGGTTGTGGAGGTACTTAGGGTGATCTTGGAGTGGAAGCTCCAACTGAGTCCATATATTCATTGCACCACCATAGCAAAATCATCAAACGCTAGGAACCATTAACTGCAATATAATAAAGAAGGGTTTGAGTGTAGGTCTAGAGCGACAATTCTAAACACAGATCATTGACTATAAAAAAAGTCATGGAAGGATACTTGCCAAATTTCTTAGGGTTTGTTCCTCTTATTCAATGGTTTTGTGTGTCGATTTAGCATTTGTGGTTAACTATTTTGATGCATACACTACAACATGTTGCCATTGTTGTAATATTCCCTGCATCTCTCCATTACAACAGTCATAGTTTCCAATCAAGCTACCATTCGATTGAATTACACAGGAAGCATAGTATTCAAAGATAAAATTAAACAAAACTCCAAATGACTGCCTTCAAATTTGTGGGTAGTTGTCTCTATTAACCATCGTCGAGGGTACCTCTCTAGCTCTCTCACACTTTTGATATCAAACAATGAACCCCAAAAACCCAACCCACAAACTTAAAATGCAATTCTGGGTGACTTTTTTGCAATTTCAGTCAGTAGTCCGATATATACATTTAACTCGCGATTTTTTCAAATATATCGGAAATATCGAGAATGTGTCGCGATACATTCAATATATCGGAAATCTCGTGATATTTTGAATCCGAGATATCAAACAAGGGAAAATCTCGGCGATATATCCGATATTTTTGATATATCGCCGATATGTGCAACATTGGTTTGAACTTTCTCTCTCTCATATGGTGCGTTGATGCCATTTTATTTCTATATTGTACTATCAATTGTTGTTAATTTTTATTGTTTGTAACTTGTCACATTTCTCTAGTGGATTGTTTGTGTTGATGCTTAGAGCATTGTTATGCCACATACTCTATTGGCATACTACTACCTATTTTTGCTTCAATTCTACTGATGGATCTTAGATTCTTAGTGATCTCCTTTCTTTGCTGCTAAGATATTTCACATGATATGGGTGATAAGATGATATTAATATGATGCCATGCTTGATGTTGATGATGTACTTATGTATAATGTATTTGATTGTTTGTTATGAGTATAACTAGTAGTACCAGTCATAGGTTGACGAGGGGGAAGTGGTTTTTGATTTACTTACATGCCATTGCCAAGATGACTCTTGGCTTTGCAAGGACTATTCCCTGTCTTCGATTTCACCTTCGGCTTTCTCCATCCCACACACATCATTCCACTTCACCTCTGCATCCCATTGGTTTGAAGCTGACTTGATTGGCTCTTGCTCTCCTCCTTTGTTGGATATGTCACCTTCCTTACTTCTTGTTTCTTGCCTCTGTATCTTTGGGTTGTATTATAGTGAATCCTCAGTATAGGACACTTTCAAGTAGATCCCCATGGCCAACTGTCAATAGTCAGGAAGAACTACAAGTAGAGAATCCTAATGTAGAAGGTTCTCAGGTATGTCGTCGAGGTCGACTGTCATAACAAGGAAACTAAAAAAATGAGCAATGACTGCCCTTGAGACTAAAAATATTCCCTAGTAATAAAATGATTAGTGGTTGGAAGGATATGTAACCCCTGTCATGGCTATGGACGCTTGACTAATAGCAGGGTAAGGCCTATTTGCATGAAAATGCTTTACTGAGGCAACTCCGTTGGGGCTATGGATGCTTGCTGGCAGTGGAGCTAAGGCTTTGTCATCATTGGTCTCCCAAAAGGTGTGAAACTAAGGCCGGTACTTTTCAATCCACTAATCTTTTGCAAAAAGGAAAGAAAATAAAAAGAAAAGAAAAGGAATAAAGGGAAATGTTGTTGTTGGGATCAAAGGGGAAAGGTATGTCATAACACACTCCCTCTGAATAAACACTCTCTGTCTTCTGCTATTGGCATTGCTGGTTAAACCACAAAGGAACCTTTCTTCCTTCCTCTCGAGTCATTTAGTCAACCAAGACCAATTCACTTGGCAAACCTCCGAGTCATCCATTTCCACTCCGAAGAAGAACTGGTCCTTGTAAATGATTTGATGTTAATATGGTGATGACATGTTCCTAAATCATTATCTCGATGAATCTGTTTGAAGATAATTATGGGGTATATTATCATGTTATCTCATGACTATGCTATATGATGACTCATAACAAAACAATTAGATGCATTACGTTTATCACATATATTGATCCTGCAGTATATATTTTACTATTGATCCACATGGGACAATTCTTGGTCAAACAGGTACATCGTCATGCCTTCTTTAGATTTATACAGAGGATTTGATGATATCATAGTCGGCTTGACTAAGTTTGACTTGGTCAACCTAGCAAGGTAGCATGTTAGTGAGAGGTGCCAGGGTCATTCAATAGTGGTTGTGACTTATGGAGTCATTCTAACCCATTTCTCTATGGTTTTATGTCAGTTCTGACTTAATTGGCTTTTAATTAAAACTTTTCCTAAGTTTTAATTTAAAAATCTTCCTAAGTTTTAATTTAAAAATCCCAAGTTTGGATTACGTTAATTTGAGCAGAGTCTACAGAGGTATTCCAGGAGTGATTTGAACAAAGATTTGGGCACATATGATCTTTAGAGAATGTTTGGACTCATCACAAACAATTTCCGCTTTCAATTTACATGGCTACATGCATATTTGGATTAATGGCATTTAATTAATTTTTTTTCCTAAGTTTTGATTTGAAAATGCGTAAGTTTTATTTGGTTAACAATTAAGCCATTGCGGGAAATTTCAGATAATGATTTAGCATGGTGAGTCACTTTTGGGGATAATGTGGAGGTTTCCTAGTGGTTTACGGATGTTCAGTGGATCATTTTGATGACATGGCACACTTATGTACATGTAACATTGGTTTAAAGGAAAAATTCTTGAGATTATTGACATTTGGCATACACTACTTGTTTTATTCACACGTGGATAAAATTATTATCCTAGGAGTTCGAACAATGGGCTTCCACATGAGCAATTCGCCCACCATATGGAGATATGCGCCCCCCCCCTTTTAGGAGTAAACTTGCCCTCCTTTCCATTGATTGGAATCTCCTCTGATTTGACATCCAATCACATCCAATCAACCTCCGATATGATCCTTAGTTAACTGGATCTTGATTTAGACAAGATTCCATCAATTTAGGAACTTGATTTCCTCTCATTATTTATTATTTTTCTATTTTCTATTCATTTTATTTTTATTTTTTGAGAGAAAATGCATTTAAGAGATAAATAATCACTCAAATACTTAGGAAAGTGGGTTTATGGATTTAACGGGTGCTCTGGGTTAGAAAATGAGCACCCCCATGGTGAATTTTACCTCCTAACCACACTTTTATTACACTTTATTTTTCCAATTAAACTATTAAAAAATAGCCTAAGTTTACGGAAAAAATTATTTTTCTCAGAACTTAAAAAAATCCTAGGGGACCTAGTACATGTTCATAATGACTCAAATTAATGCCTAGCATGCTCATAAACATTGACACATGAACTTTAATAACCTCCTAAGCCCTAACCACCAAGACGACCATTCCAGCTTTGGAGGAGCGGATGGAAAATTAAAAAATTATACATCACTTATTCAGCATTGCATAATTGACAAGGGAAAAAACATTGTGAAATGATCGAATTGATGTCTAAGTCCTAGGAAGCCAAGTTCTTTACAAAAACCCGTCATGCTATTACATTTTTTACAATATCCCCAAGGGGTATGAACATGCAATTATTTAGAAAAGGGGCCAAAATTTAGCTTGATGGACCTCGGAACACTGATAATGAACAATTGGATTATTCAAGTCTTCGACGGTTCACTCGGAATCCTCACTCGGAATCCACTAAGTGCAATTTCAGTGGATTAACACTATGAAACCTCCTTTAATTAGTCATGTGTTAATCTTACTTTAATGATCAATCTAACTCCTTTGTGTGACTTGTAGAATTGAATTACTAGGCAAGACTCCCTTTTTATTGCAGGTTTTTCAAAGGAAAGTGGAACAAATTGGTGGCTAGAATTTCAGTAGGAAAGAAGAGAGGATTGCTAGGCAAGCCTCTATTTTTTTGAATAGTTGCAAAGCTGCTACAGTGAAGGGTGTTGTAGACTCCATTTTCCCACTCAAATCTTATCTAGAAGGGCACTGATATCGCCCCTCCTTGGTGATCTCTTCTCCATCCCTCCTATTCACTCAATCACCTTTTATTTAATCCTCTTCATGATTGTGACCACTTATCAAGCTAGATTTACCTTAAGAATTGTTGTACATGCATTCCTCATTTTAATCTAATCAAACGGTCATAAGATTAAAGGAACAAAACATACACACACTTGAAAAGATAAAATTAATTTAATTGATGTGTTTTGAATGATGGTTAGATGGTGAATGCTCTTTTTTCTATTTGTTGTTCATTTTATTTCTGCATATCTTATCTTCAACAAGTAATTTCTTATTGTCGAGGTACTCTGAAATTGGTTTCATAAGATTAAAGGGACAAAACATACACACACTTGAAAAGATAAAATTAATTTAATTGATGTGTTTTGAATGATGGCTAGATGGTGAATGCTCTTTTTTCTATTTGTTGTTCATTTTATTTCTGCATATCTTATCTTCAACAAGTAATTTCTTATTGTCGAGGTACTCTGAAATTGGTTTCAACATTGTGTGATATAAGTATAACAATATTCTAAATTTTCACTAATTTATTTGACCTATATTACATGTTCACTATTGCTGGAAATACTTCATTAAAACTCAACAACTTATTTTATGTGTTAAGGATCTTTTCTCTAGAAGCACTGTGGGATGTTATAAGTAGTTAAACTCAGATTTTTAGGTTCAAGTTTCAGGTGTACATTCCATGCTTACTGTTGCTTGTTAACTAAACAATTAACACAACATTTCAGATTTAAAAGGATCTTAGTCTTGACCTTGAGCAGAAACTTCTTTTGCTCAAGGACAACACTTGTTTCTTCGTGAAAACTCTTTAGAAGATTCTTCTTGAAACTAAATTCAACATCAACCAAAGTCTTATTTGCTGGACTTACACTTTAACTTTCAGCTATACTATTGCCTTGTCACTTGCACTACTATTTCACATGTTTGATTAAGTTCAACTGGTTTTATTATTGTCCAAGCATAAGTTTCACTTGTTGATGTTATTTCCATTGCTTAGCATATGATCTGATTTAATTCCAATTACTTGTTTTATGTGTTAATGCTATCTTGATTTATGGAGCACTTTTAATGATCGATGTCTTGTTGATGAATCTTTGCTTACCGTAGTCCATTGATCACATTATTTACATCCATGAACCATATTAACCAAGGAATTGGTGCACCATTCACACAAATACTTTAAATCCCTGGTTATTTCATAAATGAATTAAGTTAGTACTAGAAAAAGCTAGTCCTTATTGCCTTGTTCTCTGAGCACCTCACTTAGGAAGCCCCTAGTTAGTATCTAGGAAAGTTTAGTTGGGGACACCTCTTGGGGTTAGTCTAGGATTTATAGGAGACCCAAAGAGAGAGAGGTTTGCTCGTGTGATACTTAGGGGTACATCTCTGAGTTTTGCTAGTCTAAGAAGCCGTTTTTCCTTGCAATCACAAGGCTGCTAGATTTTGTAGCAACAAGCCTGTTAGTCGTGGATATGCATCCTTAGCCAAAACACCAAATTAAGGTGTTCAACAAGGTAACCACCCTATTAGAAGCTCGTTCCTTCACCTGTAGACGAAGATGTATATGTTGTAGCAACACTAAAGGGTTTTAACTTTGAACCTTTTTTCTTATGGATATGGATTGTTAACCATAACATTGGACCAGGGTGTTTGGCAAGACACCCATGTCATCAGAACCAATGTTGCAAATATCGTTTTGGGAATACATGGCCAAGGGTCTAGAAAGAACTTATCAGAATATCGAAAGATATCAACAAACATAAACTTGGACTTGAGAAACTTGGAAAATCAAAAGAAAAAGAGATTATTTGCAACATTGATTTGAATCTCAATCCTTTTACTATGGACAAAGATGTATATGATGTAGCAACACTAAAGTGATTGAAACTCATAATCTTTTATTTGTGTACATGAATCATTAACCAAAACACCAAACCTAGGAGTTTGACAAGGTACCAGTATCATTTGAATAAGAGGGGCTTCTAAGCACATGCAAAATCCCCAAAAGGGTCATAAAGGCCTAAGAAAGCAGTGGTTAAATATATGCGAAATCCAAAGACTGTTGGCCATGAAATTAAATGTAATGATCAAATTCCTCACGGAGCCTACGGGTTGTGATGTGAGATGGAGTAAGGGACAACAAATCTAAGTGTCCCCTAGAACCTCAAATTACGGTTAGCCGGGCACCTAGTCTTGGCGGTTCTAGAAAAGATCCTCACGGAGCTGTTTCATCTTGGATGTGAGCAGTAGACATTTGCCAAGGTTGAATAAGCATTTCTTAAAACAACTTATTCCATTTGTGAGACACTGCCATTCCTTGTGTTATTCTTATCCAACATATGCTTAAGTGTGTATTCCATTTCCCCTTATCCAAAGTATCATAGTGTTGAGTCAATATAGTCATTCCCTTAGCCTAGCCTTGCATTTTTCACCCTCACCCAATCGTAGCAAAATGATCATGGCCATAAAGTGAGTATTTTCTTGAAGTTCTATTTGGAGTAGTTGATTATTTTTATATATTGGATGTTATTATTTCTTAAGCCGCCAGTGATGTGCTACTTTATACTTTGAGTTTTGCTATTAGAATGATTAAAAGGAGCATGCTTTAACCATTTGCACTTGCAGCAGCAGGCAGTTTAAGCTTGGGTCACATCTTGGTCAGTTTTGACCTGGTCAAACTTAGTTTGACCAAGTCAACCGGAGGACCTGAGTTGAGTTGGAATAGTGATGTGTGAGATTGATGATTTATGGTCCTTACATACCCATTTGATGGTTCCATGCAGCAGACACAGTTCTTAGATGATGGTTTGATGATTTTTATGGTTATTATTATTATTAGAGACCATTTATTTTTATTTGTCCAAGCATGGTCATGGTTATAGATGATTATACAGATAGCCACAGGGTGTATGGGTACTCATCTCTAGTAGTTTTGGACCTTCTAAGTCCAGTTTCAGGCACTTCCAGATGAGATTTTACTCAGATGATCATTTTATTGCAGATTTGCCATTTAAAATGGCCTGACAACAAAGTTTGACTTTTTATTTGGTTCCCCTAGGGTGCTACAGAGGGAGTATGGGGTCCAGCCACTTGTTATTACCATATTACTATGCTCCCAGACATGCTGGTGCAGTCAGTTTTGGCCTCAAGGTACCATGCAATGAGCTATAAGCATTTTATTCCCTCATAGGTGATTTCTCTTTGGATAAAAAATGGTAAAAATAGTTACAGATGAATTCGATTTAGGCTACTGAGGTAAGGAAATGGCATGAGGTTGGTTTAGATGATTTGTGTGATGCTTCCCACACCTTCCAGAGCAGGTTGCAGCATTCAGTGGGGCCCACACACTCTTTGGGCTTTGATATTATGGTTTTATTATGTCATTGTGGGGGCACGATTTGGCCATGTGGTCACAATATTGTATCATGATGATGTTATTATATGTTATTTTGGCATGGGGACATGCTAGAGAAGGATGAGTACACCTCCTAGCCTCACCATGTGCTTATGTTATGACTTTAGTCACTTTCATGTGGTGCGTCCCCCCTAGGGAAACTTAGCTAGTGCGCCCCCTTCTATTTTTGAGTTGATCCATGTACTTTATTTTTAGGCTCATCGTAGCCATTGATTATCACTTATGTATCTTATGATCTCAACCACTTGTTAAAAAGGTGGTTAGGTTCTTGGTCTCTCCCATTCCTATTTAAAGGAGAGACCCCCCTCACTGTAAAAGGACTTTTGGCTCTTGGCTACTGGAATAGAAAAATATTTTGCAAATCTCTTGTGATCTAGTTCTGGGTGTTGGATATGTCAATTGAAACTGCTTTCCATTGCAATGAAGATATTGGTGATTATTTTGCACATCTTTCGATCCATGTTTTCATCTGCAGGTGAAGAAGGTGACTTGGAGGAGGAACACACTGGTTGAGGAGACTCACCTTGTCTCTCTCTCTCTTCATTTGGTTTGGTTCAAGGAGTGATACTGTATTTGTACTTCTCATGTTTTGTGATCATTTTTGTCATTTGCATTTACCTTCATTGTTGCTTGCTAATTGAGTTTATCTCCTTGGTTTTGCAGGAAGAGAGGGGCGCATTAGTGGAACTGGGAAAATTCGTACAGGCAAGATAAAGCATCAAATCTTCACTTGATCTTTGCTGGAGTAGTCCTTGACATACTATCATCAATTTCCATGATCCAGGTAGGCTTGCAAGGTACGCAATCTATTCTTTTATCTTACCCATCTGTCATCTATATTCAAACCCTAACTCTAAATCATTTGGAAATTTCTCTGGGTTTTATTTCTTGGTTTACTGACAAACCATTTCTGGGTTTTTATCTTACGACCAAACCCTAGGTGGGTTCTCAAGGGCGTCATGCTTTGAGGACTCCATCTGCCACTTTTCCCTAGGCACTGGTCTTTTACCCTTGCGCCCTCCTTGGTTAGCCTATTTTCCGGGTTGTATAACCCTTACCTGTTGAGCTTGTGTACCTTGATACCGTCAAAACTCTCTTTCAAGCTGTGCTAGAAAGCCTCAACTTTCAGATTTACTCCTTGGGACCATTTTCCTTGTTTTAAGGATCACGTTTCCCAAGGCAACTAAACTTGATCATTTGTCCTTGCACTTGAATCCTGGAATCATACTTAAATATCAAGTCACTGTGTCTAAGCACTCAAAGTCCAATCTTATCTCTCCTATGCCTCCACAGTGACCCTTTTTCCTTAAATCTAGGGTTCTCCACCCTTCACCTTACGTACCCTATTTCATAGCTTGATCTGGTGATTGGGTTAGATCTCTCATGTCGGGAGTAAATCAGAGTTTCCCCCTTTACTATCTGTGGCTTTGATGGTATAAAGTGAAGAGTGCCTAGATTGGCGTAACAACCAATCCATCTTGGGGATCGAGGCCCTCTTGTGTCACCTCTTTGGTTGCCCGTCCCCTCTGCCGTCCTATATAGGATTACCTTTATGGGCAACTACGAGTTGTGTGATAACAGGAACAACTCAAAGGGACTCTCAAGTGGAAAATTAGTGATTCCAACCACCTAATGCAAGCGTTTCCTTAAAACGGGGAAACTAATGAACCCAAATTCCAACTTAAGGACCAAATTCAAATTTGAAGGAAAGAAGTGGTCAAAAGTGGTTAGGAGGGCGCCTTGGTTTGTGGAAATGGTAAATGTTGGTTAGGAAATGGTCCAAGATGTTGTTGGAGGGCGAATTACATGAAGAAGTGGTCAAATGATACATTGAAAATTTGAATGTGCCCAATGTGGAGCAAATCAAGGGTTAGGTTACTTCCTGTTACTGGATGAATTAGCAGGTCAATTCAATTATAAGCAAATGCACTAGTGTATCCCAATGTCACCTCAGATACAATATGCTACTTCTTTGGAAGACAAAACCTCCAAGGGGAGACCCCTTAGATAGATCACCTGAAATGAACTAGATGGCCAAATACAAATATGTCTACGGAAAAGATACCAATGACCAGTGCCTTATGGAGTCAAATGGACAAGACAAACCAAGGAATCACATCCAATAGTCAATAATATTTTTTACCTGTGATGTAGCATCCAACATTCATATATTATGTAAGTAGTGGTATAATCAATCACAGAACTCATTCAATGTTATTAAGGCTAATGATGTTATGCATCAATGATTCATCAAACATGTAAACAATAAGTCAGTGACCACGAGCACCCTGATAAAGATCAGATATAACCCACTCCAAAGTAACCAAAATATATGTTTCAAATCTGTATGTATTGAAGCAGTATAGCAACAGAGTTGTAATACCATCAATTTGTAAGTAGTAAGAGGAGTATGGCATCAATTCTACTATGTTAAGAAAACCAGAAATGTAATAGTAAATACCCACAAAATGTCTCCAAAATGCAAAGCTAGTGCAGCGTGAAAAACCTCTTTTGATATGAACCTTACATCAATATTTAGTGGACATATACGACATAAAAACGCGAAAATGACTAATCACTCATTTGCAAAAGTTAAAGATTGTAACAACCATTTTCAGACCTCTACTTAAATACTAATCAGAAGCACTAGCAACAATATTGCAAATAGATGAAAACCGAATATTAAATGATATTAACCATGCGATTTTATTGTACTTAAAGTAAGAGCATTCACTGTGAATATAAACAAATTTCAGACTGCTGTATAAGTAAAATTCAGTCCTCTTTTAAGGTTGGTTTATAGAGTTCCTCTTGCTAAATATTATAGGATTTAACCCCCTTTTTTGTTGTGCTTGTTTATTATGTGTAGGTGTTAGTGTTTGAGAGGTGGAGAGGAATGGAAAATGGAGCGAGGAGGAGGAAAGGGGAGCGAAGGCATGGAGGGAAGGAAGAAGGAGAAGAAGGGGGAATGAAGAAAGAGAAGACTGGAGAGGGAAAGAGGAAAGGCAACGAAAGGGAAAAGGGAATGCGAGGAGGGCAGCGAGGTGAGAGAGTGAAGGAGCGAAGGTCTAGATTAGAGGAGGGGAGTAGGCCAAGTTGGGAACCTAGGGGAGCGAAGGTAAAAGGTTAGAGAAAAAGGGGGAGCCGTGATGGTTTAGGTCTGCAGCTAGGGCAAAAAAACCAGAAAATTAGGGTTTTTAGTTTTAGGTTTTGTTGTCCGCCAATATGCACACCAGCAACGGAAATCTTTCGAAAGCTGTCTCTTCACTACAAGTGAGAGGTGTGGCCTTGGGGGCAAGCAATGAGCCAGGTACTGTCACCTGAATCCCAGCTCCTCCGTTTAGGCAAACTCCTAACGAAGCTAAGGGGGGTAGTCCCTAAAAGAGAGTTTCACTAAGGCTCTTGTATTTATAGTGTTTTTAGGGTGTTGTGATGCGGATGAGTGTTTTTTAGGAGTTTTTTAAATGAGAGACAATATAAAATTAAAATATCAAGCAAGATAGCGCAATCCACGTTGCAAATACAAAATGAAAGATACACTTGGGCAATAAATAAATCACTTTTCACGTAAATATAAGCAAATACTCCAATGTTGATACTTAAGAAAGCAAAATATAAGATGAAGGACCAGTGCCTTATGGAGTCAAGAATTAAATGTGAATGTGAAAACTTGATACAAGTGCTTTGAATTGGAAAGTTTGTGAGAACGTTGTGCAGCTTATCTTGGTAAATTTAAAATTTTAATTGTCTTGATTAGTAGGGCTAAAACCAAGGATGTTCAAAGAGTGTCCGGAAAGTAATTTTAAGCAGCTCCTTTAAGAGACATGACGGACCTGTCTGGAATCACAGTGAGGCGCGCAATGCTAACCAGCCACCGTGTCGCAGATTACACTCCGGCGCCTCCCCTGAGAACTAATTAAAATACTTTATGACAACGCCGGTTCGTTGGTTATGACTTATGGGGGTGAAAGTTTTAATTAGATTTTCACTTGTAAATTAACAAGTCTTCCACCTTTCTGAGTACTAGCCCAACCGTTTCCGGTTGGCAGAGCATACGGGTGTAGGACAGAAACCAAGGTAAATTAATTAAAGGGGTGTATGAGTGGAAAAATTTATTTATTAGAGAACCTTGTTCAACTCTCCGACAGAGAGCGCTCTTGACATGATCTTATGACCATAGTTCAAGAGACTTGTTAAGCTTTAAAATGCCTAATGCAGGGAAAATGCAAAACTAAAATGCCCTCCGATAGAGGGTGCTCTTGACTTGGATTTGGCCAAGTTCAAGAGACTTTGGTTTATTTTAAAGAAGCAGATAGTAGTTGTGTTGTAAAAGCAATAAATCAATTTTTTAAATGATTAAACAAATCGATAAGCTTGAAAGATATGAAGTAATGCTTGACAAAAAACTACTTTGCCAAATAAAATGAAACTAAACTCAAACTAGTATTCTACCACACAAGATTTAATCTACTAGGTGGGATTGATCTCCGAACAAGATCAACCACTAGAACCGCCTGCACTTGAGAACCTCCAGCTAGCTGAGAGCTCTGTCAAGGAAACTGACGGGGAAGGAAGAGTAACCACAAATTATGTGGTCCTGCCCTTGAGACAAAATCTCAAGGATACAACTTCCGGTCGAAGGCTTTGGAAGAGAGACAAGATAATAATAAATGCAAAAAATAAAACTAAACTACCCAAGAGTCTTTTTCAGGTCAAAGACCCTACTCGGGAGAGCATGGGGGTAAGTAAATATGGAAGATAAGCAAAATGACTTATTTGAAGTAAAATTAAACTAAGAGCATATGAAAAGATCTAACTAAACCAATCCACAAAACCTAACACTCTTCCCCAAATGGGGAAGAAGACCAAAAAGTGGAGGCCTCCTCCACTTGAAACTTTTATTAAACGGTTACAAATGCCTTGGGTTTAAAACCTCGCAAGGTCTTTTGAGAGATAGGTAATACTTGGAAAAATTAAAGAAGAAACAAGTTTTACTCGCTTTTACAAAGGATAAGTATGTCAAGTTTAAATCATTCTCATGGATCCTTCACTTTGCTTTGCTTTGATTCTTTGTTTCAAGATCTTATCAAATATCTCTCTCTCAAATGACCTACACAAGTTCAAAACATCTCAACAAGGCACCCATTAACCATTAGCGAAAATAAAACAAACTTGAAACTAGTTAAGTCTAGATTTAAAAATTTGACTCTAAAATGGAAAATGCATGAGATTTTAACATGAAATCTTAACTATGATGAAACAGACCAGCAAACAGCAAACTCTTGAAATGTGCTAGAAAAGAGATCTAAAGTATAAAAAAATTTAAATATTTTTGTGCAAAATTTCTATCTTTTGAAAGCAAACATAAACTTGAACTAATGCAAGCTATATTAAGACAACGAGAGAGATCTAGAATGCTCCTAAAGTTAATCTTTTCAATGCATGCCAATGCTAAAGATGTAACAAATTAAGATCTAACCTATCAAAGAAATTACTCTAACAAATACTAACTTAATCAATTCGTTTTTGCTTTTTATGTGGTTTTTTAGGGCACTTTTTCTTGGAGTAAACAATAGGGAGAAAGGAAGATGGAAGAGAATGGATCTAGTGAAAGGAGAAGCTAGGGTGGATGTAAGGGATACTAGTGTAAAGAGGGGGGAACAAAAACGAGAGGCAAAGAGAGATCAAAGTAGGGTAAGACGAATGCAAAGAGGGAGGGCAAGAGGTGGACGAGAGGAGCCTAAAGAGAGCAAAACGAAAGCACAAGGAGAGAAAGGCGAGTGGAGAAGGAGGCAAAAACAAAATGGAGGAGTAGATCTAGGGCAAAGGAGGATGAACTAGCAAGATAAGGACAAAGGACTACAAGTGGAACACTTGAGAGGGTGAAAACACTGTCTTGGAAATCCTCCGGTTAACCGGTGATACGCCGACAACAAGTGTTGAAGAGAGCACAAGGGAACAAATCCCAAGTTATTCCCCAAGATTGAAAAAAGCTTCAACCTTATGGCTTACTAATCTATGGCTTGAAGAGGATAAGTGACTAACTTGGATCAAAACTAGAAAGGCTAGAAAGGGCTTAGCATGCAAGTAAAAAGTTTCAAAGAGCAAATGAGAAGGCTTGAAGAAATGAAAGCCTATAGTGACAAGTAACCAATATTTTGAATATAAAAGATGGATGGATTCTTTATGAAACCTCTCAAGTTCAATCCTTGAAGCACGAATCGATCTTTCAAAGAACTCTGAAATGCACAAAAGTTAGCAAAATAATGGCAAAGGGGAAGAAGAAGCAACCAAGCTCAAGGTCCCACTTTGCACTTAGGAGATCTGCAAAACTAAACCACTTCAACAACGATTTGATCAAGTCTAGTATGATTAGCCAAAAAAGGGCAAGAAGAGCATGAGTATAACCGATTACTTTTTGCTACTTCTAGATCTCAATTAACCAAGCATAAATGAATAAGTTGAACCCAAATATTCATTCCATGGACATAAAAATGACTTCTAAGCTAGAATGATAAAACAATTATATATGAAATAGCATTAATAAAACAACATCACCTCATTGAAGCTTTAACAATTTCTCATGGACAAATGTGCACATCAATAGACCTCCAAAGTCGATTTATTTCCAATAAGGTCTTGACAAATATGAGCAGAGTAACTTTACAACAAAATTCCATGAGATAATAACCCAAATGGGCCTCTCTTTATAGCAAAAAGAAACTAGCTAACCCTAGGTCGAATTAGTAATGAGCGAGTAGGTCGAAATCCAATCAACCATAGGCTTGGAGAGGTAGACAAAAGCCAAAGTCGAGTTTGAGGTTGGTAGGAGTGGGCATGTGGCAAGACTCGACCTCAAGGTAGGTAGAATGGAATAAACAACGAATCAACACACTCCATCAAGGATGAATGTGAGCTAAGGTAGAAGAGGCGTGATCCTTGGTAGGTTGATGTGAGGATGTGGAGATATGCTAGCTACTTGGTGGATGGCAAGTGGCAAATGGTAGGCACTAACTCGAATCTAGAGAGAACCAAGCCAATTAGTGATTGCACTAACAAGTAAACAAACCCTAACTAAGTTCCACGTGAGAGCAAAGAGGATTGACGTGAGCATCTTGTAGATATGCGAGTTGGTTATGGAGGATACATGTGGTAACAAGTAGGTACTAACTCGAATCTAATGGAGGCCAAGCTTACTCGTGATTACATTGGAAGTATCAATAACCAATCCACAAACTCCAACAAGGATTAACACGAGTTAATGGAGATTGACGTGAGGAGTTTGAGGGTAATGCGAATTAGTATGGTGGAGACATGTGGTAGTTTGGGTAGGTGATAACTCAAATTTGAATGGGAGCCAAGCCTTTGGATAAGGTGAGTCATGAGGGCGCCCACCTCTACATTAAAAATAAAACCACCAACCCAAACATCAAATGACAACACACCAAAACGAATTTTGCATGAGGAGGGCGAATTGCCTTGAATGGATAACACTCTAGTGACTGGATAGTTGACTGGGAAAGCTTGGAGTTGATTGGAATCCTCCTAAATGCTCATTGCCATGTCATTTAGCCTTTTATTTTAATCAAATTGATTAATTTTGGAGAGATTTGGATTATCTCCAAAATATTCAATTTTATTATTTTAATTAATAATTTATCTGTAAATGACTTTTCAGAGAAAATATTAATTATGAGGCCGAATTGACATCCGAAAGTTGGGTTTAGCTGCTCCATGGGTCATGTGTGATTTTTGGCTTATGAAACGAGCCATCAAACACTAAGTTCGGACCCCGGATGACTGACATATTACAGACTCAAATTTCTCTATTTAAACTATAGAGAAATTTAATTAAAATTTTAAATAATTAAAAAAATTAAAAAACCCCAATTCCGACGCGTCCGGTAAAATTTTTTCGAAATTTTTTCTGGGGGTCCTAGAGACTTAGGACATGACCAAAACCTATTTTAATAGTGTCTAGTAGGTTTATACATTATAGTTGGACTCTAATAACCCCCCATGGCCAAATTTCCAAAATCGGGCATTCCAGCTTTGGAGGAAGCGGGAGAAAAACCAAGAGATTATATCTCGCCTGAAGCAAAGTATAATCTGACGGTGAAAAAACTCCCCGGAATACCTTAGTTGTTTAATCCAGTCATGGGGAACCGAGCCACTCAGACCCTACTAGCACACTTTGATACAAACCCCCATGGGGCCATGGTCATGTCGACTCAAAAACAAAACTGGCTAGCCAAAATTGGCTAGACCCAAATATCTGAAACCCAGATACTCTGGAAGTGAACACTGATGTGTTCCAACACTGGCGGCTCAATAAGGTTTCAACTATTGTACAAATCAGTTGATAACAGGTTTGAAGCTAATATAACAAAATTGAATAATCTAACATTTACAAAAAATACAATCTAGGGTTTAAAAGAAAGTGAAAAGTAAAGCAACGTAGGGTTTTAAAAGATTTAGCCTAATCCGAGGGCATCAGGGAAAGAGGCTTCCTCTCTTGAGATGGTGCTTAGCAAGTTTGGCAACTAGGGCTTTCCTCAACAACCTCAAAGGTTGGTTGAAGGAGACCTAGTAATAGCAAAACTTGAAGCCCTAAAGCTCAAGCCTAGAAGGACTCCTTCGGAGGAGGTCCTAACAATGCTATGGTGACCAAGATCAGAAAATGACCTAGTTGAGAGTAAATGCAGCATTAATGGCTACCATTCAATCCTAATTCCTAAACAAGCATCATTCTCCAACAATTAACAAATAGACATCAAAGAGAAGCGTAGATACCTCCTTGCGCATGTGTTAAACCAACAACTCTAGCACCACCTTAGCAAAGAAAGCAAGAACAAAAGAAACTCCAAGAATTTGCTCCAAACCACAAGTAGAATACCTCCTCAAGAGGTGCGCATCAATCAAAGAGCCCTAGTGAGGTTAAAAATAAGCATGAAAAAAGTTTTGTCCCATAAGTTGTTATGTTAAAATGAAGTGAGGAGAAGTGTATTTATACTTTTCTCACACTCACTTTACAAAATTAAAAAAATATCTAGGCCGACATGTCTTTTAAAATGTCAATTTGAAATTATAAAATGTCAACTTAAAATTAAAACAATAATAATATAAAATAATCAAAACTATGGGTAATTTGGGGTATTTTCCCCAGACTTTACCCACAGATGACTAAAATGGTTAAAAAATAAGCATATCGGTCTGTTCTGAAGGCCAGATCGTGGAAGGGAGGGGGGGTCGTCATGCCCTATCTAACCCCAACAGTAGTGAAAATCCCTCAACACCCCCCTAATCAAGCATTGCAGCCTAGCTTGGAGGATGACATCATCATCAAGAGGGCCCAAGGAGAGAGGGCGCTGGTGAACTGGAGGACCAGGAGGGTGCGGGAGGTGACTTGGAGGAGAGACATATGCCTCAGTACTGAAAGATCTGTCACCGGATTGGTATATCGAGGTTGGGTTCATGTGACCCAGTGACCCACCCCTGGAAGCCCCGGACACCAACCTCAGGGCTTCAAGCCCTTTCATGAGGCAGTCAACAATGCCACTAAGCCATAATACTTCCAAGGGAGAAACTAGAGGGTCTGGGCATAACCCCTACTCAGAAAAAGCTGGCTAAACACCCCTCCTAGTCAGAAAAATGACCCCCTCGCCCTGGGGTACCTCTACAGGTGTGTTGGTACTCGTACCATGTAACACTCCCCATGGTTTTTGTACCTGGTTTCTTTGGTCCCATGGTTTTGGAGGTCAAGGAGCAAGAATAAAAGGAGAGGTTGTGGATCATTTGGGGTTACCTTGTTGACGTATTGTTATTATTATTGAGTTGCATTGCTTCTGAATTGCTTGGGTGATGTGCCCCTTGCAAATCCATTAGGGAGATGGGTCCCTAGTCTTTTGAAGTTTATGTAATCTGGTTTTATGTTCTGTAGCTCTCTGATGTACAGCAGATATGTCATGTATAATATCAGAACATTTCTATGTTGTGCAGTTTGCTTATTTCAATGAATTGTTATGCCTATGTTCAATGTGATAATTTCTATGACTAGCTTTCAGTATTTGAATCATATGTCGACCTCTGTTAATCCAAATCACTCCCCGTCAGTTGCTGCAGGTCCCTGAGACAGAGTAGGGTCCAGATCAGGTCCTGGTTCAGAAATTTGGGACCCCCCAAAGGTTGCTTGGGCCATTTGGAAAACCACTTAGCTGGTTGGCATAGGGAAATCAATTAGTCTTCACTGAAACAACCATATCTCGAGATCTAGAGCACCAAACAAGATTCTGTAAGTTGCTATAGGTAGGTGGGATAGTACAGAGCCCATCCCCAACTTCATATCGGAAATTCGTGGGCTGTAGGTATCGTTTGAGTCGAGTTGGAAATTGACTAGCTGAGCTGTCTTGAAACTGCAATCTTCTTCCAAAGCCTCCCAAACTGCAAAATAACCTTCCAAACTTTGAACCAAGTGTTTCCTACTTCAGATATTGACTGTCTCTAGGTCTAGATACATCCGGTGAAACACCAGGAGCCGTTGGGTTTCCACAGAAGTCCCGGGCACTGAAACTACGTGGTCTTAGGACCATCCTGGGCGTGACGTACCCAAAGAATGTGCCCACTGCAGTATGTATGGATTCTAAACCCATCTGATCTGAGTCTTGTAGACTTGTAGATTCCTGCTGCGGTCCATATCCTTGTGTTGGGTTGGGTAAGAACTTGAAAGAACTCAGAGTGTTTGAGAACCCTTGGGGAAAAATTTAGTCTTCCTTGCTTGTCACCTAGCTAGTGTGCCTGCTCTTTACATTGGGTACACTACAGTGGTATCAGAGCTTAGCTACTTTGTCTGAGTTTTGATTTGGTGTGCCCGGATTCTGGTTTGGGTACACTACACTTTAGCTTCACAATGTCTAGCCTTGCGTGGGGGCCATGATGCTGTTGCTCATCTTTCATGAACACTTCCATATGCTTCCAGTCTTGTTCATAGATCACGGGAAAAGAAAATAGAAGTTTCTCATGGCAAGAGGAAAGCTTAGTAGATAGTAGGTTTATTTGTCTTTTTCTGTTTAAAAATAGTAGAGTCTAGAACTTAGTACTTTATTTTTATTACGACCTATTTTGTAAACATTATATGATAGTTTAAGTCTGAACTTTGAGCTTTGAACCTGCCTTTGAAGTTTGATTTGTTGATTGCATCTTATAACTCTTTGGTAATGGATGTGATGCTCTGTTTCATTTTGTGGTTGATGTCGTCTGTTTCAGTTTGTTGATGGCAAATATGTTAAAACTTGAAGGTTGATGTTGTGGTTGATGATTGATAATTTGATGACATTGTTATAAGTTATAGCTGCAAGATGAGTGATGTTATATGTGTACTAAATGGTTGATGATTTAATGATCATTAATCCAATAGTTAGATCTATGTTTCATGTTTTCGGCAGCTAATTCAGCATTTTGCATGTATCTTCTATTATATGTGCATCAAAATATATTAAAATATGTATTATATAACAAACACTACCAAAATGCTCTGCTCCTAGAAGCATAGTTGCATGGGCACTTCTATCTTATTTACCACTTTTGGGGTACCCATAAGCATATCATTGGGTATTTTGCCCTTTATCATTGATTTTAGGTTTCTAGTCCTTTGACCAATCTTGACTGTTTAACACGGGCTGCACTAGGCGATGGGTACCCAAGTCCACTAGCTTTCAATTTGCATAATTACATGCTATTAGCGGCAAAATAAATGCTTTTCTGTGTATGAACAAAAAGAATGTGTGTTGGTTTTTAAGCTACGTTTTATAGTGGCTAATCAGATGTTCATTATTTTGCTTGCTAACTGTACAAGTACAGGCAAACTCTTGTTCAATTGCAGCCTGTTTACTCGCTAGACTTAATTGACACACTGAGGTGTTAAACCCTAGAACCTATACAACAATGGAGATCCTAAATGAGAGGCTATGGATGATAGAGATGGAAGAAAGAAAAAGAGTAGGAGCAAAGGATGGATCCGAATGGTCCCTACTTCCTATCCAACAAAGGCAATCATGGGATGGCTATGGAGAGCCTCCCATATTCAGTTAGGCCATCTCTTTTTAAGGAAGTTATCTCAGTATTCTTATTTTTCTCGGATTGAATAAGATATGGAGCTCATATATACGGAGATAATGCCCTTATATGGTGTTTCAAAAGATACTGGTCAAGCATTGAAGTAGAAAAATCGGTAACCAAAAAAATTTCTTTTATCAATTTCTGTGCTAGAATATTTTTTTCGTTTGATTACTTAAAAATATCCTAGGAACAGAGATAGGATTTTAGCTAATGGCACCTGATTCTGGGGAAGAGTCGGTATGGTTCCCAGAAGCAAATCTGGTCAGAATGTTTGTAACCACCACCCAGTGTGTTTGAGGCTGCCAAACCTTTCCATCCACTTCTGGGAAGAATATGTATTTGAGAAAATTGGTGATGCTCAGTGTTGGTTTTACCTAGTTGCGTAGTCACTGTTCTCCTTTAATACAACAATACGTAGCAAGTTGTCCTCTAGCAATGGTGCTCTCAGCAGGTACTTGCCTCGGGACCTGTGCATAGCAGTGAAGGAATTGCGATGATAGCACAACTCTATTTTGTCTTAAGAGGTGCGCAACAGTTATGTCTATAGAGGTAGAAGCACATGCATGCTGGAGATTTACAGTTTACAGTTAGACAGATTACAGTTTCAGCCTTTCTTATATTTGGAGTGTTGTTCCAGATTTAGATTATAGGCGCTAAATTTTTCTTAGTTAGTTGTGGTTGTAAACTTAGATCAGACACACTGCATGAAAATCATCTATCGCAGGAAGCGGGGACAGATCCCTAGGAAGTGCATGAATGCATGCATGCTGCAGTGTTCTCAAGTTGGGGTGTACTATCCCTGGCAGTCTAATTCATGTAAGCAGAATCAGGGTTAGGGTTCCATTCCTAGCCTAGGTACAGCACAGGGATGGACAATTCTGTAAGAGATATATGGTGCTCAATGTTCAGTACATGTATATACATAGATATTGTGTTGAGGCTATTTGTTGTGTGATGTGTGATTGACTATTGTGGATTCCACTTGCTGTCCATAATTTTCAGTTTGATGTGTTTCAACTTTTTAGACCTAGTCGTGCTTTACTTCTTGTTTTGAATCTTTTGATAGGTTAAACACTTTTTAGTTACCTAGGATTTGATTAAGGTTTCAGTGATAACAAAGATAACCAGTAAAAGAGAAGCTCCATACAGCTTCTATTCTGGGAAAAGGAATTCCAGAATTTTGTTGGCATAGTTTCACAAGGCAACCCTATCTATAGGAGATGGCCATACCCTCCTCAATGATTGAAAAATAAAAAAAATAATTAGTCTTATGGTTTGCAGGACAATCAAGGGCAAAGAGAAAGGGCTTCCCTTATTAATTGAATGTAAAGAGCGACAGGGATCGAATGGACCGCCAAGAAACCCTAAATCAATATGAACCATAAGCACATCATAATGAGAAGAAAAGATGAATCCATGAAGAGAAACAGAAAATATGGTGCCTGTAGGCTAAAGAATCCGTCATATTCCGTCATCATGAATCAGTATGATGAGATAATACAAATGAGAGCTTGAGTTGTGTATTTATACACCACTCAAGTGTGGTGTCCCTTCAAGATGGGAGGTGTTCTTTCAAAAGGGTGTTATGGGCCCACATAACAAGGGCACACCCCAAGGTGTCTATGCTGGCCTAGTCAAATATATAAAAAATACATTAGAAAGGTCAATCAGCCATGAATGAACACATGTGAAGATTACCATCATTCCAACAACCTTCAGGGAGTTTGGCCTAAATAGTTACAGAAGCATATACCATATATGGTTAGAGTAACTAAGGCTTTCAACAAGGATCAGTCCCTTCCCGAACCTTAGCTTTGTTGTTTCATATTTGAATTTGAATTGAGATCCTAAAATATGTATTTTGGGATGCCAACTTCAATAGAGGTTCTGTTTCTATAGAAACATGCTTGGGGAGATTACTTTCTAATATTTTTCATACCTATGATAATCCTGAATTTCTTTTGTTTGGTTCTCACTACTATGAAATCACTTTTGGCTAAACAAGCTCACATCAAGTTTCCATAGGAAATAAAGGACAACCAACCGTAGCAAGGATCACTTTAATGTGCTGTGGTTGAGAAGGCCAAGCTCAAACGAAATGCATCCTGGATGGGAGAGCATGTATATGTGGAAGTCAAACTGATGATCTAGATGATGGAGCATGGGCCTACTTGGAAGCTTTTGGTGACTTATTTTCTGATTTAAAAAATAAATTCTGTGGAAGCTGTCATCACTTAGATCCTACTTTGCAATGCTCAAGTTTACCAACCAACATTTTCTTGCACAAACATTACTGAATATGCAACTGTGAACCAAAAGTGAAGAGTGCCAGCCCAGGGTAACATTGCAAGCCATCCTCTGACGTTATTGATAATGAACAAGATGAATAGGATCAAGGAAATAAGAATGGATTTCCCAAATAAACCTCATCATCACTGTAGAAGAGGACACTGCCAGGATGGTGGAAGCATCTGATAGTGTAAAACACATCTCAACCGTGTGCTGAAATGTTGATGTCTTTGTGATTTAATTGTTTGCTAGAAATTTTGATGCAGAACCAGATCTTTAAATCTTTTTCACTTTCATCAACAGTTGTATGCATTTATCTTGAGTGCTTTGCCCTATAGAAACAGGAACAGGAGTTTGTTTGTGAAGAACTTGTTTCAAATTGTCCACTTTCATATCAGTGATTTTGATTTATTATTTGTTTTGAAAGCAAACAACCCTTTTCTGTTCCTTAGAATTTTTATGCTGATGTCATGAACATTTCTTGACGTCCAGAACACCAGAAGAAGCTTGAGGCAGGAATGCGGAAAAAGCAGCTCAATCACGCTCAGGCCAATCAACAAGCAGTTAAGGCACAGGCACCTACTGTGCAGTCAGCAGATGCAGGTGTATCAAATTTCTGATTATTTGTTGCAACATGAACTTTGGATGAGCTATGATTATAGCTAGTTTAAAAAAGAAAGGATGAGGAGCAGTGGATCAGCAGCCTTCATACATTTTCTACTTGGATTATTTTACTGCAGGACATTATACATTAATTATTTGTATAAAAGCGCCCTCATTTGGGCAAATTGTCACTAATATAGCAATAGATCTGCCAGGATTACTCCTGGCATTGTCAAGTGAAATAAAAAGTTTTCAATTGTTTGTCCTGTTTCAGTTGTTGAGGCAGTTGTAGTTATACTCATTAAAAATGCAGAACTTGTATTTGGTGTTTGCTTTGTTCTTATTTCCACTGGGGGAACTATTAAATTTGACTGCACTGCGCAGCTCTTAGAAGTGATACCCGAGGGTTACTTTTATTATTTCTATTTAAGATTCAAATTACTAAAATATTACTGTACTTTGCATAAGAAAGTCACAGGCGTGAAAATTTTATGCTAACTGCAGGGCTCTAGATGATAGTGGCTACCCCTTCCGGAACACCACTATTTGGTCTTTTGGTTAAGGATTCCATATGCATGTGTAAGATGTTTAAGAGTTTTGATAATTCCATAGTATTCTAATTTTGACAAGTAACTAGCTGCTACAGTCAGATTGGTGCTTCCTACTCTGAATACAGGTATTCAATAAGCATGGAGTTACAGAACTCCAGAACTTTCATAATGTTGACATAGGTAAGCATGCATTCAATATAAAAATATTTTGAAACATGATATTAGAAAAAGCAAAAACACCATGCACCTTGCATCCTTCAATCGGAGATGGAGTCTTGCAATCTTTTCTTGGTCTCCTGTAAAGCCTTTCATTTCTCTGCCAGGCTGGTTCATGATGCTGGTACTATAAAATCATAGGTGGCAGTGTTCAATACATCTTCTCGGGCTGTCTATGAATGGTGTTGAAGAAATTGATGGCAATGGAATCGGGAAAGGGCATTAAAGAATAGAAGTCCTAACTCCATGGAAGGGAAACGATCAATATGCTGAATCCCGGCGTGTAGTTATGGAATGTTACATACTCGTAACGAATCAGGTTGAGAACTCGTTTTTTCACCTTCTACTTACGTTATAGTTAAAGATGTACAATTGCAGAATACTTGTTTTCTTGTCTCTTTATTATCTCGGATACATTCTCATGTTAAGAATGCTATCGTAACATTGACGGGCAAGGCATATTATGATCTCACGTTTAAGTCGATTACTAGATTTTATATTTTAAGAAGATATTGAATGTGAGCATAAGGTTGCTTAGATTAGCCAAATATTGGAGTATAATGGATATTGAATGTGATAGTAGTTTCTGTTTAATGAAAGGGTTATAACTAGTATTTTCTTTTTCTCGAAGGAATAAGGTACAACGTGGAGTTCATGAAGTAACAAATTCTGAAAGCTATGGGCGACATGGATGAGTGGCATTGGAGTAAAAGTAAAGGTTGATAATTTATTAAGCATTTATTTATGGATTTTTTTTTTTTTATATATTTTATAAATATATATATCTTTGTGATTTTATAAATATATTATCTTTGTGAGAAATTCAGAGAAAGACATGTTGTCATATATAATATATACAATAGTTGGTTTTTCATCAATTTTATTTGGGCAATTTTTATAGAGAAATCATATATATATATATATATATATATGGTATATTCAATCTTTATACAAATTTTATTATTATATTTAAATTTAAAATCTATGATTTGTGAATATTTATATGATATTTGGTTAAAATTCAAAAAAACATTTATAGTAAATGTAGTGCCAAGGCAATCATTAAAGTGGTTGCAAATAATAATTTGACTTTTGTAATGCATGCAAATCATTTGTTACTGAAAACCTTTATAAAAATTATATTATTGTGTATAAATTTAAAATCTGCGATTTGTGAATATTTATATGTTATTTGGTTAAATAATAATTTGACTTTTGTAATACATGTAAATTATTTGTTAGTTAAAATCTTGATACAAATTCTATTATTGTGTATAAATTTAAAATCTATGATTCGTGAATATTTATATGTTATTTGGTTAAAGTTCAAAAAAACATTTGTAGCAAATGTACTACCTATGCAATCATTATAGTGCCACACATAATAATTTGACTTTTGTAAAGCAAGCAAATCCTTTGTTAGTGAAAGAAGATAAATATCGTATTAAGTTAGCCAGAGGGATTTATGCGATTAATTGCCTTTGCATGGTTTCTAAATACTGGAATTAACTATTTACATTTATGACACTAGTATGTGGCCTAGTAATAAATAGTGAGGTGATCAAATTTGTTTTAATACAACAAAAATAAATCTATTCTAATAATTAGGGTTCAAAGAAAAATACCAGCCATCAAACATATATTTAGGTTTTTTTAGACTGCTGTCCCATAAAAATGTTCACTCTAAAATTGTTCTTTTGCTCGTGGTGTCCACCTTGAGCCAATTTGTATAAATTAGCCAAATGACATTTTAATGCATAAAGTGGATTAGACAAGGTTTCATAGGTCACGAATCATGTTAGAGTTAACATAATCCTATTAAAGGTTGTGGAAGTATGAGAAATGTTTTACTTGTGGGGCTTGTTACCCCCCATATTGCATGGGAGTCCATTTGTAATTTTTATCACAATTTTTAGTAGGGATGACATGTTGATGATGGTATGGATAGCATATTGATGATTTTCATGATGGTACTGAGCTCTTGGCATTTATTCATATTTTGCAACAAGTTTTTGGGGTTATCCTACGGCAAATTAAGTGAAACACAACCTTGTTTTCAAACCCTTGGCTCTCCAACGCCCTTGCTTAGATGAGAGCACATGATATATGGTTGGAAAACTATTTTGGAGCCCTTTCCATTGGTAAAGAATGTGGAACCTCATTCTTCAAGGTGTTGGAGCAATGGATACATATTTCTAGGTTGTTTTTGTTGGTTTCTGGGCCGTTTATCATCAACCTATTTTCTAGAGGGTGGATCTCACTCATCCTAGTCGTGTTTGGAAAATCTCATATATGGTTGGAAATCTCTTTCCAAGACCTTTCTAAAGGAATAAAATGCTCAACGAAATTCCTATTAGTTTAGGAGCGTTGGAGTCACCCTTCAGGCCGTTTTTGTTGGTTTATGGGTTGTTTTTTGAGTAGTTTGGTACTTTTCTTTAGGGGGTGGATATCGCTCATCCTATCTTTGTTTTGGAAGTGCCATATATGGTCATAAAACTCTTTTCGAGACCTTTTCAAAAGTACAAAATGCTCAACCAGATTCTTATTAGTTTGGGAGAGATGGAGTCATCTTTAGAGTTGTTTTTGTTAGTTTATGGGTTGTTTTTCATCTATTTGGTACTTTGTCTTTAGAAGGGTGGATCTCGCTCATCCCATCTCCAATTTGGAAGTGCCATATATGATTGGAAAACTCTTTTTGAGACTTTCAAAGGTGTAGAGCATTCAACAAGATTCCTAGGGGTTTGAGAGTGATGGAGTAATCTTTTAGGCTATTTTGTTCACATTTTTGGAGCTATTCCTAGGACTTGGTTTCTTCCCCTGTTATGATGGCAAGCGTCCCACTTCTTTGGAGTTATTTCCTCCTTGCATGGAGAAGTTTATGGCTTGATTCTTGTACATGTGGCATTGACCACCTCATATTATGGGTGTTTGTTAGAGTTGGTTAGATTTTAGATGAGTTTTTTAATTTGTTTACTCCTCCTTGGGATAGATATAGGGTTTTGGTAAATCTATTATTGTTTATTGTAAAGAAAGTTGAGTCCTTTCTTATATAAGAGTCTCTTCCCGATTTATACTCACGGTTGGATTTTGAGAGCTCTCTCTCTTTTGGGGCCTAATAGGTGTAAGAGTTTCTTCTCCATTCAAAATGTGGCATCCTTGCTCCTATTTCTAATGTTGTTAATGGATTGCTGGAATTTTTTGATATTTTATAAATATATATATCTTTGTGATTTTTAAAATATACATTATCTTTGTGAGAAATTCAGAGAAAGACATGTTGTTATATATAATATATACAATAGTTGGTTTTTCATCTATTTTATTTGGGCAATTTTTATAGAGATCATATATATATGGTATACTCTCTTTATACAAATTTTTTTATTATATTTAAATTTAAAATCTATGATTTGTGAATATTTATATGATATTTGGTTAATTTTTTTTTTTTTTTTATAAATAAATGTAGTGCCTAAATCATTAAAGTGTCACAAGTAATAATTTGACTTTTGTAATGCATGCAAATCATTTGTTAGTGAAAACTTTTATAAAAATTATATTATTGTGTATAAATTTAAAATATGTGATTTGTGAATATTTATATGTTATTTGGTTAAATAATAATTTGACTTTTGTAATACATGTAAATCATTTGTTAGTGAAAATCTTGATACAAATTCTATTATTGTGTATAAATTTAAAATCTATGATTTGTGAATATTTATATGTTATTTGGTTAAAGTTCAAAAAAACATTTGCTACAAATGTACTCTCTATGCAATCATTATAGTGCCACAAATAATAATTTGACTTTTGTAATGCAAGCAAATTCTTTGTTAGTGAAAGGAGATAAATATCTTATTAAGTTACGTGGAGGGATTTATGCGATTAATTGCCTTTGTATGGTTTCTAAATACTCGAATTAACTATTTACATTTATGACACAAGTATGTGGCCTAGTAATAAATAGTGAGGTGATCAAATTTGTTTTAATACATAGATCTCATGAAAATTTCAAAAATACAACGTAAAATAATTTTCTATGAAGATGAAATACATGTACAAACTAATACATGTCATGAGACTATTAGTTATTTATTTGTTGATTATAAATTAATGACTAATATCAATGATAGTTATGGTGTATATGTTTTTTTCATAGAGAATTATTTTAATATTAGCAATTTTTTCTTGGCCAAATGCACATTCATACAATAAAAATAAATCTATTCTAGTAATTAGGGTTCAAAGAAAAATACCAGCCATCAAACATATATATAGGTTTTTTAGACTGTTGTCCCATAAAAATGGTCACTCTCTAAAATTGGTCTAGTACACCTTGATTACTGCATCATGTCATTCTAAACCATACCTTCATAATACACCCATTTACACCTCTACCTTTCATTTGCTTTCCAAAACACATTTTATTTGCAAGTGATAGAGGTAACAAGTTGCATAAGATGCATTCATTAGCATCCTTTGTTGGAACTGTCCTCACTGGCAATGACAACTATCTTGAGTGGTCGAGGAAGATCAAAGCCACTTTCATTTACGATGATCTATGGAAGCGGTTTTGCGAAGGAACCACCGTTAAAACTGATGTGGGACTGACCTTGAAAACTGACCCAAAGCCACCAACATCAGAGAAAGAATGAGAGATATGGGAGACCAAAGACAACAAAGCCTTGGTGATGATATCTGCAACAGTAAGTGAAGATGTGAGTCAATACATACTGCCTGCAACATCATTCTTTCAAGCCTTGAAAATATTGCAGGACTTGTATGACTCACATTTTGAAATGGAGGTGATTCAACTAATGTTGAAACTGTTTAGTTTAGAAGTGAAGAATAATGATCCCATGTTGGTTGCATCTAAGATCAGAGAAATCATGCATAAGATTAAAGCCTCTGGCATGAAACCATAGCTTCCACTTGCATTATTTGTCAAGTCTCTATCCTACACATTCAAACTATCTTGAGTCACTTCAAGCCAGTGACAAGTTCAAGGACCTCACCTTTGACATCTTGGTGGAGAAGATTGTAGACAAAGAGAAATCCTTTGGAAAGAAGACTGGTAAGCCTATTGGAGAGACTCTTTGCCTTGCTCAGAAAGCAGAGAACTATACCAAAGAACCCTCCAAGGGAGAAAGTAGCAAAAGAGTACGAGGAAGAAGAAACTTTAGAGGAAGGGGGGGCAGAAACAACTGAAGGAAAATATCAGATCTAAAATGTATGTTCTGTGGGAAGAATGGAAATGAAGCAGATCAGTGTTGGTCCTCTTGTAAATCCATAAAAGGAAGACATAAATAGAATGAAGAAGACAAAGATAAGAGCTGAGAGGCTAGTAAAGCCCCCGATTCTTCCCATTGTATTGGTGCACATTATAATCTTGGAATAAATGACATAACATCTTTTTCATCTTACAAAGATTGTTGGATGCTTAATACTAGTGAAACATCCTACATTCACATGTAAGATTGTGTTTCGCTTTAAAATTTTTTGTTGGAAAATGGTTATATCACAATGAACTTTTGATATGGAAATGGATTCTTGTGGATAAGCATTACAAAACCCTCATACCGATACATACAAACATAGTACTATGTGTCTTTAAAATCAGTGGGAAAAAAATTTGAACAACAAGGAATACAGATAACAACTTTTGTTTGGAGGAAGAATGTAAGAGAACCCTTCTGGGCTACAACATCAACCTTACTGGATCAATCCTTGAGCTAAATAAAGTAGTACTTTTGGTCAAGGATAATTAGCACGTTGAGGTTGCTACCATGGCATCTACACTTAGAAACATTAAATGTACTTGCATGAAAATAATAGAAAAAGGTGAAAACACTAGTCTCTGCCTATGGCAAGGACTAATAAATGCACCAGTAATGACATGCAGATTTTAAAATTAGTCATGTAGATTTTAAAATTAGTCATGTATGAAAATTAAATAACATAGAAGGGAATAAATAGTTGTCCAAAATAAACCCCTGATCATATACTACAGTTAGAAAACGCAGAAAAAGGGGCAATGAAGATAACAAGAACCCAACAAACTGCTTGAATCTCATTGGACATTACTACTCTCGAACATACTATAACATCCCTATTTTACCCCTACTTTTTGTAATTGAAAATGTAAATTGTATACTTGTTTCTGGCCAGGAGCTCAACGCCATACATACATACATATATATATATATATATATATATTGTCAGGGTTTCTAGAAATAAAAATGATGATATAATATTAATTTTTGAGAAAAGACAAAGAATAAATATAAATAATAACTCGGCACCTCAAGACCTGAGCTATCTCGATTGCTGATTCCCTGCATCCAATGAGCATGGAGCATGACTTTGCTCCATACCCGTTGGATGGAGGGAATATCGAGATAAGGATCGCCCACTTCTTGTGGAAGTCCTCCCTAAGTTATACGGAATCCCAAAAGCAAACGAACAACCTTGGGTGATTATATAAGGTCGCAACTCAGAGTAGGGGACTCTCTCTCTCTCTCTCGGTTCTGCGTTAACAAGTTTTAGATACGCTACAGTTGGGCGGGGGAACAACTTGCCTTTGGAACGATCTGCGAGTAGTATCATTATATTTGGGAAGGGACGACTCTGAGAATCGCATTATAGAGGGCGATCTCAGCATGAAACGTTTGATAAAGTTTATCAAGAGGTCTTGCAACCAGCGCTTTGGTAAGCTAAATCGATATATATATTTCAACCCCTGCATTGATTCCTGATGATTCATTTCTCCTGATGGTGTGTGATCCCTTCCTCTCGATGCTGTGTAATTTCTTCTCTTGATCCGACATGACGTGTGATCCGTTTTCCACACATTCTAATTGTAGATTTTGTTTTGTTTTTTTTTATGTTGGAGGGAGATTGCATATGATCTTTTTTCCACACATTGTAATTGCAGATCTTGTCTAATCGTCGAGTTGGAGGGTGATTCCTCGTGACAGTTTTTTTCTTGTATGCATTATGTAATCATTGATCTTACTGCTGAGTTTGGAAGGTGATAATTCTTGCATCCATTATGCAGATTCGGTTTTATTTCTGAGTTTGGAGAGTGAACTCCTTGGGATTTCTTTGCATGCATTCGGTTTCTGTAAGTTGCCTTTGTAGAAATTAAATATGAGGGATTGTTGAAATACATAACAAGGTTGGGTGAGCTTAGTCTTGAGACTCGACCCATGCGAAAACCTTTTTATTATAGTGTATTTTGGGTGAGCTCGGTATTGAGAAACTCAATCAACCGATGCGATACCTTTTTATTATAATGTATTTTGGTTGGAACGAAGAGAACTGGGCAAGCTTAGTCTTGAGACTTGACCCCTGCTTAGCCCCTTTTTACTAAAAGTGTGTGTTTGTGGCAAAGAAAGTGCTATTGGATCTTATTTTTAGATCTGTTTTGTGCATGTGATATTTATTTCACTTGGTTACCTCATAGAGTAAGGGCGTTACCCCTTGTCTTGTTTTATTATTGCTTGAGGAAAGAGGGAGTGGCCCACTTAGAACTATAGTTAATGCTTCTGTCTTTTATCTAAAGAATAGCGTGAGCTTAGAATGAGTACTTCACCCTCTTTGATGGTTTAGAGTGTTTTCTTTGATCTTTCATTTGGGTTTATGGGCATGAAATCAGTACTTGGGTAGTTGATGTATGATGGAGCCAAACATTTTCCCTTTCAAGCTTTTTTCGCGTTAGTAGTTAAAAAGCCAAGAAGGGCATAGTTTTGGTTTATAATTCTTGGTGATACTTTTGACACCCCTATAATAGTTGTGCTTGAAGTTGAAGGGTGAACCCCTATCTCCCTTGCGATGTCTAGTGACTTTATTATATAAGAGGGTTAATATAATATGTAAGACTGAAACACTTGTCCAATCTATAGTCAACATTAATTGGAAAAATTAAGGTAACCTATTCAGTCTATATAGGATCTGATGATGTTTTAGAAGGTACAAGAGTTAAGATACATCTCAATATTTAAACTTTATTCACATAAGAAAATGATAAGAACAATTAGTGAGGGATTCTAATGACCATACTTCTCTAGTGGATTCATTTCCATCTTGGGGGTGGTCTCTCGGTGGTAGAAATATACACCAGACAGAGAGCCAAATGGTTGGGAGGAAAGTTGCAGTCAAACCTTCAATCGCATGTGTCGATAAAATTTAGATAAGTACTCTTATTGTTGTAATGTTTTAAGATGTCAAAGAATATGAATGCATATTGTCTTGAGTTACCTTGTTAGTTGATTTCACTCATATGTGTTGATGTTATGGTATATTGGTTACAAATTGTGTATGATGGCATAATTGTATTTAGTTGGCTTAATGTTAATGTGGTGCATTTGTTAAAAGATGCATATGTATATCTGGTTGATTAAAGGATAATGTATGTGATATACATTGTCACATTCCACACAAAGAAGATGTGTATAGAATTAAAAGAGTAATACCTTAAATTGGTTAAGTTATATTGAAAGTTGAGTATAGCAAATGATATATAAAATAATAGACCTTGTCGACAAATGCTATGTTTTCCTATGATGAAGTATTAACTTAGAAAACCAATCTTGCATGGTAAGTAAAGAAGGTTTCTTGAGACTTAATACGTTATTGAGAAAAGCCTTAAGGAATTAGTATAGTCCCTCATGTAAGTAATGAACCTATGTAGGTGTTTATTTTATATTACCTTGAAGGTTGATTTACAAATTAGTTATTCTGTTATACTATGTTTAAAGATGATGCTATGTATTATAAAAATAACATATCCTCTTGTTGTACGACTACGAAGGAACTAATATAGTTGTTTGTTGAAAGTTGATAAAGGAAAACAAAAATTTGCACCCCATTTCCCCAAAATACCACCGAGGAGATTGGGTGTGTTATACATACAACTCCAATAGTCCCCTTACCAAAATACTGAGAAACAATACAAATTCCAACACGTGCTTTGCATGCATGAACGACGTACTTGTCACAAACATTTTTTAGCGAAATTTCGTTTACATTCTCTACTTGACGGGCGAGACTTGTCCGAAATGACTAAGAATTTTCTATCTATGTATATATGTAACCGGTGCCTAAAATGGTTGTCTCGGACGGAGTGAACGACGGAGTATACAAATGTTTTTGATGTTGCTTGAATCAGGTCTAGGTACCTAAGATCCCCGTCATTTCCATGCAGGTAAGAGCTTCATCAACCATGGATGCTCTTGAAAGAAACACACTCACATTGCCATCTTTCATCTTCAACTTCAAATGTACTGCAAATGATAAAACATTTAGACGTCATTACAACTTCCCTACTTCTAGCCATGCATATGCATCGAGCGACAAAAATGATGCAAACATGTTAATGACGGTAGTATAGATGTTAGTGTCAGTAGTATGGATGTTTTCGATAAGTGGAAGGAAGGTTCCAAATTATGTTATTGTATAGCAATATGGAACAAAATCAACAAAAAAAAGGGAAAACTTCCTTCCAAGTAGGTTCTTGGAAGTTGAACCATGAAATTATTTTTATTTTTTTTCTCTATTTATTTAATATTTATTCATATGGTATAGAGTCAATTACTTTTAAAAAATAATCCTATTCGAATCAAAATAAATATAAAAATACAAAGAAATAGTTGAAAGAAAGAGGAAACAATAGTGTCTGGAGAGACCAATAAAAGTCGAGGAAACACCTATTTTCCTTGGCGAGCATGGAAATAATTAATTCATTTGAGTTTTATATGAGAAAATATTTAATTATAAAGTTAATTGATTAAAGAGTTTATTCCATTCATTATTTTAGGTTGAAAATAACTAATTTATTTAATTTTTAATTATAAGAAATATTTAATCTTACATAAGAAAATATTTTATTACTTTTATAATTTTAAGTTTTCGAAAAAAATATAATTGTACAATAATTTTATGAACAAATACTATAATGAAGGTTGAACTATTGGGTCTTTGGTGTATTTTGGTTTACATGAAATCTCAGTTTTTGGTGATTGCGGGGGTGACGATCAAATGGGCTCAAGGAGAATATAATTTAAATGTGATATCACTTCATCAATGGTGCTGCAGAATCAAGGAAGTCATGGTTTTTTTTAAGAATATCTCCTTTAAACATATTTATAGGCAGCACAATTCAGGCAGATTTATTATCCAAAGAAACCCATGAGGGTGCTGAAGGCTATATCAGGGGGTAGAATTTCATGAGAATCAACTTCTTGATTCAAATCAGGTTTTTTGGTCCTGTGTGTAGCAACTTAGCAGCTTCATAATTTTTGTGAGTTTTTTCGATTTGCATTATGACCTGAACTTATTGTTTCTTATGATGGATTACTATGCACCCACATTGTAACTCGGGATGGTAATTTTGGTTGATATGTGGCCTTTATATTGTATAAGTCTTGATTTCATCGACTTATCTTTTTGTACTATTTGATTCTAATGAATACCAATAGTACAATTTTTTTCCGCTAAAAAAAAAAATTACATTTTATAAAAACATATACCTTGACTAATTAAATCTTAATAATTCAAAACTTAAAAATATTTTACAAAAATCCAAATCTGCCTCAAGAATCAATATAATGACCATCTTCAACATAATTTTTTTTTAAACAATATTATTAAAAAATAATTAAAAAAAACCATTAACATCATTTTATTCCTTCTGGTTTCTTTTTACACAAACATAAACATGAAAGTGAAAAACAACAAAGGAAATTAAAAGTCAACAAAGTTAAATACTAGCCTCCCGATATGGAATATGTTTCTTTTGGACACACACTTCCATGGCCTACAAAAAAGGAAATATAGTGAACATGGATGGACCAGCCATAGACCGCGCAAGTCACTTTATTTTCACCATGCATTTTAGATAAGCTTTACTCTTCTATCCAAAGACTTAGCCACACAATGAAATAAGATTAAATATAATGGTAGGGACGGATAAGCCAAGTGCAAAGGAAAGTAGAAAGAAAATGTACAACCTGTAATCGACACACGAAATTCAAGGACCATTTTGGATCTTGAAATGATCCATCATAGTTTCATTTTGGATCTTGAAATGATGTCCTCCAGAAAACTCCAAGGAATTCATCAAAAGTATGTCCTCGAAGCTCTTCATAACCATGGATGGTACAGGAGCAATAACGTAGAAATTGATATACATGCAGTGGACTTAATATCCCAATGCTCACAACCTTTTTATTTGTATTCAAATCCAATGAAAAGACGTCTCCAAGTTTTACAAGGAATGCAAATTTGAAAGTGGGTTTACTGACTTACAATGGAAAGTAAACCTACGCAACTTTCCATTGTAGGTAGTAAACTCACTTTCCACTGTAGGTTAGTAAACGCTTGTGGGATTACTAACCTACAATTAATTTCCCGCTAGGTCAGTAAACCCACTTTTCATTGTAAGTCAGTGAATCCACTTTCCAGTAGGTTTATTGACCTATAATTGATCTCCGGCTACGATTTCTACAGCAACCCACTTTCCATTTTTTTAGTACTTGCAGGGCACTTACATCGCCTTGTAAGATCTGGATTTGGGCATGGAGGATACTGATTTATAGCCATCAACAGGTAATGTTTTCCAAATTTTTTATCCAAGTAATCAGAGCCCAGTTTTAGAGCTTCTGAAATGGCTGCTAGCAGCCTTTAACATAGTGTTCTCATCTCTCTAGAGTACTTGCCAGTAATTTCTCTGTAAAAAAAATAAAGCATGGATTTTTTCTTTGCTAACATTGGTGCTTGAAGAAAGCTTAACCATTCATTTCATGGTTGTAGTATCTTGTTATGCTTAAATGCACTTTGATTAAGATTTAAACAAATTTAAGCTATGTGCTAGTTAAAAATAGAAGTGTGTTTATTAAATAGTATTTATTTTATTTTTATATTAATTAGTTTAATGTTTAGTTTTTGTTAAAAAACCAACTATCTTTACAAAACTAAAACTAAGTAATTAAATATACCTATAATTTACGACCACTCTACTTATAGCTGTTCTAATTACGTAAAAACAATAAAAACAATATTCTGTAACAAGACTAATCAGGAAGCTTCTCCAAAACTTTAAACCTACCCATTATAGACTGCATAACGTTTACCCACTTGATCAATGATTACACAACGTGTCACTGTACTTTGAGTCAGCCTTGGCACATATATTATCATGATGTCACCGTAGCTTAAAGCCTGGTTTCATGGGATCAAATTTGAAGGGTGGGGTCCCATTTCACTTTGAAGGGCTATGAGATATTGAACCCTTCAATGCTGCCATGTAAAAATAAGTCATTCTTTTCATTGGAAAATGTACTAGTATATCAAAATTTCAATGTTTACTTACGTAGTAAAGTCGAGAAAGTCGAGAGGCTTTATTTTGCAGTGGATATAGCAGCATTGAAATTATGCCACCTTTGCCATCTTAGCAGTTTCCTAAATTGATCTTGCCTCTTAAACTTTTAACCAACATAATAATACAGTTAATTTGCTAACCCCATTCCAATCCAACTTTCATCCTTACAGCCAAAATGAATACTATTTTACTCTTTCATGATCTGCTTGAACATGAGGAATTTATTAGTGAAACATAACTTAGGAGACACATAGAAAATCCACTTTCGAGATGTTCAGTGTGAATTGCCATAACTAAATTTATAGATCTTTTTTTCTGCATCAGCTACAGTTAGCTTGCTAGCCCAATTCCAATCCAACTTTTAACCAGTATAATAATATTTAATACCTCTTAAAATGGGTTCCTAGGCTGCTTCAAACTCTACAAGCTCAATGAAGAATTGGGTTCTTCAACTCTTCTAAAAGCAATGTGATGCTTATTCTTGGAAAAGTTCAATCTTTGTAAATCACTAGCGTTCTAGCCTACATAAAATCTAGCCTACTTAACAATGGAAAAAATGATAATGTAAGAAAACAAAAGGAAGAAATTGTTTCATAAGCCAAAAACATTGGACATTGAGTTTGGTCTGTATTTGTTACTAAATTAGTGAACAATAGAGATGTATGCAGAAAGGCAGTAAAAAAGGTGAAGGGAAAGAATTTGAATGGTAACTTTTTTTAACTTTGTTGAATTGAGGACCATACTTTCATGCACCTCTATCAAACAACTGCGTTTCCATTTATAATCCTCCTTCATGCAAGTATATTAGAGAGAACAGTTCAACAAAGAAGTTGGATTGGATTGAAAGCTAACAGCAAGTTTCTTTGTCACACTAATTGTGTACCCTAGGACAGAATTGAATGCCAGTGACAACAATATATGTTTTAATTTTTCATTCAACACTATGAATGCCACACGTACTTGGGATATAATAAGGTTAAGCACTCCTTACATGTTACATGCTATGTTATGGTTTGAGCAAAGAGAACTATCCAACTCCAGGAAACTTGTGTTCTCAATAGTTGATTAAGCACCCTAGATGCTTCTTCTCTATAGCCCTCCCCCTAGATCTCGTTATACATACTAAATCCATGGTATGATGGAGTAGAGTATGGGTTGTAACTTGTGAAGCATAAGTAAAACGTAGGTAACCAAGTAGAGAGGAGATGCATAGATGGTTGAAGTTCTTGTTTATTCCAGACCTGTCGATAATGGAAACAAAATCAAAAGGTAAAGTAACACTGTCGTTCTAAAAATCAAGATTACAAAAACATTTTTGTCCCAGTTCGTACAGTCAAATGTGGATTGTAAGTGTAGTAGCATTGGTGGTCTTCATATTAATAAATACCAAGAACCTTAAACCGTGTACTAGAGGAAGGTGTCGATTCCACGACTGAGCAATTGGGGAAAATAGCTCATGTAATACAGTTTTAGATACAAATTCTGGATTCTTGATCCAACTCATTAACTAGATGCATTGAGGTTGGAAGAGTGGGAAATTCTCCAAATCCCCAGGCTTTTTGGTAAAGATGGGGGGTGCACTGCACACACCTGTTTCCCGTAGGGATGCAACCGTGGCCAGTGGAAGTTGAATGGGGAAGAACTCGGTTTCAGAGTGAAAACAATGGTCTTCCTTGTCCCCTCCATTTCAGGAAAGTTAAAGTGCAGCTAAATTCTCAAGAGCTTCAATCGAGCAACAATGGAAAATAGGGCAAGGCAAGGAGCACATGGAATCATATGCGTATACACAGGACATATGAAGAAAGAATCAATTGTTGTTGTTGCTACACTTGGGAATTGATAAATGCCGTTCTAAACAACCTTTGACAGAGATTTGTGACAAACCCACTCTCGGGTCCAGGCTTCAAATTTGAAGCCTTCAAGGCCCATTTGAAGTAACAAAATTTTAGTCAAATAATAATATTGTGTTTGAACTTTGAAGTTACAGAATTTTAATCAAATAACAAAATTTTTAAATAATTGATGGGATCATGAATGGATAAAATGATGTGCATACCCGTAAATTCATAGGATGTCGGCAATCTAGTCAGCCTTGAAGTTGAGCTCCTCAAAGAAAACGAATTTCTTTATATATGTTTATGGCAGGATGGCATTGGCAGCTTCGCTCCGCAAACTCTCCTGGAGGACTGGAGGAGATAGGGTAGATGGAACTTGGAAGTAGCTCGACCACAATGGAGTAGGGGTATAAGAAAAAGCATGTTTGTATTCTTGTAATATTATATATTGATGGTCGGAGCCATGGAAGCATGGAATTCGAGCATTGACTTGATACAACAAAGAAAACACAAGGTGGGACTCGAGAGCCACAGGATCTACTTGATACAACAAAGAAAACACAGGGTGTGAGGCTGGGAGCCGTAGACGGTAGGATTAACTTGATACAACAAAGAAAACGCAGGGCTGTGGGTAGGGGCCACGGGCAGGAGTAGCAGCCTGCAACATTACAAGAAGTTTCTGGATTGTGGATTTTGTCTGAAATGCCAAATTCGGGGCACATTAACATAATATATTATACATTGAATACTCAATTAACTCACTGAGTCAGAATTCACGAATTGGTATGTGATAATTGGTAACTTTGTAAGCCCATTGCCAACAAAACATATGAGCCACCAACCAGGTTTAATAAATTTGTTGCTTCCATTAAATGTGTTAAACATGTAAGTGCTTGCTGCAAACACAAGAACTTAGAAGCGTTCAAGCCATGGGCTGTTCAGTGTAAGCCGGTCCACGTAAGTTGAGTCCCACTCCCAAGTCACCTAGCTAGTAGCCACATTCCCAATTTCTCACTGAAAACTGTCAATGGGTGAAATTTGAAGCTACCCTTCTATTGCAATTTTAAACAGTAGTGGTTAATTTAATTATTGAAGGGCTTACCATGAAATTAATTTTTTTTTGCATGGTAAAATTTGAAATGGCCTTCTATGACATGTAAAAGGGCCCTGAAGGCTTCAAATTTGAAGCCTGATTTGCACATGGAGTTTGAAAGAAGCCTAGCCTCATGTAATCATCATGATTGATTAAAGCCTGGTTTGGAATTTGAACGAAGCCTGGCCTTAAATTTTCTGTCCGTGATTGAATGAATCCGCCCTTTGTCGTTTTGTGTCTGTGTTTGAATGAATCCAGTCACTGACTCACTTATGCAGTCAAAAGTATATTCGATTCGATTTACTTTCGGCAGTTTTGTCAGAGTACCATGGCCAGGCTATCGCTGCACCAGAATTCTTTGCGAAGCCTCCATCACATTACAGTTTAGCCACCATCATGTGGCGGTTCTTTTCACGACATGCCATAGCTTACATTATCATGATTGCATCATAGCTCATGAAATCCGGCCTTTACTTGCATACTTTTCTATTGACGCATTTGAATAAACCTAGCAACTTGCGTACATTTCTGTCCATGAATTCGAAATCTAAAGAGAGAGTCACCTTATTCGATGTATACTTCTCTGTCTAGTGCGCTCTAAAGGCGCTTTTCCCTCATCTGCGAAGTCTATATATGGCATCACACTTCAACTCAAACCAAAAGATGAGAGATGGTATAATGGCAGGAACTCATGGCCTTGCGACATTTTGCATCTGTTTGCTTTCATTGTCAATCCATGTCTTGAATTTTGTAGCTGCAGCATCTTCACCAAGGCTAGGTAGAACCATCTTTCCAAAGGGTTTCAAATTTGGTGCCGGGTCATCTGCTTATCAGGTTCCACTTTCATCACTAATAGTCCCTCCACCTACATTCATAATTTATACACTATGCAGCCCAGTGCTTCCATGCAGTTTTCCTGATAGTTTAGTTTCTCACAAACTCTATTTGTTTTACAGGTCGAAGGAGCTGCCAGCCAAGGTGGGAAAGGCCCCAACATTTGGGATACATTCTCCCATATTCCAGGTTTCACTTGTGCATACATGTAGTGCCATTATCAATATGACGAGCTGGGTATTTAATGTGGGCTACCTTAATGCTTTATTTGGTGGTGTTCTTAAACATTTATGCAGGTAAAATTGCAGATGGAAAGAATGGAGATGTTGCAGTAGACCAATACCACCGCTATAAGGTTCAAACTAAAATGAGATTATGTATTGTTTTTTTAATTTTTGAGAGAAGATTCAATGGAATTAACTTATTTGTAATCTGCATGCAGGAAGATGTTCAGCTTCTCAAATACATGGGAATGGACGTCTATCGTTTTTCTATATCCTGGTCACGCATATTTCCCAGTGAGTTGATTTATTAATGAATCGACACTGAATTTTCAGTTATCATGTGCTTCTCTAAAACTCTTATTTCCATTTTTTAACAGAGGGATCCCCAAGACACGGAGGAGTCGTCAATGAAGAGGGAATCGCTTATTACAATAATCTCATCAACGAGCTGCTCATGAATGGTATTTATAAAACAAATGATCAACGAGCTGCTCATGAATGGTATTTATAAAACAAATGATTTGGTAGCATTGGGTAAAGCTTGACATGTATATGACTTAATTTGATGGGAGTTTTGATGCAGGTATAGAGCCTTTTGTTACATTGTATCACTGGGACTTGCCACAAGCTTTAGAGGACGAGTATGGGGGATTTCGTAGTAAAAAAGTTGTGTAAGTTTTTGTTGATGCTTGGAAAATCCTAGCATAGATAGTAGGGATTCTTTCCAATGAATAATTTTAACTAGATTATTCATTGTTTGGAATGAACAATCTGGTAAATATTTAACAAACATATTTATGGTAACTAGACAGTTAACCGGACTGATTCCCCATTCCAAACAGTAAATGATTTAGTTAAAATTATTCATTGAAAATAATCCCTACTATCAATAATTTCATTGCCATAATTTTTTTAGCAGCTTCAAAAATATAAAAAGAAAGGCACTCTAATTCTCTTATTTTAATATCCAGGGCGGACTTTGCCATATTCGCAGAAGAATGCTTTCGAGCTTTTGGAGACCGTGTAAAGTACTGGGTAACTGTAAACGAACCATTGGTCTTCTCACTGGGTGGCTACGATTTAGGGATTCACGCACCGGGCCGTTGTTCAGTTGGATTTGGAAACTGCACAGCTGGAAATTCAGCAACAGAACCTTATATTGCCACCCACAATATGCTTCTGGCACATAGCGTCGTTGTAAAATTATACAGGACTAAATACCAGGTGAGAATATGCCCTCTGTTAAATCTATCCACTGAAACTTGGTAAGGAGATATGTTACATCATTTGAATAAATGTTGGAAAATAAAATGTAGGCGAAGCAGAAAGGTTCCATAGGCATAACTCTTGTAGTGAGCTGGGTGGTGCCATTCACAAAGTCTAAGCTTGATCAACGGGCTGCTCGTAGAGCTTTAGACTTCAGAATAGGATGGTATGGAAGTGTTTTACGTTTTTCCCAGATTTATATTGAAGTGTTTAGTAAACTTTACCGAATTTCAACCTCGAAATAAGAATAATAATGTTTTATGGATTACAGGTTTATGGATCCATTAACATTAGGGAAGTACCCTGCTTCCGTAACAAGTTTAGTTGGATCACGGTTACCACGGTTCACGGCTGAAGAGGCAAAGGCACTGAAAGGATCATTCGACTTTCTGGGTTATAATTACTACACAACACAATATACGACCAATAATCCGAATCCACCAAATCCATTGAAGACGGATTTTCTCCTCGATGCTCATGCTAATGTATCATGTAAGTTTAATCTGTTAACAATATTCAGTATGTTGTAGGTCATTTAATGCAGCTGCAACAGGCCTGTTAACCGTTAAATCTCAAGTTTCCAGCCTGCTGTAGGCTATTGAATACGGATTAACAAGATGGCAAGATGGCGAACGAACAATATTCAGCAGCAGATTTTTCGACGATTAGATCTCAAAAAGCTTGAGATCCAAATGTCAACAAGCCTACTGCAACTGCATTAAATAACCTACAACAGGCTGAATATTATTGGTTCGCCATCTTGCTATCTTGTCAATGTCAACAAGCCTACTGCAACTGCATTAAATAACCTACAACAGGCTGAATATTATTGGTTCGCCATCTTGCTATCTTGTCAATCCGTATTCAATCCAAATCCATTTTATCACCAATTTAATGATCCATATTAATTTATACATTTTTTCGTATTATGATTGTTTTCTGTAATTGCTGGTGTTTCAGATGAAGTAAACGGAGTTTACATCGGATCTGATGTATGTGGTTTGAGATTTTTTTCCTCTAGAATTCTTTCTTGAGTTGTTGAGTTTATTAGTAGGGTTAGATTATTTCAAAACAATTTCATAGGATTTAAATTTTGTGTGCATGCTCATCTCTTCGCAGGAGGGTGTGAGCGATTTCAGGTCTTACCCAGCTGGACTGGGGGAAGCAATAAGCTATGTAAAGCACCGCTATAACAATCCTCCCATATACATTACTGAGACTGGTATGTGAGTGTTATGTTTCATTCATCTATAAGTTTCAAAGTGAGGATCTGATTGTGAAGATCAATAACATTATTTTGAACATTGAACAGGGTATGCTGATTTTGACAACGGCACAACCTCGCTTGAACGGGCACTGAACGATGCTAAGCGAGTGAATTACCATTCCGACCACTTATCACAGCTACTTAAAGCCATAAGGTATGCATGTGAATTCTGTAGTTATTCGAGTAAATTGTTAAGTGGAATTTGGTTCAGTGACGCAATGTTATAAAATAAAATAAATGTCAGGGGGGGTGCGGATGTCCGAGGTTATGTGGTTTGGTCTTTACTGGACAGCTTTGAGTGGTCAAGTGGATATAATTATCGATTCGGTTTATATCATGTGGATTACAAAGACAATCTCAAACGATATCCAAAGAAATCAGCGCATTGGTTTAAACGCATCCTCAACCGATAACTCCTGAAAGTGTTGCTCTGCATCTTCAAGTTTTATGGTAGCTGTATCTATTCAGCAACTGCTATGATGTGTTTTTAGTTTCTTTCAGAAAAGGTTTTGTGATATCTTGAGCTATTCAGCAACTGCTGTAATGTGTTTGTTGAAATTAATCCCAACTGCCCACGTATTTCATATTCCTCAAATTAGAAAAGGTTTTGTGATATCTTGAGCTATTCAGCAACTGCTGTAATGTGTTTGTTGAAATTAATCCCAACTGCCCACGTATTTCATATTCCCCAAATTTAATAAGGCAAGTAGGAAGCATTTGGTTATTTTGATGATAAGAGTGCTAACAAAGTTTAGTATAATTATTAAACCAACATAACTACTTAATTTGTGGTGGGTGAACACTGATAGGTCACAAGTTAAGTGCCATGAATTAATACAAACATTAAACTAATTAATACAAATATAAAACAAATATTATTTAATAAACATATCTTTTTTTTAACAACCATTTGATTGAAGCTTATTTAAATCTTAATCAAGATGCATTTAAGCATATGCACAGTATGTTGTATGTCTCTACGACTATGAACTCTTTACATTTTCACCCGGATCTCTCCACAGTGGACAGAAGTTTTTTATTCTGCATTAGTTTTTATTCTGCATTATCTGGGTAAGACCACTGATGACAATAACTTTTAGTATATTTCTATTAAACTAATATAATTTGCAGTTTTTACAGAAAATAAATAAACACCTATTGGTATAAATATTAATGAAAATCATGTATATATATGCATTACACTATTTTATTTTATAGAATAATTTATTTTATAAAAAATTTATATAGTAGGGTTTGGAATTATTTTAATAAAATATATGTTTGTTTATAATAGATATACCATTTTTAAAGGATTTAATAAGTTGAAAATATAAGTTGTTGTTTTACTTTTATTAATAAGTTTTTTATAAAAAATATTGTCTAAAAACAAAAATAGAGTAGATAATAATTTGGTATAATAAAAAGTGTCAACGTCTTAGAAAGGCTATTTTACATATTTTTAAGAGACTTTAAAATATAATAGATATATAAGTACAAAGTTTTAATTTGAAAAAAAAAATATACTATTGATGTACTTCTCTAAGTTAGATTTTATGAAATTATAAAGGTAAATTGTAAGTGCTAAAATTTAATAAAATAATATGATTCTTTTGAGGAAATGAAATTCCTATCTTAAAAATATTTATAAATCAAAGTGTTCCATGTCATGAATAACATTCACATCCTTTGTTATGGAGGAAGAACTTTTTTCTTTAGAAAACATATAGTTTAAGTAGCTCAAAAAAGGAATTTTTTTCGTTAGAAGACATATAGTTTAAGCAGCTCAAAAAAGGGAAAACTAAAGACAATGAATCACATCAAGCAAAAATATTAAAAATTGGTGGGCCTATCCTCATTCCTCACATCCACAAGCTCTTTGAATTAGCAGTCAAGCAAATCTACACTCTCATTTTCTCTTTTTGAAAGTAGAGATAAAAACAATCATTCTAATTATAAAACCATTATGATTATCCATCTTTTAGCCAAGTTGTTGTTGTTGATGATGATGATGATGATGGCCTTTAACGTCCACCAATTAGTTTATGGGACCTTAAGAAGATAGAGATTATTTGGTTTTCTTTTATTTTAAAATATAAGATCAATATATGCCCAAAAGGTAATGAAAAAAGAGCTAAAGGCCATGCTAGATTTAGAAGCTATCATTTATGCTTAGAGACATTGCAAAGTAATGCAAAATCAATCTTTTGTGTTTTTTTGCTGACTTAAGAAAAACATTTGACATAGTTCCCAGTTCCAACCTTTAGAATAGACTATAAGAGATAAAAATCCATCTTGAGTTGAGAGTTGCAATAATAAGGTTGGCATTTATACAATGTTTCTAGCCTCAAAATTGGACATCAAGATCCATTAATATCATTGTAGAAAATAATATTGTCATATTTTTCTCTAAACAATATAAAATATACATTTAAAAAGGTTAATAAATGTCTAAAAAGTTAGATATTTTTATGTTTCCACTCTAATCATGTAGTTAATGGCTTGATGATAACTATGAAAGTGAGAATTCTAGTTGTTTCAAAAAACTTAAATGAATACATGAATCTAAAAATAGTTTTACTAGTAACTTAAATGAGTTTTATTTAATGAATTTATGACAAGTAGTCTCAATTTTGGAATATTAAATAATATCTCTAATTCTATTAAATATTGAAAAACACTTCTCAAAATCATTTTGTTGAATCCCTTTCCAATACATCTTTCCAATTAAAAAAATCCATAATTTTATCAATTTTTTATGAAATTTTAAATACTCATTTTTATTTCTACTCTGTAATACAAAGATAGAACAAAACTATTATAAAAACATGATATTATACTATTTTCACACATCTCTTTAATCTCTTTAATTTAATACATGATCATGTATTCACTAAGGAAGGGGTTCATATATATAGATATCTATTTGTATACCTAAAAAGGTAAGTTGCCTTAAGTAGTAACTCTTCGTTCTTTAAATACCTAATCCAACTAAAAGAAAAATAATCTATCTATGATAATCCATTCATGTTTTTTTATCATTCAAATTCAAAGGCAACCCAATCCTTTTGGATGGAATTAAAATTACAATATTGTTGAAACTATGGCTTAAAAAATCGGTTTTAAAACAAACAAAACATTAATATCAATTTTAAAACTAGTTTATTGATTTAGAGTTATTTTATCATTTCGATAATTATTTTTAAAAATGAAATCTTAATATATAAAAATTAATTTGATATAATAATATTACTAATATTAATAATTTTTTGGATTATTTTTTAATAATTTTAATTTTTATATTTTAAATTTATAAGTTAAAATAAAAAATAGTTTTTATGAAAAAATAAGAAAACAATATATTGTAATTATAAAACCCAACAATTAGGAGAAATAATGTCACATTTATATTTTATTATTAAAGTGTAATTCTTTATATCATCCACTTAACCGAGTACTAAAAAATTTCATCATTGATTAGAGAGTTGGTGCAAGCTAATGAGGGTTTCTTTTGACGAGTTAGATGCAATAGAACACTGAAAAACAACCATCCCTCAACTTATATGGATATTTTGAGATACTTACACAATGAATCTTTCTTTGAGTAAAAACGATGAAATGCAGGAAATCGAATCATGTTTCTGAATATATAAATTTCATCTATTGAAAATGTTCATAACTATATCAAATTTGATCTTTTCTAATAAGTACTTTTTTTGGGGGTAGGAAAAATAATAAGATATATGTCTTTGTGGGTGCATCCTTTGAGTGCCTAAATGATGGATTCATCCTACAAAAAGTGGTAGACATATAGAGAACGAATAGTACTAGTGCAACATTATTTTTCCAAAATAAATTTAATAATTTTTTATTTTTATTTTTAATTATCTAAGTGATTAAACCCTGAAAATAGTACGCCAAGTGTGGGTGAAATTTTTGAAGGTCTTAATTCAATGATCATGAAACAATTTTTTTATAGCATGTAGAGGTCGATGTCTTAGTAGCGCAACATAGAAACTTTTTTTAAATTCTTGAGAAATTAAAAAGTTATAGAAGAAACACTAATAGTATGGTTTTTTGTGTTAAGGAGTAATGACACAATAAAAGTAGAAAAGGATAATATTTTTAAAAACAATTTACATATTTGGAATTTGTAGAAAAAATGCTATATGGGTCTAAAATTTCATAAAAAATGATTGTGTGTAGCATACTGTAACGAGTGGTAAAACACATGCATATTGAGAAAATAGGTGAGATGCCCAATTAGCTATGGTTCACCATATTCCATAGAACAGGTTTAATTAACTCGACACTAACTCTGAAGTAGACACATAGGAAGAGGGATGACACCCAGATAGGTGACGAGTCTTGGTCTTAGTGCTAAGAAACGCTAACGCTTTTCTTTTAAATTCAAATTTCTAACTCCCGCCAAAAAAACTTGGTGGAAAACAAAATGCATTTGCGATATAGAACTATAAAACACGCATGCAATATATAACTATAAAATGTGCACGCGATTCCTTTCACACACGACATGTACCGATACAAATATATTCTATATAACACTAAGGATTAGTAAGGGTTAGGGAGAAGGGGGTAGATAGAGAAAGAGAGGAGTATGAGGATGAGGGAAGAGAGAAAGAGATATACATCAAGGGGGTTAGGGGTTTAGGGAGGAGTAGGGTGCTTAGAGAGAAGGGGGCTATAGGTGAGGAGTGGGGGGGTTGGGGTTTGAGAGAGAGAGAGAGAGAGAGGGAAATAAATGGGGGGGGGGGTTAGTGGAATAGGGAGGGGGAATCGATTAGGAGAGACAAAGATAGAGGGGGGTTTAGGGCTAAGGGGAGTAAGAGAGAGATAGGAGGGGTAACGGTGGGGGAGTATGAGAGAGATAGAAATATGATGGATTGTTAGGGGGTTAGAGGTAGAGAGAGAGGGGGGGGTTCAGGGGGTTAGAGTCAGAGAGAGGGGGGTGTTAGGAGGTTGGGGGTAGGTGTAGGAGGGAGAGAGTGAGAGAGGGTGTTAGTAAGGTTTAGGGAGAGAGGGGGGTTAGTGGTATGTGGAGGAGTAGGGATGTGTACATGTGTGTGTGCATGTTTGTGTGTGAGAGAGAGAGAGGGGTGGGGGTTAGGTGTAGGTGGAGGAGTAGGGGAGTGGGAGAGAGAGAGAGGGGGGGTTAGGGGTAGGGGGAATGTTAGAGTTACAGAGAAAGGGGGGTGTTATGGGTTTAGAGGTAGAGGGGGTGGGTGTTAGGGGGTTATTGGTAGAGATGGGAGGGGTGTTAGGGGCTTAGGGATAGAAGGAGTAGGAGAGAGATATAGAGGGAGGGCAGAGGTTCAGGGGTAGTGTGTTAGTTGTAGGGGGGTTATACATAGAGAGAGAGGGATGGTGAAAGGGGGTTTGAGGTAGATGGTGAGATGTTAGGGGTGTGGTGAGTAGGATAGAGATAGAGAGGGGGGGTTAGAGGTAAAGCGAGAGAGTGGGGTTTCTTTTAGGGAGGTAAAGGTAGAGAGGGGGTGGTTTTAGGGGGTTAGAGGGAGGGGGAGTAGGATAGAGATAGAAAGAGGAGGCGTTTAGTGGTAGAGAGAGGGGGGTGTTAGAGGTAGAGAGGGGGGAAATTAGGGGGTTAGGGGTAGGGGGAGAAGGAGAGAGATAGAGAGAGGGGGGGTTAGGGGTAGGAGTGGTATGAGAGAGATAGAGAAGGGGGGTTAGAGGTAGAGAGAGAGAGCGGGGTTTTAGGTGGTCATATGTAGATATGGGGTAGGGTGTTAGGGGGGGTTGGTGGAGAGAGAGAGAGAGGGGTTGGGGTTAGGTGAATATGGTATGGTAATTTTGCCTGGGTTTGACAAGTATTTACATAGATATGAATTCTTATACTACACGGAAAAGATCCTGTAGCGGAGGTCATAGCGGAGATTTTTAGTGTTACAATATTGGAAAAAATTGTCAGAAAATCCTCCATTACAACCTACACCAATGGTAGCAGATGTTTTAATGGAGGTTATTACAAATATATTTTATAACTTAAAAAACTCAGCGGACGGAGGTTTTAGAGGATGTATTTTACCGGTGCGCTTTGTTGAAAACAAACACATCAGTGCGTATCTTAATAACATGTAGAGTGTTGTACAATATAAATAATCTGCATTGGTGCACTGGAATAGATCAAGCACTAGAGAGATCCAAATTTCAATGTTGCACTCGTGCTTACGTATAGATTATACGCATCAATGCTTACATACAATTGAAACGCATCGATGCGATATTTTACGTCATATGCACTTGAAATTTTTAATATTTTTAAACTTTAACGGTTTTGTCTATTTATAACAGCTCCTTGGTGCATTTCATCATAATAAGCACTGGTGCGTATAAACTATCAAAATGGCCCGATGCATTTCAACAATTCCAAGACACTGGCGCGCTTAATTACAAAAAAGCACTGGTTCGTAAAAGCACTAAAAAATACCAGTGCATATAAACAATTAAAAAGCACCAGTACGATTATCAAACAAAAACGCATTGGTAAATGCGATTGAGATGTGGCCATTTTAATTTTTTAAATTTAACGGTGCATTTAATTTACATTGGAGTACCAGGCATGTCATTTATATAAATGCACCGGTGCACATTATTCGAAGAAACACATTGGTATGAAATCAAGTACCAAAAGCACCGCAGATGATTATTTGAACAATGACTACTGACATTGGAGTGAAATATCTATATTATTATCTTTTTTTTTTAATTCCATTATTCATCAGAAATTGAAAGATTTTTGTATAGTATTATTCATTTCAATTTTAATTATTTTTTTTGTTTGGATTAATTTCTTACATCATAGATGCTAGAATCTATTGTAATATTTAATCGTCCATACATTTAATTACCAATGTACCATTTCACATGTAACATTTGACAATAACATTGGAGAATGCAATATAATAAAAAAGTTTATTTTATTATATATCAATAATAGGGCCTTTGTCATACAAAATAGGACAACATAGAGGCAACAATAATCACAATGTCAACATGCAAGTAATTGTTACACGTATTGGTAACCCGTTGTGTTTCAATTCATACACTATGTCCAATACATTATAAAAAATGTCTGGTTTTCAAAGAAAATTATTTAAAAATATACAACAGCTTGCATTAACATCAAAAAAAAATATGGATCATCATTCTTCAATGGAACTGTTATTAATGTTGGAGCCACTTGCATCAGTTGGGTTATTTGGTTGAATGCTTTGTTGATTGGCTCGATTGTTTTCCTCTTCTTCAACTTCCATATGAAAACATAAAAATAAAGTGTACTAAGTGTATCTATATTGCTGGGAATAACGAAAAATAAAATCTAACATGAATGTAAATTGAAAAGCAACATACCATAGAAAGAATCAAGTCATGAATGATACACATTCTTTCAAAACCAAATCTCATGCCTTCTATCATCAACTCTTCTATTGGCTCCACTCCATACTTTGTTTCCTACAAGTTTTATACCCCGTCGCAAAGCATAGATTTAATATAAATGATTTTGGATGTTTTATCAATTATAAAATGAGATAAGTAAAACAACATAGATACTTACAAAATCCACATTTAATTTTTGATACATCAACATATACTCATAACCATTGCTTAACCCAATGTTAATGAAATTTTATAATGGCTCCTCTTTGTATGTTAGCACATGTTTCAAGACATCCAAGGATGGCCAATGAAAACAAAAATAAATAAATATAAAGATCACAAGCACTATGAAATATTAATTTGTTATAAGGAAATAAAAAATACTCACAAACTTTGCTATCAACCCCTTTTTTCCTTGTCGTCATGCCTTGTGTGCTGAATGGGTTCCATTTTTTTTCTTTTTTCTTTTTCTGCAACAAAACAATTGAAAATTATTATTTAATGTTGAATTAATTAATGATATATACATAATCCAAAAAATCAATGATTTCATACATTTGAAGCACGTTGTTGTTGAGATGGCTCTTCCCACGATGCAATTATGTCCATTTCCTTGACCGTCTCCTTGTACACTTTTTTGGACATCCCTATTGGCACATTTCACATATCACCTATTTAAAATAAAATATGCCAATGATCTGTCCCAACAGTTGGGTTGCAGACCAAGTCAGAGAGAAATATGGTGCATCTAGTCATTAATTGCCTGAAGAGGAGGATGCACTAAACATTGGCATCGAGTGCATCAACTCGGTAATAATCTATTTCTATACAATTATAACTTTATAATGCAACTTTGAATTATAACATATATGTTTAATATATTAATGGTTGCTTTATTAGACATATGAAACCATCATTTGTTGAAATTTTTTATAGGTGCATTATTTCCCATCTATGTGGGCTTATGGACATCATTTTCGCATTGAGGATGCTAGTGATGGAATTTTTACACAAGCCTGTGGAATGGAAGTCAAGTTCAACCAATCTAGTCGTGTTAGCCGCTGTGATTGAAACCTTATTGGAGGGATGTTGGGATATGTAACTCCTCATCTTTTAGTAACTCCTCTCATTCAAAAAATGGAATCTATCTCAACTTAACCTCTACTTCACCCAAACTCAATTTAACCTCCTAGAGTTCGTGTAATGTCCCCATTTTGACCCTTAGAACATATTGGCTTTTAATGCAAATATTGTATACATGCGAGGTATGTTTTCCTAGCATGGATATCAAGGCCAAGGCCCCGCTAGCGACTGTTAGGTTTTATGTAAAAGGCAAGTAGTTTATATTCTGTTATCCATGTGCTATTAAGCCATGGGACATTGTAAATGATGTAAATATTAACATTGCAATAAAAATACCAAGAAAAATAGCTATGGAGGCAACTAATAAGAGAGGGACATGTGTATCCACTAGGGAGATGTGAGGGGGTTGTGGAATGGAACCGTAGCCTGCCAAATGTCATATTTAGAACCTCTTTGACCTTCCCTACTAACATTTAATTCTGTTGTAGAAGGTGGTTGAAGAAACTGTTCATGAAGTCGATGGAGTGTGGGAATCCCTGAATTTTTGGATGGCATGGTATGGGGATTTGTTTGCCTTGATACACAAGTCACCCTGCTCCTAGGAGTTCATATTTGTTGATCACCATTCCATTAGGCACTAGCGCAAGGATTTTTCAGCAGAATAGAGCGTCGAGCAGTGAAAAAAGAAGAGAATCACAATTCTGAGAAACCTCGATTTTTGAGTGCCGAACTTGCCCATAAATTAGCGTGGGAAGCTCAATCTAGTAGGGGAATCGTCGGTCTGAACCCTAGGACAAATTTGAAGTGTGTGAAATACTCAGAAAACCATGAAGAAAACCCTGATTTGATGGCCGAGAACCTAGCTGCGGGATAGAGTCGTTTGGCCATAGAAAGTGAGAAAATCCAAGTGGAAATGACAAAGAAGAATATGACAGAAGGTAGGGTTGCTTGATAAACCCAGTGAATGCTAGAGTCTCAAGAAACTAGCAGCTTGGACCTTTCTATTACCACCCTGGAGAGCATTGGAGGGAAGGTATGGCCTAAGGGACTATGTAGCACTGAAGGGAATAATTTCTTATGTTGGGTGTGGTAGGTATTGTGGGTGCCAATACTGTCTGAGTGTGAATTGAGAGGCCTGTAGCTCTGTGGTTTATCTCACTAGCTTAGCATCCTCCTCTATTGTTCCTTGAATACTTGATAAACCAAACGGTATGTTGGGTTAGCATGTGTGTTTGTGAGAAGAAATGGTTGTGAGTGAGCCTGTTTAGTTCCTCCTTAGTGGATACACATCCCAGATTGGGGGTGGTCTCTCAGCTGAAAGAATATAGGCTGGACAGAGACCTATGGTTGGGTGGAACGTTTCTCTCACATAGCCAATTGCTTGGAAAGGTTCATCATATAAGATAAGTGTTTCTATGGTTCTCAATGATACTAATTCCTATGTTGTGTTCCTTGGTTATTTCAAGTTAATTGAATGGAATGAGCATATGTAATTAACCAGTAGGAAGTCTTTGTATAAGCCTGAGTATGAGGCTAGTGCATTGGTTGTTTGTTTCATCATTTTGATTATGATTACAAGTATGTTGTTATGTTGTTAACCCTGTATATTGTAGATGCATTCATTAGGTTTAGTCCACTAAGTATGTCTACTATGCATTGCACACATCCTTAACAAGTTTGCACTTCATCAAATGAGCTTGGGGTATGAATTAGAAACCCCCTTGATGTGTTCATGCCCCCTTTATGGTCATATGAATGGAGGGGCCTTGGTAGGGTGATTTTAGGGATTTTGACAGTGGGGTAAAGAGGTTTTGATGGACTTCTAGGAAGCGTTTTGATTGGAAAAGAGGAAAGCTCAGAGTCCTCATGTGTGGCCCGAGTCCACATTGTTTCATAGAGATCGTCGATATCTTTCCAATGGTATCGAGTTTTCCCAAATTGGACTCAGGATGAAGAAGTTATCAGCCTGAGAAGTTGGCTGTAATAGGGGCATGGCCAGCTCCCGACTTTCCGAATCCGCAGTGCAGAATGTGGAATTCGGGGGTGAATTTTATTCAACGTGGGGAATTTTTGTGTTCCGACCTCTCAACTCCCGCACTGCAGAATGTGGAAGTCAGGCGTGTGTTTTCTCGATGTAGTGTGTTTTGCGTCCCGACTTTCCGAATATCGCATCGCGGGTGCAGAGTGCGGAAGTCGTAGGCGCATAATCGTCGAGATAGTGAAGTTGGTGTTCCTACTTTCGCACTCCCACATAATGGATGTGGAGTACGGAGGTCAGAGGCACATTTTATTGAAAATGGTGGATTTGGCGTTCCAAATTTTCGACTCTTGCATCGCGAATGCGGAGTGTGGAAGTCAGAGGCGCATTTTTATTGAAATAGTGTGATTGTTATCCCGACTTTCCGACTCTCGCATTGCAGATGCAAAGTGGGGAATTTGTAGGCACATTTTCATTGATATAGTGAATCCGGTGTTCCGACTTTCGAATCCCACATTGTGGATATCGGAGGCGTAAATTGTTGATCTGGTGTAATTGGGCGTTTTGACTTTCCGACTCCTGCACTGCGGAATGCAGAAGTCATAGTTGTATTTTGTTTGACGCCGGGTATTTTGGTGTTCTGACTTCCCGACTCCTACATTGTGGAATGTGGAATTCAGAGTCTTATTTTGTTTTACGTTGTGATTTGAGTGTTCCTCCCTTCCAACTTCCGACCTGTGGATCGCGGATTGCACAATTGCGGACCAAAGACAATTGCGGCTATGTAAAAAGAGTAGTGTTGAGGATAAGTTTTGGAAAAAAAATTATCAGGCTTGTTCCCCCATCACTCAAAGGGAACTGAGGGGATCGAGGGAATGACATAATGGTATCATAGCCCAAGGTTGCAGCACTGGGGCTACTTGGGCCAAAGTAGAAGGCATAATAGCTCTATAAATTAATTCCATGAGTTTAATTCTTTTAAATATGGATGTTTTATGTTTTATATGATGTCTAATAAATGCCTCTATGATGCACAAAGCTTGTAGTTGATAGCATTTGAATAGTGTAGTAGAGAGAAACAAGCAGGGGGAAGAAATATCCAAAGGAAAATGGTAACCATGAATGATGCCCACGATCCTTACGAGCATGATGAAGACATGCTAGGAGATAATTTGCGAGAAGATCATGCTGAGACTGAATCCAATGGGAGAAGGGAGCAAATAACTCCTCAGAATTCGATTGAAACCATGATAAGCTTCAACAAAAGGTTGATGAAGGCTCATGAAGAACATAATCAACTCAATGCTATTATTTTGCAGAGCCTCACTGATATGTAGCAGAGGGTAAACCTTGGGTCCAACCCAAGCAACATAGGTAAAGAAGGAAGGGGTGCCGAAAGTCGCTCTAGAGGTCATTCTAGGAAGAGGACTCCAAGCCTAAGGAATATTTCGGTGAGCAAAAATTGCAGCACTCCCTCTTCAATATATTCTTCCAACCGGTTGTGTGACTCAAGAGGCCCTCGAAGAAGTCCGCAACATACTTCTAGCAGGTTTGAAGGAAGAAATAGATCCAAAGTAATGCAACAGGGATAATTTAGGAAGGCAAGGCATCCCACATTTGATGGAGAAGGTAAGACTGGCTAATAGGCATAGGAATGGCTTCTTGGTATGAAGAAATACTTTAGGATCCATGACTACTCAGGAAATGAAAAGGCTAGAATTGCCATTTAAAATCTAAATGGCAGAGCTTCAATTTGGTGGGAGCACCTCATGCAAGTGAAAGGGATCAGTGAAAGAAGGATCAGTTGGGAGAGATTTAACAGGTATTTCAAGGAAAAATACCTATCATCTAGGTATTATGACAACAAGAGAAAATAATTCAATGAACTCAGGTTGGGACCGAAATCTATGGATGAGCAAGTCAATAAATTTTTGGAATTGTTGAGGTATGTGGACTATATCAAGGATGAGAGGGTTAAGGTCCAGTGTTTCCTTGGAATCCTACCTCAGAATTTCAAATATCAGATTGAGTTTTTTAATTCACCAAGTCTTGATGAAGCCATTAGGATGGCGGTACTTTACTATGAGCAGAGCAAAGGAAAAACAGAGGTCGACCCAGCATGGAAAGGAAATCCAAATGGGAGGTTTGAAAAAAGGAAAAGTGGATTCAAACCACCATTCAAAAATCAGCCAAGGAATTTTCCATAGGGCCAAAAAGCAAGAAGTGGGAACAAACTAGCAATAGCAATAGAAAGATCACCAAAAGGACCACTTCAATGTTGGGGATGTGGAGGAAACCACGTGCTTAGAGAATGTCCACATCGAAGGGAGAATCCCATAAGTTTTCACCACTTAGAAGGAGCATCTACAATGGAGAATATGGAAAGGGAAGCGCCTCGAATCTATGCAGCATTAGATAATAATTAGGCATACCATTAGTCAGTAGTGGTGGAAGTTGAAGGTATGATTGCTAAGCATTCCATTTCTGTTTTGATTGATCCAGGATCTACTCATAGTTATGTTTCTCCAAAAGTGATTGATGGTTGTTCTCTTAGAAAAATGAATCACGGTGAGTCTTGGCTAGTTCAGTTAGCCATAGGGACCAATACAAAAAGTCAGTGAAGTAGTGATGGAGTGCCCCATGGAGTTGAATGGACTCCTCACAAATGTAAATTTGAATGTCCTACCATTAGGATATTATGATGCTCTAATTGGTATGCATTGGTTGGAAAGTCATATATCCAAGATAGATTGCTATGAAAAGGTACTTGAATGCATAGATGAAGAGGGTAGACCCATATTGGTAAGAGGAATTCCTAAGCCAGTCTCAGTAAGATAGATTTCAGCCTTACAGTTGAATTTTTTTTATAAGAAGGGTTTCCAATTATATGCAGTTCACATATCAGATTAATCAAAGGACCAATGACCAAGGATAGAATACTTCCAGTTTTCAAAAGAGTTCAAAGATGTGTTTCTGGATGAAGTGCCCGGGCTGCCACCAAAGAGAGATATTGATTTTACCATTGACCTTGTTCTAGGGGCAGCACCAATTTCCAAAGCTCCTTATAGAATGAGCACACCAGAATTGATAGAGTTAAATATGTAGCTACATGAATTAATGGACAAAAAGTATATCAGGCCAAGTGTATCTCCTTGGGGAGCACCAGTGTTATTTGTCAAGAAAAAGGATGGGACTTTAAGGCTATGCATTGATTACATGCATCTAAACAAAGTGAAAGTCAAGAATAAGTACCCATTGCCAAGAATTAATGATTTGTTTGATCAAATGAAGGAATCTAAGGTGTTTTCAAAGATTGACTTAATGTCTGGTTATCATCAAGTGACAATAAAAGAAGAAGACATTCACAAGACAACTTTTAGGACAAGATATGGTCATTATGAGTTCGCAGTGGTGCCATTTGGTCTTACCAATGCACCTGCTACATTCATGTGTCTCATGAATAGTGTCTTTAGCAAATATTTGGATAAGTTTGTGATAGTGTTCTTGGATGAAATTCTCATTTATTCAAGGAATGAAGAAGAGCATGATGAACATCCAAGAATAGTGTTGCAAGTTCTTAGAGAACACCAACTGTATGCAAAGATGAGAAAGTGTGATATCTATCAAAGTAAGGTACAATATTTGGGTCATGTCATCTCAGAAGAAGGAATTGCAGTGGATCCATAAAAGATTGAAGCCATAATGGATTGGCCTACTCCAAGGAATGTTATAGATGTTAGATATTTTATGGGTCTTGCAGGCTATTATAGAAGGTTCATTGAAGGATTCTCCAAGATAGCTCATCCAATTACATTATTGTAGAGGAAGAATTTTAAGTTTGTATGGTCTGAAAAATGTGAGAGAAGATTTCAGCAGTTAAACAAGTTTCTTACCAATGCTCCTGTTTTGAAGATTGCAGATCCAAGAAAGGATTTTGTAGTGTGCACAGATGCTTGCATTAAAGGCCTAGGTGGAGTTCTCATGCAATAAGGATTTATGATTTCTATGATTCAAAAAAATTAAAAGAGCATGAAAAGAATTATGTCACACATGATTTAGAACTAACATCCATAGTACATGCTCTCAATATGTGGAGACATCATTTGTCGGGAAGAAGTTTTGAACTTAGGACATACCACACGAGATTGAAGTATTTGTTTGACCAACCAAACTTGAATGCTAGGAAAGCAAGGTGGATGGAATTTCTCCGTAAATTTTATTTTGAAATTAAGCATGTAAAAGGGAAAGAGAATAATGTTGCAGATGCGCTCAGTAGAAAGTTTCATGTTGCAGCATTAAGTGTGTGCAAATTAGATTTGAAGGCAAGAGTTCTTGAAGCCCAAGACAGTGATGGAACTTACCTTCAAGTTAAAGGGAAATTGCAGCAGGGAAATATGGATGAAAAATGTGCAGGATATAATCTTGGTGAAGATGATGTACTCTTTTATCAAGGTACTAGACTGTATATTCCAGATTGTGCAGATTTAAAGAAGATAGTGATAGATGAAATACATCAAATGCCATACTATGGAAATCTAAGGTATCAAAAGACAATAACATCAGTAAGAAAGCACTACTTTTTGCATGTGATGATGAAGGACACATCAACATACATTTCTAGGTGTAAAAAATGCCAACAAGTCAAGGTAGAACATCAACATATAGCATGATTGTTTCATCCTTTTCCCATTCCAAAATGGAAGTGGGAAGTAATTTCTATGGACTTTATAATAGGTTTTTCAATGATAGTGAGGAAGCATGATTCAATTATGGTAGTGGTGGACAAGCTATCAAAGGTAGCTCACTCTATTCCAGTCAAGTCCACTCATAAGACAAGTGGCATAGCCAATATTTTCATGAATTAGATATTCAGATTGCATGGATTTCCCAAAGCAATAATTTCAGACCGAGATGTAAAGTTCACATCCAATTTTTGGAAGGGACTATTTCAGGAATTGGGAACTCAACTGAACTTTAGTACAACATATCATCCTAAAAAAGATGGTCAAACTGAGAGGGTGAATCAGATTCTTGAAGACATGTTGAGAATGTATGTGATGGACAAACCATCCAAGTGGGAGAGCTACCTACATTTGGTAGAATTTGCATACAATAATGGACATCAGTCGTCAGTGGGGATGAGTCCTTTTGAGGTATTGTATGGAAAAGGATGCAAGATTCTAGTGAATTGGGATAATCCAATGAAGAGGGTAGTTCTTAGACCAAATATGATCAAGGAAATGGAATAGGAAATTGTTAAAATAAGGAAGAATTTAAATGCAACTCAGGATAGGGAAAAGAGTTATGCATATTTGAAAAGAGTGCATAAGGAATTTAAGATTGAGGATCATGTCTATTTGAGGTTGAAGCCAAGAAAAGTTCCCTATAGTTGGGGAGTTGTGACAAGTTGGCACCAAGATATTATGGGCCATTTGAAGTCCTTGATAGGATAGGACTAGTTGCATATATAATTGCATTACCTACTAGCATGAGAGATCATAATGTTTTCCATGTTTCTTTGTTTAAGAAATATGTACATGATCCTAATCACATAATTGATTGGAATGTGATAAAGGTGGAGCCCGAGGGAGACTTCCAAGTGGATCCTATGAGCATCCTCGACAAGAAGGTCACATTGCTCCGGAACCGAGCTATTGGATAGGTGAAGGTGCAATGGAAGCACCTTAGTCCCGATGAGGCTACATGGGAGATGGAGGATTCCATGAGAGAGGCATTCCCATTTTTGTTCAGTTTTGAGAACACCGAGGATGGTGTTGTTCTAAGGGGGAGGGAAATGTAATGTCCCCATTTTGACTCTTGGAACATATTGGATTTGAATGTAAATATTGAATACATGTGAGGTATGTTTTCCTAGCATGGAGCTCAAGGCCAAGGCCCCGCTAGGGGATGCTAGGTATTATGTAAAAGGAAATTAGTTTATATTATGTTATCCATGTGCTATTAAGCCATGGGGGTATATTCCCTGATCCCCATTCCATTAGGCACTAGGGCAAGTATTTTTCAGCAGAACATAGAGCTGAGCAGTTAAAAAAGAAGAAAATCGCGATTATGAGAAACCCCAATTTTTGAGTGCCGAACTTGCCCAGAAATTCATGTGGGAAGCTCAATCCAGCAGGGGATCCATATTTCGGAAGCCTAGGATAAATTTGTAGTGTGTGAAATACTCAGAAAAACATGAAGAAAACTTTGATTTGATGGCCGAGAACCCAATTGCGGGATATAGTCGTTTGGCCACAGAAAGTGAGAAAATCCAAGTGGAAATGACAGAGAAAAATAAGACAGAAGGTAGGGCTACTTGATAAACCTAATGAAGGCTAGAGTCTCAAGAAACCAACAGCTTGGACCTTTCTATGCCCACCCTAAAGAGCACTGGAGGGAAGGTATGGCCTTAGGGACTGTGTAACAGTGAAGGGAATACTTCCTTGTGTTGGGTGTGGTAGGTGTTGTGGGTGCCAAGACTGTTTGAGTGTGAATTTAGAGGCCTGTAGCTCTATGGTTGAGCTCACTGTCTTAGCATCTTCCTCGATCGTTCCTTGAATACTTGATAAACCCAACGGTATGTTAGATTAGCATGTGTGTTTTTGAGAAGCCATGGTTGTGAGTGAGCCTGTTTAGTTCCTCCTTAGTGGATACAAATCCCAACTCGGGGGTGGTCTCTCAAATGAAAGAATATAGGCTGTACAAAGACCTATGGTTGGGTGGAACGTTGCTATCACATAGCCAGTTGCTTGGACAGTTTCATCATATAAGATACGTGTAACGTCCCCTTCTCCATAGAACAACAGGGAAGGAAACATTAACAACATACCGGGCTTATGGCATATTTAGCCCCAATAATTTTTACACATAAATTCCTAACATTTTAAAACTTCTATATGCAGATTCGATTCAATATAAACACAGCGGAATTAAACAATACATCTGCACACAGTTTCATCATGCATTCAACATATAAACAACAGTCATTAATTAAAATGCTTGCAGGGCATAGAATTAACATCAAGAATACTTATCTCGAATTATAATGGCCCAAACGACTGGCTACGTGAGAGCAACGTTCCACCCAACCATAGATCTCTATCCAGCCTGTATTCTTTCAGCTGAGAGATCACCCCCGAGCTGGGCTGTGTATCCACTAAGGAGGAACTAGATGGCTCCCTCACAGTCAGGATTTCACTCAGACAACCATGCTAAGCCAACACACAGTTGGGTTTTTCAAGCATGCAATGGGAAATGGAGAGGGATGCTAGTCCGCTAAGCTCAATCCCAGAGCTAGTACACATCAAGCTAGACTCCAACGATCCCAGCCTCCATTCGAACATCCACACTTGGATTTCTCACAGCTTTGTTCAGCAATTGACCCAAATCCGTCACTGATTTTCTGGGCAGTTAAAACTGGGTTTTCCCATGGCTTTTGGGGTAGCTATTGCTCCCAAATTCGCCCCAAGGTTCCTACCAATGGATCCCCCATTGGATTTCTCTGTCCAATACCAAATCGGGACGTTTTTGGCTTCCCAAAACGTGGGTTTCCTTCAAGTCGCGATTTCTGGTTTTCTCCTTGCTGGGAGCTCGTTTTTGGGTGGGAAAAGATGTCCCATACTTCCACCATGGAATGGGGATAAGGATGGAGCAACCCCCAAGATGTAGAGTGACTTGTGGGACAAGTCAAAATAGCCCATACATTCCCATACGAATTTCAGGGCTGCCCATACTCCATCAAAGTCATGGGCTGAAATCTCAACCACTTCCTTACAATTGGCATTAATGTCACCTAAGGAAGTCAATGGGTTCACATAATGACAAATGGCAACCTATGGGTCACTCCCATAGCCCCCTCACCACTCCCTAGTGGATACACGTGGCCCCTTCTCATTCGTTGCCTCCGTAGCCAGCTTTGGTATTTTATATTGCATGATGTCTAATTTACATCCTATTACAATTTCCATGGCTTAAGAGCACATGGTATCAAATATCAAATACTTGCCCTTTAAATAAAATTCGGCTTTCACTAGCGGGGCCTTGGCCTTGAGCTCCACGCTAGGAAAACATACATCACATGTACACTAATTTACATTAAAGGCTCATATATCCTAAGGGTCGAATTGGGGGTATTACATTCCCCTCCCCCTTAGAACAACACCGTCCTCGGTGTTCCAAGACTTAGGCATACATATACAATTTACATATATCCAAAACTTCAAAACTTTGCAGATCTGCCCTGCATTCTATCCTTTACTTTGAACTTTCAGGACCAAGTCCTTTGATTTTCACGAGCTGCTCCTACTGATTCGGATCTTCCAGCTCGTCCACAAGTCTGAAAACTTTATGGCTGCTACCTTCTTGAGGTTTTCTTGTTGGGCAGTTACGGAGGCAATGATCCCCTCCACACTTCCAACACTTCACTGTTTGCTTCATATTTGCATGCTCAATTTCCTTTGAGTCCTCCCACCTGGAGCGTCTCTTAATCGGACGATTGGATGAATGCTTCTTCATTGATCCACTTTTCTCTCCTTTTTACCTCTTTCTGCAAACGAAGAGTGTCCTGCAAGACCTTGTGGTTCATCTCGTTCTGTTGCTTTTGCATCTTGAGCATCTCTCCAAGATTTTCTTGGGTCTTGGCAATTGTTTGAAGAAGACTTCCAGCCAATCCTAATAGCCCTTGGTCTGTCGCCATGGTCAATGGAAACAACTGACCACACTTTGCTCACTAGAAACACTTTCCTGCACCGGCTGCAACCAATCGATTCAATTTCCACCTGTGAAATTCATCATTACAACTCTCGTTAGGCCAAGCATAACCCAAACATTTAAAAGTCAGTCAATGGTTTTTCCCCAGTTGACATGGACAGTCCATGTTTTACTCATGAGACTTCCACACTTTTCATGCTTTCCCAACATACACATGAATTCCTTCATGTTCATCCATTCACAGGAAATTCATTAATTAGCATTCACAATTCACTTTAATCAAATAAACACACTTTTAATTTCAGTCATGCATGCATTCAGCAATTTTCTAATTTTATAAATGCATCAATAAAAAGGGAAGAGAGGGAGCGGTAAGAGTTTCTCCTCTTAGTCTTGTTCCATTCTGGAACCCACACCACCACTGTGGTTTTCATGCTCCTATCCTCTTTCACTTCATGTGAATGCTTGACCTGCCCTTCTCGGCTATGACACGTAGTGTCTATGGTCTATTCCAGATCTTTCAACCATGGAGTTCCTCCACTTGGTTGGTCAAACTCCTAGCTGCTAGGACTCACACAGTTCCACTAGCCCCATCTTTCATTACTGCTCATGCTGAGCTCTTAGGGTGGTTACATGCCCACAGGCATCCTTAAGATGCTTCCATAGTCATTGCTTCCAACAATACCTACACTCAAACATTGAATTAATTCGCATGTTTAGTTTATTTTCATAGGAAATCATAACCAAATCATATACATATGTATATTCATAAGCAAGAAATTACAAGATAACCAAATACTTATCTGCACTAGATGTCTTCACTTTATTCCATAGGGTCCTTCTTTGCTTTACAAGCCTTGGAATCGCCTATGGATTTGGGTGTTTGGCCAGCGCGCAGGCTGCCCCTCAACATCTAACAGTCTCGTATGTTTGTCCAGTACGCAGGCTGCTCCACAACATCAAATAACCTTGTATGTTTGGCCAGCACGCAGGCTGCTCCAAATCATCAACCATCTCGCATGTTTGGCCAGCACGCAGGCTGCTCCAAGTCATCAACAATCTCGCATGTTTGGCCAGCACGCAGGCTGCTCCAAATCATCAATAATCTCGCTCAACCAGCCACTTTCTGGATTTACCAAGCAACTTTTAGTTCTTTCAGGGTCCTTGCTTCCTGTATTGACCAAGGTTTCCAACAAAGAAACAATAATGCATCAGCTCACTGTTACAAGCTTTATGCTTGAAACCTTCATTATTTCAAATAAGAAATGAATGAAAATGAATACTTATCTGTACTGTGCATTTCCTCTCTGGTCCACAGGGTCCTGCTTTTACTTTATAAGCCTTGGGATCCTCCTGCGGACTAAGATGTTTGGCCAGCACGCAGGCTGTTCCAAATCATCAAATAATTAATGCCCTACCAGTACACCTTCACGCCGACTGGGTTTACCAAGCATTTGGTGGTGCCCAACCAGTCCCATACCTGGTTGGCCCTCTCCATTGCCGAGCCAGCACATACGTCTGGGTCATCGACCAATGGAAGGTAACTGCGCCACCGACCATTACAGGTCAAGGCTCCACTACTCTGCCTTAGGCTTGCATCAGCCATTCACGGTATCACAATCCCTCAATGCGCATAACAATTCTTCACCCACACAAGGGTGGTACTTCTTCTCTTATGTAAGCCGGCGGTTCCATTAAGGAATTCTTTAGGTGACTTTCTTAACTGCAGGCTATCATGACCCCATGATACCCACTCACCCTATGCAAGGGTTACCACTGCTCATACAGTCTCCTTGAGTACTATTTTCTTCACTTTTCTCTTTTAGGTGCAACACTTAGTTTCATATGTATAATCTGTCAACACAAAATGGATAGCGAGCTCATTAGTATCGCTGCCCTAGAATTGTAAACATATTTCATAGCATTCACTATCCAATCCTTGAAACACCAGGAATGCGTCCATTCCCTTAAGGCGTAGTCAATATTGGCGTCCCTAACATAACTCAACACCAGAAAGGCGTGCACTCCTTACTGATGTGAACTATGAAGGTCCTAATCATACTTCAAGCAGTCTTTCATGATGGAAATAAAATCAAAACATGCTCTGCATATTAACTCTAATAATTAGATATATATATATATCATTCAGGGTTTATGGAAAACTTATCCATTTTGCCGATGATATTTCTCTTCTTTAATGAGGAATGGAGGCTCCTTCTCTGAGTTGACAGTCCCTCAGTTTGCCATCCCAATTCCTTTTGATGTTACATATCCTTCATATGTCTTACTGACATAACCTTTACCATCTCACTCATATTGTTTACCAATCATGTAGTGCAGATGAAACATTAATAATGTCTTATGGCATTTCACCTGAAACCCATTTTTAAATCATGGAATCCCTTCCCATGAAGTTTGGCTTCTGCAGGACCTCTGTCATGGTCTTACTACAATGTGTCTCCCTGGCACACTTATTAAACAGCCAAACAGTCAACAACATTTAGCAATACAATTTCAAATCCGATTGCTCCATAACCAATCCATGGCACTAATAATTAAATTCAGTATGCATTTGCAACTCTGTCTACTACAGAAATTGGTTTTCTTATCCATGAGGCTATCCTCATATTGTTTGTCTCTTGTAAGTGACACCACTCTACCCGTTATGGTCTTATGCCTGCTGCCATACATGAGCATCCACTTACAGCATGTCCTCCTGACACATTTTCATATAAGCCAAACAGTCATTAGCAATTATTAGTAAAATTTCAAATCCGAAACATTTACAAATCTGATATTTACAACTGTTCTTACTAACAGAACTTAGAGCTCTCAACCATGAGAACCTTCTCATAACCTTTGGCTTCTACGTCTGGTAGATCCCGGTCTCTACTATGGACTTATCCTCATTGCCATATGTAAGACCTTCCTACCGGAAACTGAAACTCCAATCAGCCAAACACGTTGTGAGTATCTACGCACATAATCATTCATTGCCATTATAGTCACTGAAGTGATCTCAGAATTATAACACTCAATAATTCAAACACCTTCAGCTGTTACATTTGAAATGCAATGAAATATATATATACACTTCTATATATGTGTCATTATCATAATAGAATTTTCAAGACATAGTCACACTATCCATGCAGCTTAACTTAAATCGTAAATACTCATTATTTCACAGTCATATCATTCATACAACTTTGTCCTTCCACAAGGTATTCTAGCAGTTCATTGGTCATGATTGGGCTCTTCATGCACTTACTATTTTGCATTCACAACAACTCATGAAATGATCCTAGAATTATCATTAATTCGTCATTTCATTCATTATTTATTTTTCCATAACATATGCATCATCCCTATGCATTCATACAATGCATCACAAGATTTATAAAATCTCTTAATGCACATCTACTCAATGCTACCTTGCATTGTTTCATGAGTACTATGCATTCAAGCATATTATGATCCAGACATGACTATCTCATATAACTTGCACTATCATAATCAGGACCACCAGTCTTTACTTGGTTTGGTTATTAAGCACATAACCAACATACACATGACATGATATAAATTCATATGAATGCATTGAGATTTCTAAGTAGTCATAGGGTGTAAAGATCATTTCCTTCACTTACCCACACCTCACCAAGCTTGGTAGGTTAACAGTCTCAATCAGTATTCAATATCACATGCAAACTATCTCAACATAGCTCAAACATAGTTGAAGGGATCTTACCAAATCCTCTTTCAACATTCATGCAATTTGGCACCAATAATCATTACCTGCATGGCTACCATTAACATCGCCTGATGTTACCTGATCAGTTGGCCTCTTACCAAAGCTGCTCAGTCCTTTTGCCAACTTTATGATCATAGATTTGTTGGCTTCATGCAACAACATCCTCAGCACATTTAGCCATGCTCTTTGTTATCTTTGGTTCTACAACCAATACCAACATCAATAATGATTATCAGCCACAATATTCTCCATTAGTGATTTATTGCATATCCAGACTTCATTCTTTTACCAATATGCAATATCTCATTCATGCACAAGCATTTCCATATGCACTATGCAATGTTTGTTAAGATGTCATCTAGTGCATATACATCTATGTAATCCCTTACATTTTTAACATTTTTATGCCATATGACAATTTCATAATTACAAGTATGATAACAAACAGAGTTTTAAAGAATTCTTCCCCTTTTCGATCCCTCCTCGTATCATGGAATTTCTCTTCCATATCATGCAATTGTAGAAATTGCCCACATTGACAACAAAATTTGTTTGTCAAAACAGCCGCTGGCACTCTTCTGCACTAAATAACTATGATATCTGTAGACCTCCTTCAAACTCTGGTCATGCATCATTGTTCCCTGCTGGACAAGCTTTCCAATGCCTGTCTTCATGCTCCATTCCGACATCAGGTGCGGAAACTGCATCCCTTCAAAAATGACAACTTTCACTCCAGTTCTGCACATTTTACACAGTTGCATTTTGGTCCCGAATGCCACCTTCAGCCACCTGTGGAAGAAAATCTACGAGGAATCACAAAAACTTTTCTATCGGGCGGAGTTAGTCCATATAACAAGGAACATTCAGCAATTCACGGATCTCAATTCCGATGCACCGTTCATATTCTATGAATTTCTGGGTTTTGCTACTTCTCATTTTTCACATTTTTCCAAAATTCCAAATTTTGGGCCAAAAACGGCTATCTCCCAAACGGTGCATTTCTGGAAAATCTTCGTCTAACGGAAGTTGTCCGTCTTAATGAGAATATGAAATGTCTAGTTCAGTAAAATTTCTGATTCCCACATCTAGGGTCACTTTTACTGCCCACAAGCTTTTCAAAATCCCGAAAAAGTGGCCCGGAACAGTGCTTTTTGGCCTTCTTGCTCACCCCGACTCCACATCCTTTGGAGTTTGGTTCCAAGATTCGGAACTTAACATTGTGCCTGCTTCATGACTGCCTCGTATCAATTTCAGCTTAAACCGGCCTTCTGTCAAGCCTCGGGACTCTGTCCTTCAAAAGTCACTATTCCCATTTTTCTGTCAAATTGGAGTGTCATGGGCTCGGGGTCTTCACTAGTTCTTTCATGGCCCTCGTCAATGGCCTCCGAGCCCCACAGGAATCATCGCATTATGAGTCCGGATGCTCCTGCTATCAAAAAATCAAGTTTTAGCCACTTTACTCTTTTTTTTTTTTTTTTTTTTTTTTTTTTTTTTTTTTTTTTTTTTTTTTTTTTTTTTTTTTTTTTTTTTTTTTCGTCCGGGCGCGCGGGCCGGTTCTCCGAACGCTTCCGCAATGCGGAGCAGTTCGTCGAACGCTTCCGCAATTGCGGAGCAGTTCGGCGAACGCTTCCGCAATGGCGGAGCGATTCGCTGAATTCTCCCGCAACTGCGGAGCCATTCGGCGAATGCTCCCGCAACTGCGGAGCCATTCGGCGAAGGCTTCCGCCGTTTCGGAAGACTTTCCCGAATCCTCCCGCGATTTCGGAGCCCTTCGCGGAATCCTTCCGCCGTTTCGGAAAACTTTCTCGAACCCTTCCGCAATTTCGGAACCGTTCGCGGAATCCTTCCGCAGTTTCGGAAGACTTTCCCGAACTCTTCCGCAGTTTCGGAACCGTTCGCGGAATCCTTCCGCAGTTTCGGAAGACTTTCCCGAACTCTTCCGCAGTTTCGGAACCGTTCGCGGAATCCTTCCGCAGTTTCGGAAGACTTTCCCGAACTCCTTCCGAAACAAACTTTAAACAAAATTTTCGAAAACACTTAGAAAATTTTTCTTCTTTTTCGGAGCATTTCGCCAAATTTTTCCGCGTTGCGGGACAACTCGCGGAATCGTTCCGCAAATTTCGGAAGAGAATTCCTTCCGAAAATTTCGGAAGGGAATTCCTTCCGCAAATTTCGGGGCGACTTCCCGAACTCTTCCGCGTTGCGGAAAAACTCGCGGAATGCTTCCGCAGTTTCGGAGCAATTCGCCGAATGCTTCCGCAACTGCGGAAGTCATTCGGGAATTCTTTCCGAAACAGACTTAAACGGATTTTCAAAAACACTTAGGAAATTTTAACAAACAGAGATCATTATTTTTGCAACAACACAGTATTCCAAGAAACGAAAATTGCACTTCTTTAAGCATAAAACAACAATCAAAACAGCATAAGATGGCATAGGTTGCCCATGTTCCATCTCTATTTCATAGAATGCATTCAATGCAATCAAATGCAAGCAATTTGCAAAAATCCCCAACAGTGATGCGATCTTAAGGTTTCTCTAATGCATTTTTGTTTCAAATACAAAATGCATGAACACACAATATGCATTTCAGTTCCAAATATAAAATGCACACACACAATGACTTGTATTTTTGTGAAAGGCCCAACAGCCGTAGGGTTGAACCTAGAGCTCTGATACCACTCTGTAACGTCCCCTTCTCCATAGAACAACAGGGAAGGAAACATTAACAACATACCGGGCTTATGGCATATTTAGCCCCAATAATTTTTACACATAAATTCCTAACATTTTAAAACTTCTATATGCAGATTCGATTCAATATAAACACAGCGAAATTAAACAATACATCTGCACACAGTTTCATCATGCATTCAACATATAAACAACAGTCATTAATTAAAATGCTTGCAGGGCATAGAATTAACATCAAGAATACTTATCTCGAATTATAATGGCCCAAACGACTGGCTACGTGAGAGCAACGTTCCACCCAACCATAGATCTCTATCCAGCCTGTATTCTTTCAGCTGAGAGATCACCCCCGAGCTGGGCTGTGTATCCACTAAGGAGGAACTAGATGGCTCCCTCACAGTCAGGATTTCACTCAGACAACCATGCTAAGCCAACACACAGTTGGGTTTTTCAAGCATGCAATGGGAAATGGAGAGGGATGCTAGAGGGATGCTAGTCCGCTAAGCTCAATCCCAGAGCTAGTACACATCAAGCTAGACTCCAACGATCCCAGCCTCCATTCGAACATCCACACTTGGATTTCTCACAGCTTTGTTCAGCAATTGACCCAAATCCGTCACTGATTTTCTGGGCAGTTAAAACTGGGTTTTCCCATGGCTTTTGGGGTAGCTATTGCTCCCAAATTCGCCCCAAGGTTCCTACCAATGGATCCCCCATTGGATTTCTCTGTCCAATACCAAATCGGGACGTTTTTGGCTTCCCAAAACGTGGGTTTCCTTCAAGTCGCGATTTCTGGTTTTCTCCTTGCTGGGAGCTCGTTTTTGGGTGGGAAAAGATGTCCCATACTTCCACCATGGAATGGGGATAAGGATGGAGCAACCCCCAAGATGTAGAGTGACTTGTGGGACAAGTCAAAATAGCCCATACATTCCCATACGAATTTCAGGGCTGCCCATACTCCATCAAAGTCATGGGCTGAAATCTCAACCACTTCCTTACAATTGGCATTAATGTCACCTAAGGAAGTCAATGGGTTCACATAATGACAAATGGCAACCTATGGGTCACTCCCATAGCCCCCTCACCACTCCCTAGTGGATACACGTGGCCCCTTCTCATTCGTTGCCTCCGTAGCCAGCTTTGGTATTTTATATTGCATGATGTCTAATTTACATCCTATTACAATTTCCATGGCTTAAGAGCACATGGTATCAAATATCAAATACTTGCCCTTTAAATAAAATTCGGCTTTCACTAGCGGGGCCTTGGCCTTGAGCTCCACGCTAGGAAAACATACATCACATGTACACTGATTTACATTAAAGGCTCATATATCCTAAGGGTCGAATTGGGGGTATTACAATACGTGTTTATGTGTTTCTCAATGATACTAATTCCTATGTTGTGTTCCTTTGTTATTTCAAGTTAATTGAATGAAATGAGCATATGTAATTAACCAATAGGAAGTCTGTGTATAATACTGAGTATGAGGCTGGTGCATTGGTTGTTTGTTTCATCATTTTTCTTATGATAAGCATGTTGTTATGTTGTTAACCCTGTATATTGTAGACACATTCATTAGGTTTATTCCACTAAGTATGTCTACTATGCATTGCACACATCCTTAGCAGGTTTGCACTTCATCAAATGACCTTGGGGGATTAATTAGACACCCCCTCTGATGCGTTCATGCCCCCTTTGTGGTCAGATGAAGGGAGGGGCCTTGGCAGGGTGATTCCAGGGATTTTGACAGTGGGGTAAAGAGGTTTTGATGGACTTTGAGGAAGATTTTTGATTGGAAAATAGGCAAGGTAAGAGTCCTTAGGTGTGGCAGGGGTCCACACCATTTAATAGAGCTCATCAAGAGATTTCCAAAGGTGTCGATTTTTCCCAAATTGGACTCAGGATGAAGAAGTTATCATCCCTAGAAGTTGGTTGTAACAGGGGCATGTCCAACTCTTGACTTTCCGAATCCGCAGTGCGGAATGCGGAATTTAGGGGCTCATTTTATTCAATGTCGGGAATTTTGGTGTTCCTACTTCCCGACTCCCGCACTGCGGAATTCCAAAGTCGGGGGCACGTTTTCTCGATGCAGTGTGTTTGGCATCCCGACTTTTTGACTCTCGCATCACGGATGCGGAGTGCGGAAATTAGAGGCGCATAATCGTCGAGATAGTGAATTTGGCATCCTGAATTTTTGAATCCTGCATCGCAGATGCGGAGTGCAGAAGTCAGAGGTGCATTTTCATCAAAATGGTGGATTTGGCGTTCCGACTTTCCAACTCTCGCATCGCAGATGCAGAGTGCGGATGTCAGAGGCGCATTTTCGTCGAAATGGTGTGTTTGGTATCTCAACTTTTTGACTCCCGCATCGTAGATGCGGAGTGCGGAATTCGAAGGTTCATTTTCATCGAGATAGTGAATCTGGTGTTCTGACTTTCTCACTCCCTCATCGCGGATGTGGAGTGCAGAAGTCGGACGCGTAATTGGGAATTCCAACTTTTCGACTCCCACACTGTGGAATGCGGAAGTCAGAGTTGTATTGTGTTCGATGCCCGGTATTTTTGCATTCCAACTTCTCGATTCCCACACCGCGGAATGCGGAATTTAGAGCCATATTTTTTTCGACGCTGTGATTTCCCTTTCAACTTCCAACGTGTGGATCATGTATTGCAGAATTGCGGACCAAAGACAATTGTGGTTGTGTAAAAAGACTAGTGTTGCGGATAAGTTTTGGAAAAAAATTATCAGGTTTCTTCCTCCATCACTCAAAGGGATTTGAGGGGATTGGGGATGTGACAGTTCGAGTTCCCTCCATTATTCCCTCCATGAATTCAAATTTCTTCCTTCAGCTATAAAACCAAGTGCTACGTTCCTTGGGAATAGTTATCGGTTAACTTAGTCATATTATGTGATCTATTCATGCTAGTGTGAGGAGCAATACTATGAGAGCTATGTGCATTGTGAACCATTGTGAGTTGAGATGGTGTTGAACCATTGATAGAGATTATTTTCCATTGTTGAGACAACAAGAGGTCCTCACACCCATTTCTTATCTCTGTCCCATCTAATCACATAAAGCCTTAGAAGAATGGTGATGTCCCGAGGGACTTGTGTAGCGAAGGGAATCACATTCCACTGGGTAGTGTAGATGGAAGGGGAAGTAGATGGAAAAAGGATTGAGTTGTGCTTCTAAAGTTGATATTGAGATATTCCATTTCTTGAGTGCACCCTTCTTGTGGATTCCTTGGCCTCATCTCGGGGGTGGCCTGTCCAAGTAAGATTTGGCTGGAATGTGCTTATGCTTGGGAGGAAAGTTGTCATGTTGAAGCTAGTTTCTCTTCAATAAGATAAGTACTCCGTTATGTGTTTATTCATGTGTTTATATGTTGTTTCTATCTCTTCTAATGAACCCTTAGTGGCTGTTATAAACTCTGTTGGAATATATTGTCTTTTTTTTTAGTGATCAGATGCAGGATCAAATGGTTTTATACTTGGAATATTGCTTGCAATATTTGTTTATGATATATGAAATATAGATATCTATTATGGCAGCTTATGGTATTTTTACTCTATATTTTAAGCAACTAATGAGACCTTAGAGTCTAAGTGAACTCTGTGAACTTTGGTGTTGTCATTGATTTCAAACAAGAAGCATGATGATATCAAACAAGAAGCATGAAGCCTTGGTGCCAATTTGAACAAGTATATACAAAACAAGGCTACCTATCCGTGCAATATGGATGGGTATGTGTTGTACATATACTGGTATTTTATGCTATAAGCAAGAATATCAAAATGCGCAGAAAAGACTTAGTCGGATCAAGTGCATTGTGTTGGTTAAACTTGACCAAGAAGAAATAGGTATCCAACATAAAGAAGATCCTACTTAGTCGGCTCAAGTGCATTGTGCTAGGTAAACTTGACCAGGAAGAAAGAGGTATCCAACATAAATAAGCCCCTAATTGTGGACAAATCAATCAAATTAAGGAAACAATTAGTGATATAAATAAACCAAAAGATTGAAGTGAGGAGAGGTGTGCGCAATGGAGATGTAAAAGTATTCTTTATTTTGGAATCTTCAGTTTAATGGGGTATTAATGGCTTGCTGACCCAGAAGAAATAAATAGTATAGATTCGAGTACGTAGAACAAAACAGTAGAACAATAGAGAGTGTACAAAACCATAGCAGTATATAGATTGAAAAGGTGTGCAGGATCATAACAGGATCAAAACAGTAAGTCGAGTATACAGAAAGAGAACAAGTGCACAGAACTGAAGCAACGAATAGTGTGTGAAACAGATAGAGAATCATATCAGTTGGATATAACTAAATTAGAGCACACAAGTGTGTGCAAATAAAGTGAAACAGTGAACAAAGACAAATGTGAAGCCGTGTGTGCAAATCAGAAGAGATTGTGACTGAAGGAATTCTATTTCTATATCTCAGGGTGGCAGGACGGGGCAAGGAAAAGGAGATTGCAATCTCCTCTCAGGTTGGTTCTTGAACAAAACAAGTTGGTGCTTGTGCATAGGATTTGTTTCCTCACAAGTTAGATCCTATATCAGAAAGTTGGTGCTTGCGCAGAGGATTGGTGTCCTCATAGGTTGGTGCATGTAATCAACAAGTTGGTGATTGCATGTGGGATTGGTGTCCCAATTAGATTGGTGTTTGAGTGAGTTGGTGCTCACATCATTGGATATTGGTGTCTCCCATCTATATATGTAATCCAATTTTGTATATATATATATATATATATATATATATATATATATATATATATATATTTACTTTCCAAATACTTTGTGCATAGTTGTCTTTTATTGTTGTTGTGATTTAAGAGGAATTGGTGCATAATTTTTAAGTGAATAATTGTTTAAATCTATGCATGATACTGATTCACCACCCCTCTCAGTATCATTAAGAATTCCAACAATTGGTATTAGATCGGTTTTCTTGAGAAACAGTTTAACAACTAGAATATAGATCATTTTGTAGATATGGATAGACAAGAAGGACTCTCTACAAACAGAGCACCAAGGTTTGATGGATCAAATTATACCTTCTATAGTATAAGGATGGAAGTGTACCTACAGTCTCTTGGAGTTTATGTTTGGAAATATGTTGGAAATGGTTATAAAGTTCCCAAGACTCCACTAGTTGAGGTAGCTAACAAAAGACTATATGAATGTAATGTAAGGGCTAGGATTGCAATACTATGTAGTTTAGTAGACTTAGATTTCACCAAAGTCATGTAGTGCACATCATCTAAAGGAGTATGGGATAAGCTTAAAAACATCTATGAGGGAGATGAGAAGGTTAAGAATGCAAAGTTTCAAAATTATTGAGGACAATTTGAAACTCTAAAGATGAGGGAAGAAGAAAATATTGCATGCTATCTTCTCCGTGTAGATGAGATCGGTCAATGCTACCAGAGGTCTTGAAGTACAAATTGTTGAAGAAGCAGTCATACAAAATGTATTGAGATCTCTTCCAATTGTTAGGATATTTCAATACTCCATCCTTGTCCTACCTAGCATTATTTATTTTTCCTAGTTGTTGATTATGTCATTTTCCCCCTAGTGGTGTGAAGATGTCATCCAGGATCCATATACCACCTTTTGAGCCCTATATGCATCATTTTAGGACCACTTCAGTCAGTTCCCTATTTTATAGGAAGCATCTGAGTGCTCCAGTGTAGTCCACTTGATTTAGCTAACTCTTGTGGGGGGTTAGAGCTCCAGATGCCATTGATTGTGGCCTCATGCGCCCTTTTCTGATTGACATGCATGAGAAACTCACTATTTATCCCTCATTAGTCAGTTAACTGATTGTGACTTCATTTAGCTGAGTTTAGGTTTAGTTCAGTTGAGTTTGAGTCTTCCGGAGCACTCCAGTGGTGATAATCCCTATGCTAGACCAACTGAGCTTCGAATTCTCCTGCATGATTCGAATTCTCTCCATTGTATTATCATTGTTCATTATACTAATAATTGAGTAGTGTGACATTATTCTGCAACTATCTGAGTTCTGCTGCATTATTATTCTTCTGCACTTTTTTATTGCAGTTTTCACTCTTATTCAAATTTTCTGCTCATTCTTTCTTTGTGAGGTATCCTAAGCTCTTTAGATTTGTTGTGACATAGAATTTTACATGGTATCAAAGCCATGGAGAAAATAGGTTGAGCAACTGCTTTCGGTAGTGCACCATAAGCCTCTGGATTTCCACAGCAAATCCTGGTTCCACTGCATTGAATTCATTGGAGAAATCCAATGAGGTCTAGCCAAGTGTGAAGGATACAGATAAAAGTTCCTACTGTCCTAAAGCAGTTCTCAGTAGTAGTATACCTCCATTATTGATACTTTTTTGCAGTTTATTAGAAGTTTTTGAGTATAGCAGCAGTTGTAACATTTTTCTACAGTAGCAGTAGCATATATTTTCCATTGCTTTTGCAGGTATTCTACAACAACTTCCATGAATCTGAAAGCAATTCCTTCTCTCTATCCATTTAACTATGATGAGTGGAAACCAAATATGATAGCATATCTGAAGAGACAAGGTCTTTTTGACATGTGTATTGGTGTTATGATAGATTCTGCTTCCTATGAAGAAGAGAATTATTGGCTAAATGACTGTGACTGAGCCTTTGGAGAAATGTGTATTGCTATGTCTCCTAGTATGCACTACCTCAAGGAAACTGCTGAAAATACAAGTGATCTATGGGACCAACTGGAAAAAGCATTTGGAAAGATGAATGAAGAGATTGGTGCAAATTATTTGGAGAACAAGCCCAATGATACCTCCTTAAGTGTTATCTCTAATTATTTCTCGGCCTCAATCATATCTCATGATGAAGTTGTTCAAGATGAAGAAGAAGCTACAGATTCAACACTCATGTTCTCAATGTCTTCTATTTCTAATTCTGAGCAATATAAGCCAGTTCATACTCTAGAATATGAAGAGGTTCTTAAATCCTCTCTTTCACATGAGTTTGCTCATGTGCAAAATGATGATCTATTGAATGATTTGGAGTTTAAATTAGAGTTTGGAGGTGATACATTCGCCCTCCTTGATCACATGCTTCCTATGAACTTGTATTTGATCATTGACACATGCTCTCAGAGTTTCTCTGAAAATGGAGGACACCACCATTCACTTGGGTTCAAGTCTCAGGCATATTTTGGTGATTTTGGTTTTGATCTCACCCATGCTGGTTCAAAGGAGATCACAAGAAACCATTTATCAATTCTTGGAGTTGATTTGAATTCCAAGCCACCATCATCATGTCATAGTTCATTTAGTTATGATATCACCTATGTTGGTTCAAAGGAGATATCAAAGAACTATCTACACATTCCTGGAGTTGATCCTACCTCAGTTGGTTTGAATCACAGGTTCTAGGATGATATTCATATTTTTGGATATGTTCTCACCATGTTCGGTCTTGAAGAGAAAGTTCAAAAAGCCTCCATATTTGCTTGCATCCACTAAAGGAGAATACAAGCACATGTTTTTGGAGCACGATCCACTTCTTCCCAAGAGGAAGATACCTCCAGACATATGATCAAGCATCACACCTACTTGAGTTTGGAGAAATTAATCTTTTGGTGTGTTTCAATCTATTTTGAGGGGGAGGGTTTTCCCATGAAGTTTTCCCCATTTCCTTGGTTCATGGACTATTCTTTATTTTTTATCATTTATTTGATTGTATGGGTGAACTTTGGTCTCAGTAAACAGGGCCTAGGATGCAAAAGTATGGATTAAGGGGGGGTGATAGGATATTTCAATACTCCATCCTTGTCCTGCCTAGCATTATTTATTTTTCCTAGTTGTTGATGATGTCATTTTCTCCCTAGTGGTGTGCAGATGTCATCCAGGATCCATATACCACCTTTTGAGCCCTACATGCATCATTTTAGGTCCACTTAGTTAGTTCCCTATTTTATAGAAAGCAACTGAGTGTTCCAGTGCAACCCACTTGAGTTAGCTGACTCTTGTGGTTTGTTAGAGCTCCGAATGCCACTGATTGTGGCCTCATGCACCCTTTTCTGATTGAAATGCATGAGAAACTCACTATTTCTCCCTCCTTATTCAATTAACTAATTGTGACTTTAGTTAGATGAGTTTAGGTTCAGTTCAGTTGAGTTTGAGTCTTCTGGAGCACTCCAGTGGTGATAATCCCTATGCTAGACCAACTGAGGTTCGAATTCTCCTGCATGATTCAAATTCTCTCCATTGTATTATCATTGTTCATTATACTGATAATTGAGTAGTGTGACATTATTCCGCTCCTACTTGAGTTCTGTTGCATTATTATTCTTCCGCTCTTTTTTACTCCAGTTTTCACTCGTATTCAAATTTTCTACTCATTCTTTCTTTGTGAGGTATCCTCGACTCTTTAGATCTGTTGTGACATAGAATTTCACACCAATAAGGTTTGAGTCCAAAGTATCAGTTCTAGATGACAAAAATGATTTGGATAAATTAAAGATGGACGAACTTCATGGGATTCTTACTACATATGAGATGAGGACGGAAAAGGAGAATCCTTCCATAAAATAAGCATCTTTCAAAGCTTCCAAGAAGACAAAAGGGAGAAATCATGAGAAGAGAAAGAGTTCCTCTAATGAATCAGATGATGAAGAAGAAAATTTTGTAAAGAACTTCAAGAGGGGTCATGACAAGTATAAAAGTAGGTTTCCTTTCAAATGTTTTGAATGTGGTAGAGTAGGTCACTTTGCTTCCAAATGTCCTTACAAGGAAAGCAAGGATAATGACAGTGAAGAAGACCTCAATCATAGAGAATGAAGGAAAACACCCCAACAAAGCATATTTGAGCACAAGAATAAAAAGTGTTTGTATTCCAAAGAGGATAGTAGTTCATCTAATGAAGATAATAGTGATGATAATCCAAGAGAAGCACTCTTTATGGAAATGGTAGAAGAACTGGAAAACGAAGACTCGGAATAAAAAGGTAATTGTTGTTCTTCCATTAAGAAAGAATCATTGGATAAGGAATCAGTTTCAAATAAGAAATATGAAAGTCAAGAAGATCTCATTGCAGGAACATTTTTTAAGTATTTCTAGAATGGAATCTACGTCGCACCTTCAAAATCCTATGTGTAAAATGAATCTTGTAATCTTCCTGATATGATCCAGGAAGATTTTGAAAGTGAAGAAGAAACTTTCAAGTTTGAATATGAGGAAACTGCAGAAGTTTACTGGGAAGGTGAAAAAACTAGTGTCCTGGATGAATTAAGAAAAGTAAGAAAACAAAATATATCCCTGAAAGTAAACCTTCAAAAATCTCAAGATATTTTATACCAACAAAAGGATCAATTACCTAATGTTGAAAGAAGAATTGATTGTTTAGAAATTCAAGAGGTTGAGGGGAAAAGGACTGAAGAAGTGCTTACAAACAAAGCACGTGAAGAATCAGAATATAAGAAAAAGGATCATGAAAGACAATTAGCCTACATACTAAATTAAGTTAAGAAGCTCGAAGAAAAGAATTTCTTTTTGGAAGTGTCACTAGAAGAAACAAAATAGGAAAATGAGCTATCATAGCTTGAGAAAATGATATATATATTACTCACTTAAAAGGAGAACTAGCTGAAATAAGAAAATAAAACTAGTCTCTAAAGAATCAAAGACAACTCTTTGTTTCAATAAATGGGTTCAAGAATGAAATTCTAGAGTGCGCAAATCCAAAAGGTGACAGGAATTGGTCTGACACAAAAGTTGAATCCAAATCCAGAAATAACACATCAATTTTGGATGAGATATTGAATAGTCAAAAGTCACCATAAGAAACATATGGTCTTGTATATTATAAGACAATTGAAAAGGTCTACAATAGAAAATACATTCCCGGCACAAAAAAACGAGATGTAAATTAGACGGGGTTTGAGAAGGGAAGAAATGTGTCATCAAAGCAAGTCCAATCCAGGTATGAAAATTTCTTCAAGGATTACAATTTTCCCTATTATGTTAGTAGAAGAAGTTTCAATACACTAAAATGCTTGAGGTGCAAGTATTATGGTCATGCTGCAAAGTACTTTCATACCATATGATGTTACATCTGTGATGGATTTGGGAATTGGGCACAGAATTGACGAAAACAATAAAAAAGAAATATTTCATATTTTATAGGAAGTAAGAACAGTGTGCCATGGATAGATGAAGGAAGTAACTTTGAATTGTACCAACAAAATCCCACATACTAAAAAATGGATAAAGAAATTTCCACAGACATGTACAACTAAAGTCAATAATAATACAAGTAATTCTCAAGAAGAAAAAAATGTTGCTTATCTTGTTTATAACCTCCAAAGTTGTGAATGAAAATTATTTAATTCAAAATGCTATTTATTATGAATTCAAGGAAATTATCAATAAAATTCTGGCCAAAAAATGTCGCACACAAATACATTCATTGGTATTTATATATAGGTTCAGCAGCTACAAAAAATAGGTACATATATTCAAATTTTTCCGAAGGTGGAAATTTTTCTATCACACATAACAAAATGCATATATCGACATCGATGGACATTCAAGAAAATAATAATTTGGACTAAAATTTCACATCATCTAGTGAGACAACGAATCATCAATCACAATCAAAACACTAATTATGCATGCAGGAAGTCTGATACAATTCACTTGCATTTCTTCAATAGTCAAAATTTGTATTACTTTCAAGAGAGTTGTTGTTATTAGAGTGAAGAGATACATATATATAAAAGGACCTCTGTCGCAGGAATTTCATGATAACAAGGGTATCCACATCTATAGTTTACAAAATTTAAGTTCGAAATTACCAAAATGTACATCCTAAAGGGAGGTAACTATGCAAAATTCACTCACCATGACAACCGCATCTTGGTGTCAGGATGGTGCGCCTGCTCCTTCAAGTTCAAAGTGTCTGGAATCATGTGAGCTTGTTTCAAGAGATCTATAATGGATTGTTGTTGTTCCTCCATTTGATCAAATTGAATATTCAAAAATGAAATCTCCGTTGATATCTTCTGATTCACCTAGACCTGCGCGTACCATTCCTTAACATCAGCTTATTTAAGATTCGATGCCCATTTCTCCAGGTCGTCCTTAAGATTGATGAATTCCGTCCTTTGTGCCTAGAATATTGCGAAAAGGCTACTTGGATAAGATCCAACTGGTTGTTTTTGCTAAGACATTTTGACAAGGATTTGTTATTGGTTAACTATTGGACAACAGAGCAAATACATGTAGGATAATTGGTCACCAGGAATAACAAACAATGATTTTGATGGATTTTTATGCTAACCTGTAGGAAAACAGAGCAACAGATCATGTGCATGATATTGATTCACCCCTCCTCTTAGTATTATTAAGAATTCCAACAAACTATGATTTTTTTTATGGATTTTTATGCTAACCTGTAGGACAACAGAGCAACAGAGAAAATACAGGTAGGATAATTGGTCAGCAAGAACGGCAAACGATGAGTTGAACAACATAGAAAATACAGATAGGATAGTTGGTCACTAGGAATGACAAATGATGATTTTGATGGATTTCAAATGCATCTACTAAATTTGGTAAAATTCGTAGAGAAGTATTCATCATGGATAGATTATTTTGCATGCTTGTGAAAATATGAAAAGACAAAAATGGGATTGAATTGATTGCTCCGTATGAGTGAATTAGTGATGCCTTCTCTATGCTCTTAAAGGCCTAAGTATGCAAGCTTGCATCATATGAGGTGTTGCATGAATTGATAAAGTTGTCAATCACCTAAATTCATTATGAATCTTGGTTGTGTCAGCAAAAAATGCAAATTATATGAAGTTGGAGAACAGTGCAACTACATGGGAATCCGATATAGTGCAGTAACATTAATATTATTAAGGGGGAGCAACTAGAACAAAGCGATGACATGATGGGGCCAAGATGAAGGATTGTGCAAAGTAGAAGTAATCAACATGGAAGGAACAATAGGAGACAGGAACTGGAGCATAAGTTCATGGGAGATTTTGCAACTGCACAGTGGGAGCATACATATTTTAGATATATTTACGAAGTTGCTTCCAAGAGATATACAAAATAGGTGTAATTCCCACTCCACGTTAATTTGAAGCATCTGCAACATGGTAGGAGCTTGGCACAATCCAGTAGAAGAAAGAAATGGAAGCATGGATCCAGGGGGAACATTCCTTTTCCATTGATGTCAAAGGGGGAGAGATACTAGGAAAAATGTTTTTTCAGATAAGTGCTAAATCATCGTTTGCATAGATATAATTACATGAAATGAGTACTAAAGGAGCACATTTCATGCATAAAAGAAGAGATCATGCTTAGGGGGGGCTCAATTTTGAATGGTTTTGATATCAATGCGAAATGGGGAGATTGTTGAACTTTGGTGTTGTCATTGATGTCAAACAATAAACATGAGGATTCCAAGCAATAATCATGAAGCCTTGATGCCATTTTGAAGAAGTATATACAAAACAAGGCTACATATCCGCGCAATATGGATGGGTATACATTGCACATATATTGAGCTTTTGCATAATAAGCAAGAATATAAAAATGCGCAGAAAAGACTTAGTCGACTCAAGTGCGTTTTGTTGGGTAAAATTGACCAGGAAGAAAGAGGTAGCAGACATAAAGAATCCCCTACTTAGTCGGCTCAAGTGCATTGTGTTGGGTAAACTTGACCAGGAAGAAAGATGTAGATAACATAAATAAGCCCCTAGTTGTCGAAAAATCAATTGAATTAATGAAACAAGTAGTGATATCAATAAACCAAAAGATTGAAGAAAGGAGAGGTGTGTGCATTGGAGATGTAAAAGTATTATGTATTTTGGAATATTTGGCTTATTGGGGTATCAATGGCTTGTTTATCTAGAAGAAAGAAACAATAAATATCCAATTGCACAGAACATAAAAATAGAATAACAGATAGTGTGCAGAACCCTAGCAGTATACAGATTGAAGAGGTGTGCAGGATTAGAGTAGGATAAAACAATAAGTAGAGTCTACATCAAGAGAACAAGTGCAAAAGACTGAATCTAAGAATAGTGTGTAGAACAAATAGAGAAGCATAGCAGTTGAGTAGAACTAAAGTAGAGCACACAAGTGCATGCAAAAGAAAGTTAAATAGTGAACAAAGACAAGTGTGAAGCTGTGTGCACAAATCATAAGACAGTGTGACTGAAGGAATTCTACTTCTATATCTTAAGGTGGTAGGATGGGGAAAGGAAAATGAGATTGCAATCTCCTCTCAGGTTGGTTCCTAAACACAACAAGTTGGTGCTTGCGCAGAGGATTGGTGTCCTCATAGGTTGGTGCATGTAATCAATGAGTTGATGATTGCATGTGGGATTGGTGTCCCAATCAGATTAGTGTTTGAGTGAGTTGGTGTTCACATCATTGGATATTGGTGTCCCCATATATATATTTAATCCAATTGTGTGTGTGTGTGTATAAATATAAAGTTACTTTCCAAATACTCCTCGCACATTTGTCTTTTATTGTTGTTGTGATATAAGACGAACTGGTGCATAATTTTTAAAGTGAATAATTGTTTAAATATGTGCATGATATTGATTCACCCCCCCTCTTAGTATCATTTATAATTCCAACAAACTATGATTTGGTTTACGTATTTTTTTGCTAACCTTGGATGCAGGTTGAATGGATTCTCTTAAATTTCTTACGGGAATTCTTTCCTTCTTATATAAATTATGATTCTTCTTATGTACATGGAAGTATTCACACCTGATGTAAAGAGCATATGGTTGTAGAAACAAATTCTAAACCACATTGGATAAACACTCAACGGTGGTATATGGCAACCCCTAAACCAAAAACCGACAGCACTTGCATAACTGAAACTAGCAAACCGAGAACTGGAAATTTGTTAATGTTCACATGTCAAAATCTAACTTTTTCTTATTATGGTTTATTTGGATGTTCATTAAATCCCATATATATGTTAATAATGTTTAGTTACATGTTAAATTATAGGTTCAAGCAGGATTTCATTCATGCTTCATTTCCTGTGCATCGAGGAGGAATGATATGCATTGTTTTCTGCATTTCATTTAAAAGGGATGTATGTTTATTTATTTGAAATTTAGACATGTTGGCCTAGCATTAGATCCCTTATTCAATTGTGCATTACCTTGACTCATCCCCCTCCCCCTGGTTTCGAGGTGTTTAGCGGTGTTGGAGATACTGCAAAGTGGTATCAGAGCTTAGGTTCCAACTTTGAGACTGTTGGGCCTTCAATGGTATTTTTAAGTCTATATTTATGTGTTTATTATGTCAAGAGATTAAGTTTACAAGGATGCAGTTACAATTACAAGTTACAATCTTACGTTACAACTTTTACGATTACAATCTACGTTATTATTTTTTAGTTTTTTTTTTCAATTTTTCAATTTATACAATTTTTACAATCATTACAATTTTCAAAATCTTACAAACTTACAATTTTTTATTTTCACAATCTTTCGATTAACAATATTACAATTACACTTGCATTTACAATTGAAATTTTAGAAATTACAATTATAACTACAATTTTACAATTCTACCACTTTACAATTTTGCAATTACAAATTGCACTTATAATTGCAATTTTATTACAATTATACAAGTGCAATTTTACAATTAAGGTTACAATTACAAATTTTCAATTCTACAATCTTACGATTTACAATTTTCATTTACGGTCGCAATCTTATTAGTACAATTGCAATTTCAATTACAAGTACAATTTCAATTATTGTATTGCAATTACGACTACAAATGCAATTTCAATTTGTTTATTTCCTTATTGCAATTACAATTTTAGTTTCGATTTGTTTATTCTTACAAAGTTACATTTACAATTCTAGTATCAATTTGATTATTCCTTATTTCAATTTCAATTTCTATCACATTATTTCAAGTGTATAGTCCCCTAATAACGTTTAACAATGAACACATTGCAACTTTCAGTGTCAGTTAGTGAATTAAAGTAGTAGACTCAGTAAGTGTAGTGAAGGGTAAGATACAAATTTCAGAGATGGATTTTGAAGATGGATAGAATCCATGCAGCCCCGAAGAAGTGTTCATTGGTAAAAGTCCTGAAAGAGTAGAAGTAGGGACAAATGGACACAAGGGAAGCCTTAAACCCTCGATTCTGGAAGGATCAGTAAATTTTTTGAAGATGGAAGTGGGAAAGGTCTGTCAAAAGGATAATGAAATTACCATCCACATTCAAGAGTGGATCATGCATAGTATGAAGCAGTTGCAAGGAGAGAAAATAACAACTCCAAGGAGAAATCATGAGAGGTTTATACAATCTTCAAGAAGACCTCATCACATAAACTCCACATTGAAGAAGAAAGGGTATTCATCAAGTAGCTCAGAAAGAGGTCCTGAAATATCCCCAGTAAGACATAAGAGGAGAATATTTGAATGGAAGAAACTAAGGAGAATCAAGCCTCCAACCTATGATAGAGAAGAAAAACATGGTGAATATGCAGAAGCTTGGTTTTTGGGACTTAGGAAGTTCTTATAGTTGCACCAGTACTCATCAAACATGGAAGGAAGGGTAGCCATCTACCATTTTCAAGGTAAAGCATCCATTTGGTGGGACCAACTAGTCAAGCTAAAGGATATTGATGAAGATAGAATTTCTGGGAGGAAGTTCAAAAGGTACTTCCAGAAGGAATATCTCTCAGAGCACTACTATGTCAAGAAGATGGAAGAGTTCTTTGAACTCAAGTTGGGAAACATGACCATGGAAGCTTATGAGAAGAATTATCTAGAACTCATGAAGTATGATGGATTCATAAAGGATGAGAAGGTGAAGATTCAGAGGTTCCTATGTGGTCTATCGACATTCTATAGATACAAAATCTAGTATGATAGACCAAAATTTCTTAAGGATGTCATTTGGAAGGCCTGAAAACATCTATATAATTTGAATAAGAACAAATCCCCATATCAGAAGGAATGGAACGATAAGAAAAGGGACAATCAAGAGTAGAGAAAGAAAGGATTCCAACATCCATAATTCAAAAACAATAATAATTCTTATCAGTAGAGGCAGTCAGAACAAAGCAAAGCCAAAGGAGAAGAGCATTCAGACAAAAAGCAAAGACCACTTGTTGAATGTTTCTTATGCAAGGATAATCAATACTTCAAGCATTTCCCACATAGGGGAAGCATCATGGATAAGATTCAAAACATCAAAGAATCCCCAAATATTGGTGATATTGGGAGCAATATTCCAAGAATCTATGCATCCCTAGATGGAAGGAAAGTTGATCATTAGTCCTGAATGATTGAGGTAGCAGGTAAGATTGCTAATGAACTTATAGATATTTTGATTGATTTTGGATCCAGCCATAGTTACATTCCACCTAATGTAGTTGAGATATGTTATTTGAAGAATAGCAAGCTTGAGATTGTAAGTCTAGTGCAGTTAGCTACATGCACCAAGAGGAAGGCCATGGAAACAGTAAGGAAGTTTCCTTTGAACATGAATGGATTGAATACCTTTCTAGACTTGAACATCATACCTGGTGATATATTTATTGGCATGGATTGGTTGGATGCACATCATTCCATGCTTGAATGTTACAACAAGAATTACACTTGTTTAGATGAAGAAGGAAATTAGGTGACAATGAGAGGTATACCTGGGCTCGTATCTCTAAGATAGATCACAACTTTGCAACTGAAGTGTTTCAGAAAAGGTTTCCAATTGCATTGCAACTCATGTGGAGGATCCAAGAGAAGGAAAAGAGCCATAGCTACAAGACTACCATGTGCTACAAGATTTTGTAGATGTATTTCAAGAAGTGCTAGGAATGCCACCTCAAATAGATATTGATTTCTCTATTGATTTGGTGCCAAGTGTAGTTCCTTCATCAAAATCACCTTACTGGATGAGCACTCTAGAATTGAAATATTTACAGATGTAGTTAGAAGAGATACTGAAGAAAGGTTACATAAGGCCCATTGTGTCACCTTAGGGAGATGATGTGTTGTTTGTTAAGAAGAAGGATGGAACTGTAAGACTCTCTATATATTATATACAGTTGAAAAAACAAACAATCAGAAACAAGCATCCTTTCCCAAGGATTGATGACTTGTTCAATTAGCTGAGAGGATCCAAATTTTTCTCAACGATAGATCTAAGATCGAGATATCACCAAGTCATAGTCAATAATGAAGACATTAGGAAGATATCATTCAGGACTAGGTATGTTAATTATGAGTTCATAGTGGTACCCTTTGGATTGACAAATGCACTGGCAACATTCATGTGTTTGATGAATTGAATTTTCATAAAGTACTTGGATAAGTTTGTAATTGTGTTCTTGGATGACAATCTCATCTATTCCAAGACAAAAGAAGAACATGAAGAGCATCTAATATTGGTGCTACAAGTACTCAGAGAGCATTATTTTTATGTCAAGATAAGTAAGTGTTCATTCTATCATAGTATAATCCACTACTTGGGGCACATCATATCAGAAGAAGGCATCTCGATAGATCCTGAGAAGATAAGAGTTATAATGGATTGGAAAGCACCAAAGAGTGTATCATAAGTAATATCTTTCACTAGATTAGCGGGATACTACCAGAGATTTATCGATGGTTTCTTGAAGTTATCCAGTTCCATCACATCTTTCCATAGGAAGGGTGTGAAGTTCGAATGGACTTCCAAGTGTGAAAGTAGTTTTCAAAGACTCAAGGAAATGCTTACCAATGCACTAGTTATGAAGATTGCAGATCCTGATGAAAGCTTTGCATTCTGCATAGATACATGTAAGTAGGGAATTGGTGGAGTGTTGACTCGGGATGGCCATGTCATTATTTATGAATCCAAGAAGTTGAAAGAACATGAACATAATTATGCCACTCGTGATCTAAAGCTTGCAACTATAATTCATGCCTTGAAGGTATGGAGGCACTACTTCATGGGTAATAAGTTTGAGTTAAGTACTGATCATGATGGTTCCAAAGTATTTGTTTGAGCAGCCTACTATGAATGCAAGACAGAGAAGGTGGATATAATTTCTATGTGATTATGAATTTGATATCAAGCACATCAAAGGAAAGGAGAATAAGGTAGTTGATGCACTAAGTAGGAAGATGCATGTGATGCATGTAGTAGCTACTAGTACTGGTACATCATATATGAAGGATAAGATCATTGAAACCAATGTTACAGATGAGCATTGCCAGCATGTAAGAGATGGATTGTAGCAACAAAAAGCACCGTAGAAGTTTGATAAGTACAGGTTAGAAGAGAATGGAATCCTCATGCATAAGGACATAGTTAATGTGCCAAACTCTAGAGATCTAAATAAGATGGTTTTAATGGAGATGCATAATGTACCTTATGCGGGATACTCATGTTATCATAATATAGTAGAAGCTATGAGGAAGCAGTACTATTGGCCAAGAATGAAGAATGATGTTGTAGAGTACATAGCTAGATGCATGGAATGCCAAAAATTTAAAGTGGAGCATCGACATCTAGCTGGTTTGTTGTAGCCACTACCAATACCTAAATGGAAGTGGGATGTAGTGATGATGGATTTCATCACAAAATTTCCTAAGACAAGACTACAACATGATGCAATCACGGTGGTGGTGGATATGTTGACTAAATTTTCACATTTTATTCAAGTGAAGACAACTCATGCGGTAGCTAACATTGTAGACATGTTTATGAAATAGGTTGTCAGACTGCATGGAATTCCAAAATCTATACTGTGAGACAGGGATGAAAATTTCACTTCTAACTTTTGGAAGAGAATGTTCAAAAGACTTGGAACAAATTTGAACATGAGTACAAAATACCATCCTTAGAAAGATGGTCAAACAAAGAGAGTCAATCAGGTGATCAAATATATGTTGAGAATGTATGCGATGGATCACCCATCCAAGTGGGAGGATTATTTATACTTGGTATAGTTTTCCTACAATAATGGATATCATGCCTCTATGAAGATGATCCCTTTTGAGGCATTGCATGGGAGGAAGTGCAATACTCCTATCAGTGGAGATAATCCAACATACAAAATCTTCATTGGACCTGGACTTCTAAAGGATATGGAAGATCAGATGGTTAGAACCAAGAAGAATATGAAAGCAGCTCAAGGCAGACATAAGAGTTATGCATATACGAGAAACATTGATAGGAAATTTAAACTTGGATATAATGTCTTCTTGAAAGTCATACCCAAAAAGAGTTCTTTGAGCTTAGGAAACTATTCCAAGCTATATGCTAGATACTGTGGCCCTTTTGAGATCCTAGATAGAATAGGTCTTGTTGCATATGAGCTTGCATTTCCTGCTCGCATAAAAGTGGATACTGTATTTCATGTATCTTTGTTGAAAAATTATGTATCTGATGTTGATCATGTGATTGACTGGAATGTGATCTAGGTGGAACCAGAAGGGGATTTCCCAGTACAACTAGCTGCCATTGTGGGAAGAAAAATCAAGTTGCTCCGCAATCGAGAGATCAAGAAGGTAAAGTTCCAATGGACCCATTATAGTCTTTCCGATTATACTTGGGATATGGAATATGCTATGAGGGAGGCATACCCTCATCTATTTTGAAATTTTGTAAAGGCGTGTATGTAATAAATATGCATCAAGGATGGTGCATTGTTTTAAGGGGAAGGGAAATGTAATACCCTAATTTTGAGCCCCTGATCATATGTAATTTTTATTTTATGTGTTATTATGGAACTAGATTTTGATACTATGGTCTCTAGAAATAATTGTAAATAAATAAAATATCTGGCTCAATATGGACAACTAACGAGAATGGGGGGCCTTGGACTCCACAGGTGAAAGGGAATGGGGACTTCCTAGTGCACTCTAGAATTGATTACCACCCAAACACTTTATGATGGAACCAAATTTACCCTTTTGGACCTTATTGATTTTTTTAACTCCCTCGTGAAGTTTTGGTAGATCCACTTGCAGTAGTGTTCCCTCTTGAGAGATTGGTGGGCCCCATTTGGAGATAGTGCCCTTGCTCCACCAATAATGGGAGAGGATCCCTATTTTTGTGATGCATGTTAGTTATTTAACCTAATTGAATCTCTGTCTCACCTACCATGACCAATTTATACCTCCTTGGCCTCCACTTCTTATTTTTGAGTAACTCCTCTCATTTTGCTATTCTCGGAAAATGGAATCTATCTCAACTTAACCTCAAATTCACCCCAACTCAAGTTAACCTCCTGGAGTTCAAATTCCCTCCTTTACTCCATAAATGAATTCTAATTTCCTCCTTCATTTATAAAACCAAGTGTTACCTTCCTTGGGGACATTTACCTGTTACCTCAAACATGTTTTGTGATCTATTCATGCTAGTGTGAGGAATGATTATATGCCAAGCTATGTGCATTGTGAACCGTTGTGAGTTGAGATGGTATTAAACCATTGATAGCTATTATTTTCCATTGTTTAAACAACAATAGTTCCTCACTCCCATTTCTTATCTTTGCCTCATCTCGTCATGTAGAGCTTGGGAAGAATGGTGATGTCCCGAGGGACTTGTGTAGTGAAGGGTGTCACATTCCATTGGGTAGTGTAGATGGAGGTAAAATTAGATGGTGAAAGGATTAAGTTTTTTTTATGAAGCTTATATTGAGATATTCCATTACTTGAGTGTTCCCTTCCTGTGGATTCTTTTTCTCAGCTTGGGGGTGGCCTGTCCAAGTAAGATTTGGTTGGACTGTGCATACGGTTCAGAGGAAATTTGTCGTGTTGAATCCAATTTATCTTCAATAAGATAAGTACTCTTTTATATTTTTATTCATGTGTTTATATGTAGTTCCTATATATTCTAATGTTCCCTTGGTGGCTATTATAAACTCCTTTTGAATAGATGCTCATTTTGTCAGTGATCATATGCAGGATCATATGGTTTTCTACTTGGAATCTTGCTTGCAATATTTTTTTATGAGATATGAAAGATATATATCTATTATGGAAGCTTAGTATTTGTTTATAATCTATATTTTATGTAATTAATGCACCCTTGTAGGCTGAGTGAACTATGATTTGGTTTATGGATTTTTTTGCTAACCTTGGATGCATGTTGAATGGCTTCTCTTCAGTTTCTTATGAGCATTCTTTCCTTCTTCTCTAAATTATGATTCTTCTTTTGTACATGGAAGAAATAACACCCTATGTAAAGAGTATATTTCTTTAGAAACAACTTCTAAACCTTATTTGATAAACACTTAACAGTGGTAGATGGTAACCCCTAGACCGAAAACCGACAACACTTGCATAACTAAAACAAACAAAACGAGAATTGGAAATATGTTAATGTTCAAATGTGAAAATATAAATATGCCTTATTATGGTTTATTTTTATGTTCATGGAATCCCGTAGATATGTTAATAATGTTTATTTACATGTTAAATTATAGGTTCAAGTGGGATTGCATTCATGTTTGCCTTGCATGTGCATCGAGGGGGAATGATGTGTATTGTTTTCCACATTTCATTTAAAAGGGATGTATGCTTATTTATTTGTATTTTAGACATGTTGGCCTATCCTTAGATCCCTTATTCCATTGTTCATTACCTTGACTCAGCCCTCTCCCTGTGATTCCGAGATGTTTTTGGTGTCGAGGACACTTCAAATCAACCATATATTCTATCATAAACCACTCCACTATCTAACCTACCCTACCAAACCTACCCAAACCTATAATATCTAGATAATCTAGCTAATCTAGCTTAAAATACCCCAACCTCACCTACTAAACCCTAGGTTGTACTCTAACTCCTAGTTTGCGGTGTAAACCTTAGTTTGTAGAATCCCTAATTTGACCAATCACTAATATCAAATGCAATGTCACCATCAGTGATATATACTATCAAAAATTCATACCTTTAGAACTTAATCTAGCCCTAGAAACCTAATTTAGAACCCTAGAAACGAAATCTACAAACCTAGAAAACTGATGTAGCCCCGTAAACCTAATCTAGCCCCGAAAACCCTAGAAATCTAATCTAGCCCTAGAAACACTAATATAACCATAGAAACATAATATAGAAACCTACAAACCTACTCTATAAATATATAAAACTAGAAAGCTAATTTATCGCTATAAACCTAATCTAGCCCTAAAAATCCTATATGTCTTTTTCACTCCATAATTGTTGACAGGTCACTATATGTATTCATCATCATCATTGCTAATTTTTATTTACATTGGAATCCTCATCCTCATCATAATCAAAATTAGTATCATCATCCTCATCCTCATTTTTATTGGCATTGGCATCCTCTTGTGGTAGGGGTTCCTTTTATTTGGATGGACAAGACATTCGAGTTTTGCTCAGTGGAACACATGGAAATTCTTTCACTGGGGTGTCAAATTCCACAGAACCCGCCACAAAACCCTCCAGTTGGCTTGACCAAATTTTCCATGCCTATACACATGTTCCCAAACTTGCAGAACTCGATTCAAATGCTCGATCGTGGTTTCAAGACCCGAGACCAATTTGGCATGTGTCCCTGAATGACTACAAGAGGGAATGTGAAAATTGATATAGATGAAAAACCATGCATCGGATCACAAAAAACTTGATTACTTTGGATTCTTGGCATTAGATTACAGGTAGGGCTCTTGACTCTTGTGAGTCCCATGGTTAGAGTCACCTTTTATTCAGATGGATAAGACACTAGTATTTTGCTCAGTGGAACACATGGCAATTCTTGCATTTGTGGGTCAAAATCCAAACCGAGCAACATAATTGGGTTTCTTGAGCTCCCACTACTGTGTTTGGATATTGTGGATGTGGTCACACTACCCATGGTCTCCTGGGATATTTCAATTCAAAATTGACCCCCTTGTGTAAAATTGGCATTGGCCCTTACTAAGAAAAATATTGGTTCTGGATATGGTATAATGCGACCATTTCCTGGAAAATGAATAACGATAAAGGGGTTCCCCTAAATGAAACCTAGCATCTTGAATCCATCAAAATAAAAAAATTCATGATCTGAGTTATGGTTTATGTTCTATGGCCAATTTCAACTCGCCCCTTGGGGCCATTCAAGGACAGTTTGTGATTTTACTTCGGGGGCACAAAATTTATACACTAAGGGGTCAACTTGGGAAATACCTTGACCATGAACTTGTGGCTATCATGCCCAGTCCAATTTTGAATGGCATGGATATAGTCACACAATGATGAAATTTAAAACCATTATTCCTTGACATTATTATTTATAATTATAAATGGATACAGTCACCCAATCTAGTTGAGGGGCATGGCTATAGTTACCTAATGTTGAAATAGTTAGACATGCATGAATAAAAAATATAACGTGAATAAACTATGTACACATATTGAAATAGATACCTCTGCGTGAATTATTCCCATAATTGATGTAGCAATAATTGTTGCATCAATGACCCCGCTAAGGTCTGGCATGGAGGACTCTCCAGCATGATGTTGTAAACATGCAGAATAAACATTAATAAAAACAAGTTATGCATGGAATTGAAAGTTAATAAACAACTATAATTATATTATATACATTACTGTGGAATCAGCTAGGTCCATGATCATGGAAACCCACCCTCTTTCTAGAAGATGACATCTGATAAAGACACAACCCTTGGAAACATTTGGACTTCGGGGAGAAACAAATAAAAGTAGCGGTGCTTGAATTTCGGTTGATGCCTATAGTCACAGAGCATTGTCGTAGTTAGACATGCACATGTGAATCAATCAAATAATATGTATTAACAAACTAACATGTTGAAATAGTTACCTTAGTGTGAGATATCTCTCCACCAATGGGGGATTCACTGGTGCCAAATCCTTGTGCCTCTACAGAAGCATCTATCATCTACAATTTTAAAAAGTCACCAAGTGTTGACGTAGTTAGACATGCATGAACCAATGAACTAACATGTAGTAACAAACTAACATACATTTGAAATTGTTACCTCAATGTGAATGGTCTCTCCACCAAGGGGGGCTTCGTTGGTGCCAAATTCTTGCCCCTTTATAGAGGCATATAACATCTACAAGTTTAAAAATTAAAAGTGTTAGCAATCTATATGTGTCTACAATAAGTAAAAACAAGTTTGAGCATGATTAATTTTAAAATAATATACTAACCTCACTCGAACACCTAGTATGGTTAACATATGAGATATCAATAGAGTCAATGTTTTTCTTAGGATGTTGAGGATCTCACAGCTGCAAGTTTACAAATTGTAAATATTAGATCATCTAACATTAATGATCAAACATGTATTAACGAAATAACATGTATTAACAAACTGACATGTTGAAACAATTACCTCTGTGTGGGTTGTTACCACCGAAGATACAACAACACCTGGAACACCAAGACCACATGTAGATTCTGGTACACTAGTCTCTCCATTGTTGGTACCAACGATTTTCCCCACTGTAGTGTGATCTAGCATCTACAAGTTTAAAATTCTTAAAAATCAACAATCTATGTATGTGTACAATAGGGAAAACATAGTTTGGACAAGATTAATATTAACCATATACTTAACTACCTAAATAAACTGGAAAATTCAATATTTAATGGTGCATGACTGTAATTCCCAAATTATAGAAATCAATATAATAATAATATTACCAAAATGATTATATGTAATAACAAACTATACAATGCTAATGTTACATAATAATAAATATAATGCTAATAGTAAATATATATAATAATTATAATGCTTAAATAATAAATATAATGCTAACATTACATAATATTAAATATAATGTTAATACAAAATATAATAATAATATGAATAATTGAAAAAAACTAAGCTTAGTAAAAAAATGAACTTAATAGAAAATAGGACATGTGGAGGAAGACAAGTATCCACTCCCGCATGGATGACAAGTGGAGCCATCCATGCAAGGAGGAGGGTGGGGGTTTGGAGAGTAAAAGGGGGATAAATCATGGAGAATGGGGTTACCTGGTGGTGGATTTTACCCTGTTGGAGATTTTACCTTGTTGTGGATTTACCGTGTTAGGGGAAATCATTACTAGCTTAGATTATTGGTTGAGTGCTTGGGGTCTCTCAGTTGTAGCTGGGGGAAATTGGTTGGGTGGAGAGTGGTATTGAGGATCTAAGTTGGGAAAAGGAATTGAAGAGCTTGCAACATTCTTGAGGGAAGTCTTCTTCACAAGCAAGCCATCTTAATCCTTCCAGTTTCTAGATTTTGCTTTGAAAGGTTAAATTGTAATTGTTGCAATTTTAAAATTGTTTTCTTAAATATTGCATATGACTTCGAGCTATTGGAAGTAGCTTATATTTATCCATAGGTAAGTTATCCAGAAAACATAGGAGGCATTTCAAGAACCAGAGCAGGCATGGCCACATGTTGTGAATGTGTGAGGCTTAGTGGTGGTCTCTTGATGTGTTGATCTACCCCCACTACTAGATGGTCCTACACTAAAGGGGGGTGATGATTGTACACCAATAGGGAGATATGGCCCTGCATGTCCCATACGATCAGTGTCAGTGATATGTCAAACAAATTCCTGAGCTACCCTCAAGAATGCCTCATGTGTTTGTGGTATCATATCATGTGAAGGTGGGACATTTGGCCTAGGCAGCTGCCTACGAGGTGGAAGTACTTGGTGATTTGCATCTCGAAGCCTAGCATTAGGACAGTTTTGAAGATTCCCTTGACCAATGCCTTGGAACTCCAACATGTCAAAATAATTGACATGTTTTCCTAGCATGAACTTATCATACATATTTATAAGCAAATATAATGGAATTTACCTATTGTTATGAAGTGGCACATCAAAAACCATATTCCACCGATCCATCCAATTCTCTTGTATACATGCACCATTAAATAGATATGTGGGGTCTATTTTTGTTTGTAATTTTCCATGTTTGAGGCTCAATAAACAAGGCAAATATATTCTCTTTGGTGATTTTTAGTTTTTTGATTTCATTGTAACTCAACCCATCTGGATACTGTTGATTTTTTTTTTCTATATATTATGCAATGACGTATAGGGAACAATTTAATCACGTAATGGTGTTTATGATTCCATCTAGTGACTTTGCAAGAGAGTGGTGGAGTTTATATCGATCCCTCCATTCCCCTCCAATCTATCTGAGCCTAGCTATACCCCTTAGTATCTATGCATCGGGATCCATGCTAGCTACTGCAATCATAAATACAAAAAAAACGTTAGAAAAATATACATGGTATAATGAAATCTCTTAGAAATGAAAAAAAAATGTACAACAAGTGTTACAAATAATGACATGATTATTTAAAATTTAAAATTTAAAATCAAACAATTACACTAGAGAATCAACATAAAAAATTGCCATGTTAATTTTTTGTTAATTGGTCATGAACATGCATGCCTACACACTAGGATGTTCCTCAAATATGAAGAATTGTTATTGCTATTGCAAACTAAGCCTTGTGACTCTAACCTAGAAGGTCTTTATATGCTTGTATCTTTGTGGAAAAATGTTTTGAGTTAATTGTATTGATACATGGTGAAGAAGGTAAGACTGGAAGAGATTATAAAATGCATGTGTTTTACAATTAAGTTACATTATAAAATACACAATCAAGATGATTATTGTCTCATTGAAAGTGGTCCCAAACCACCTAGGTTACTCGTTTTCCTTTGAGTGTGTTATGTTGGTTGAGTTACCACCACTTTATGTAAGGGATTATTGATAACCAAGTACATTTTTTTTTATTTAGTGTGTCTTCTATGTGGTCCTTCTTGGTTACATGTTGGTGTTAACACAGTGCAAACTTTTTACTATCCAACCAATGCCAAAAATACTTGGCCTAAACATAGGAGGTCTATCACCAATAATATTTGGCGCAATACTAAAAATGAAACTTGATGCAACTAAAACATTAGATATCTTTGTGAAAATAAAAGTTGGGGAAATGAGAGTTTTTCATGTTCTAGCACACCAAATTTTGTTAAGTTTCTCGCATTACAAACACAGTTCTATTATATTTTTTTGAGGAGGAAAAAATATAATTTGGTTTTAAGGATTACATAAAGACAATTCCATGCAATGTAGGAATTCACCATTGGATTCAAAAAGCGAGGAACCTAGTTTGGAATATATCGTAAAAGTCCTAAATTGATTATCAAGTACCTAGGACCTTTGCATAATCATGGTAGGAGACAAGTGATTCTTTTCAAACCTAGAAGCATTGATGAGGCTTGTGTATAATCACAATACCTTGAAAGACATAAGAAGAAACTATAGTCCAATGGGCTAAAATAAAAAATAAAATAAAAAAACACACAAAAAGTGGAAAGACGAAGGGGAAAGAGAAAGGAAATAATCTATCTACATTTGGAACAAAAAACTAGGACCCTAATAAGCATTGTAAGCACAATAATGTTGATCTCCACATAGAGTAGAGTTGTTGAAAACCACATCCTAAGCAACAAAAAATGGTCCAAACATCAACACAAGAAAAACAAGACTTTGTTGGTTTTAGAATGACATCATATTGTGGACACGAGCTTAGACATTGAAGGTAAGGTGTCCTATATCTCATTCCAAAGAGAGATATAATTGAGCACCATTAACCCAAATGAGGAAAGATAAATGGCTAAATTATTTCAGCTCTTTGATCCTTTATCATAGTCAAATTTGATTTCATCCCATATAATTGAGAAGCTTGGTTAGAGGTGAATGACCATCCTCATCCATACCCATTGGGTTGGGTGAGACAATATATGGAGTTTTGATAATCACAAAGTAGTGAAAAAATATATTTACTATTAGTGCAAACTCAATTAATGAGGTAGAAGCATATTCCATTCCATTAGATGTTTATGGAGTAATATTGGGAAGTCCTTATCTCTAAATTGGGGATGCCATATTTATAGGAATAACTAAACAATAAAAAATTGTGAGGGATGGGAAGAGTTATATTGTGCATGCATATAAAATAAAATCAAATATACCATGGATAAGTACATACCATTTTTTTCTTTGAATGTGGAATTATTTTGATGGCATTATTTTGTTGGTTTGGGATTTTGTTTGGTTATTTTGTGAGAATTAATTTAGGGTTCATTGTAGGGTTTTTTTATTGTTTTTTAGCATAAAAATGAATGAAAATAGAATGTGGGAACAATAATTACCTATGGGGGGGGAGAAAATCGTTTAGTATTCCTCTAAAAACTAAAATTGTGTCTGTGTTTTTCTCTGTGATCACCGATCGGAACAAAAATGAGTAGAACGTTGAGAATGGAGTGATGTGATGATTTTGGGGGAATAAATCAACCTTCACAAAATGCACATTTGTTTTTGTTAAACAAAATGCGCACTTGTTTTGGAGAACAAAAATGTGCATGTGTTTTCTTCTCCTATCCTGCATGGCATCCTAGGTGGATGCCTCATGCATGCATTTCCTAGAGCTACAAAACACGTTTTTCAATTTCTATAGCCTATGTGTGTTTTGTAAAACATGAATTGCATCTAAAAGGTCCCTTATATTCTTGCATTCACCCTATAAAGATGACACTAACCACATTATTCACATCATGAAAATAAAAGGTAAAAAATATATCCCTCCTTCTTCCTGCCCCACCCCACTTTTATTATTTGCAATCTGAATACTTATATTTTCCATGTGATTGTGCCTCTTATTAAATCCATCCCACTTTATATCCTTTGCAATATGATTATTTATTTTTCCATGTGAGAGTCTTCATCTTAGTGAATCCAAAGAAATTAGTATCATCATTTATTTAAAAGTTATACAATGATAATTACATATTTATTACATAGAAATTTTATTGATGAAAAAATAGGAATTTATCTTATTATTGATGAAAAATGATAAAACCGTATTGATGTTCTAGACCCCTTTTTATCTCACTTTGCACCTCAACCTCAGTCATTTTCAATTTTATTACTTATATTCCTATATGATTATGTTTCACATTCAATAAAGAGGAAGTTAAATATGAATAGATCCATCTTAACTCTAGATCTACTAAATTCCAAAAGGCATCAAATCCCTTGAGGTGTAAATCTTTTTTAGTGTGTAAAACTTAAGGAAATGTTTGCACCTGAAGGAATTTAATCTTGAATCTTGAATAACTACTATGTTTTTGTCCGACCATGTTGATTTTAAAAATCATGATAGAAGTTCAAATCACAAGAGGACTTTAAAACACCATACAAATATAGGATACTATAACAATTTAAAACATTATGAATATTAAAAAACTATATCATTTTAAAACACTAGTGTTTTCTAAACTTATAAATAAGCATACTAGTGGCCATGCTTATTTTTATGGTTCATATCCACTCAATCATTTTTCCTTCCTAGACCATGGAAGCAATCATAATCCTAATTTTTGTGTACCATTATCAATATATTTACATATTTTCTTGTTCTTTAGAACATGATATAACCTTGTAAAATCTTATGATTTGGGTTTCACCTATCATCATGACCTAAACTGAGATCATCAACCATGGCCCATGTGAAAATCATGGTTCTTGAGGCTCATGTCATTGTGTAGGGACAAATGTTAGAGTCTTTAGACATAAAATCTATCTTCTTGGATGATTTTCCATGGATGGGCCCTGGGGTCACCATACAATTCCTACATAAGGTATATTTGTCCAATGAGAAATATTTCAAGTCATATCAAGGTTTAAAAAATGTGGATGTTTTTTAAGATCCAATCCATGGCCATGGGCCCAAAGCCAATTCCTTAGGATAAAACATTAGTCTATGAGAATAATGGGACATGAGCAGGGCCCAGGAACACCATACAAACCCTGTAAAAGGATTCTTTGGGTTGTGAACATGATATCATTTCCATTTCAATGTTTAAAAAACCATATATAATTCTCAAAGACAAGTACATGGTCAATGGAAAAATATAGGGTCTTAGGGAAAACATTTATATATGGTGCAAATGGGATTTGTATGGGTCGACCTAGCTCCACCACACAATACCCACATAATATATCCTAGTCCTATGAGTTGGTATGGGTTTTTCCACCAATGGATGGTTCTCCTAGACCAATCCATGGTCTAGACCTAAATTATAGGATTTTATTCCCTAACATTTGACTACAAGTTTATGGGTCATGAGAGGGGATCAAGGCCACCACACAATATCTACAGAAGGAATATTTGATATATGAGTGACATATTATAGCATTTTAGATTTATCACACTAAGGATTATTATCTAGGTCGAAGTGATGGGACAAGACCAAAATCTAGGGTTGTAGGCCATAAAAGGGCCTGAAGCCATAGGAGATCTATTTAAGGGATATTTGTTCCATGAGAAATATGCCATGTCTATTTCAAGGATTAGCACATAATGGGTAGATCTTTAATCCCAATTAATGATTTAAGACAAAATATAGAGTCTTAATCAACACAACTTTTCTATAGTGTCGATAGGCCATGTGCAAGGCCCAAATACACCACACATGCCCTTCATAAGAAATATTTAGCCTACAACTGAGATATTGTGGAAATTTGAAGATTTAACACATCATGGATTCTTTTATATTTCTAGGTAATGGTTAAGTCCCAATTGTAATGTTATTACACCATAGAATCCATTTATGCATTTGATGGGCCATGAGTGGATCTCAAGTCCACCACATAAGCCAAAAAATGAAACTTTAACCTATAATTGAGATTCCATGGTGATTTAAAGGTTTAATGAACCATGCATACATATTTGGTCCCATTACATGGTCCATAAACAAAAGTTAGGTCTTAAGGGTATGAAATTTATCTCAAAGGATCATGCACTTTGTATGGGGTGTCAAGCCAACACCTAGGCTTTACATAGCATATGAGTGGGATATGGTATTTATTTCACTATTTTCTACACCATATATGGTTTGAATGGATAAATCCATGGATTAGGGTAAAAATCAATAGTTTTAGGCCATACAAGTTTATTCTCATATTGATGGGTCATGTGCATGGTTTCAAGCCATCACAACAACCTTACTGTTGATCCCTTGGGATCAACAGCCCCCCAAGTCATTTAACTTGGGGCCCCACTTTTTTTTTTGGATTAGGAATAAATGACCAAATTTCTCTCTGCCTCAACTATGCTTATCCAATTTCATCTTGATCATGGCAAATCAATGGTTGGTATGTCTTTTATTGAGTAGTTGTTGTATCATTGTTTTAGCTGGGTACATCCTTAATGGTTTTATCACTTCCCCCCGATATATTTTATCATGTTTCAAGCAGTGAGTGATTGAGGATACTGCTATGTATTTGATTCTCTTCTTAGTTAGACAAATTGAAAATCTGTCTATCTTTTGGGTCTAAAGGAACTCAGATGAAGTATCTAGAATTGGTCTCCAATGATTATGTTCTTTTCCTTGAGGTCTCCCCATTCACTTTCTATATTCATGTATTCTAGAAAACCTCTGAAATTCTCTTGAAGTAAGTACAAAACAATTAGAAACTTTTCAAAAATCGTGCCTCAAATGACTTTTTCTTTGTGACCTTTCACCCCATGAAAGTTATTTTTCTTATCGATGTACTGGTAAAGAAAATAATTTTCCTCGTCGATACATCAATAAACAAAATATTTTCTTGAGTAACATATTGCATCCAAAAAGCAATTTCCTTGCTGATACATTGGAAAGGAAAAGTAATTTAACCATCAATACATTGCTAAAAGAAGGTGATTTGGTCATCAAATTCATTACACTTGCATGATTTTCGCAATGCCTTGTCTAAACTCATGAATTTCACATCCAATGGAAATTCAATAATGAAATCTATTTTCTCACCAACATCATTGGTTTCCAAATACCTTTACTTGACTGATGTATTCATGACTAAAATTATTTCTATTGCTAACGAATATCAACTTCAATTCCATTTCTCCCACAAATAAAATTCGCTCCTGGAATATATTTTTCTTAATGATACATCAAGAATAAAAGGCGATTCCCCATCAACATATTGATGAAGAAAATCCTTTTCCTAGTTGAAATGTTGAGAAGGAATATCCTTTTTCCATTAATATATAATGAGTGCTAATTACAGCGCAAAGACATAAAGAAAAACAAAAAGGTGGGAAAACCCACAAGTTAAAACAATAACACATGCACCTTGTTTTAAATAAATCAAATTAGCAAGTATTATTAGAGTCATTGTTACGCTGTCCATTTTCCACCATGATGAAAAATGATGCAGGGGCATTTAGTCAGGTCAGTGAACTGATCATTTAAGCAGAGTCATGAGGACCTGAAAATCAAGAAAAAAAACTTGTTTGAATGTTTTATTGAATGAATACTTATGTGGAAAATGATAGATTGTCAATTATAGAGTTTAAGTAGGAATAAATGGCTATATGCAGCTCCCTGCGAAGAGGCTGGGCCATTACATCTTTTTAGGAGCAGTTAGTTAAGTTTAGAAAGAAATTCTGGAGTATTTGGGCAAGTGGAATTTTACTAATGGCAGTTCTAGAAAGAAAAATTTGTAACTCCCGGTCAGGGAGGAAACTGAAGAGTTTTTCTAGCTATCAAAAAGGAGAAAAAGAAGAAACCCTGTAGCTTTTTTTTGCGAGGAGAGAAATCGGAAATAGTCGGTCATTGAATAAAAGAAGGAGCTCGAAAATTTGGGAGGGATGTCAAGTATTTTATGTGAAAACTGACAATAGATCGACATTTTTTTTGGATGTCTGAATTCGTAGTAGCCACATGTTAATGGATAGAGGCATACCAGAGCCATCTAGTTTTTTTATGAATTTATATTTGTGCCAGGGTCTCTTTTACCCAGAAGTAGACTCAGATTCGAGCCATTACACATGCAAATGATTCGAGGAACTCCAGTGGGGAAAACTGAGTTTGAATTACACTCATAATATACTTCTGCTGCAAATTTGGGAAGGAACTGTGCGTTTTTCCCCATTGTTCCATGCACAGAGAAAGTGAACCCTCGTTGATGAATTAGTGAAGTCCCATCATTCTTGGCAGTGTTGGAGCACGTTGGTTGAAGTTGGAGTCTATGGGTTTGATTTCCCAGTGTACGAAGACATTAAAAAAAAAAAACGATTTGTTGAGCCATTGGGAATACGATACAGCCAGGACTCCAATCACCTATTCTATGCACCAGAGTTTAGCCCTGGTGTAACGTGTGGATTTTGTTACATTAATTTTCAGGTTTGAAACAATACTGAACCCAGTTTGAATCATATTTTGGGATCAAAACAATGAATTAACAACCCAAGCTAACTCGCTTAGTAAGTGAATTTGTGGCTGAAGCATTTTCTTGCCACCAATTCCAGTCTCAGTAATTTTCTTGCCACCAATTCCAGTCTCAGAGATAGGAGATTGCTTAGTAAAATAAGGAAAAGACATGGTTGTTCGTGTTGGTAGAGCTCGGGGTCGTGGTAGAGGAAGACCAATAGCAAATGCAGAGGTTATGGAGGAGTTGAGAGAGCTAAGAGAACGTATGGAAGCTATGGAGCTGGGCAGACAGAGAGATCCGGTGGTAGGAGATGTGAGTGAGCCTGAAGAGGAAGAACGTGAAGAGGAGGCAGCTCCTATAGCAGAGACACCTGAAATGAGATGTCTTCGATCCATTTTAGGAACCACATCCAGACCGAAGCCTGAGATTCCCACTTATGAGGGAAGCCTGACTGCTGAACACCTCATTGACTGGATCAGTGAGTTGGACAAATATTTTGAGTACGATGAGATTGAGGAGACTAGGAAGGTCAGATTGGTAGTGACACGATTGAAGGGGCATGCATCCCTCTGGTGGGATAGTGCGCAAGCAGAAAAGAGAAGGAAGAACAAACCACTAATCAAGAGATGGGATAGGATGGTGGCCAAAATGAAGGCCAAATTCTTGCCCAAGGATTACCAGTTGATTCTGTATAGGAAAATGTAGAATTTGAGGCAAAGAGTGTTGATTGTGAGAGAGTACACTGAGGAATTTTACAAAGTAAATTTGAGAGTTGGTTATGTGGAGGAATCAGTTGAGAAGGCTGCCAGATATGTAAATGTCTTGAGGATCGATATCCAAGATGAAATCAGCATGATATCACCTAGGACAATGGAAGAGGCCTACCAATGTGCCTTGAGAGCAGAAGAGAAGCTATTGAGGAAACAAAAGTTCAATAGAGGAAGAGGTTCAGCTAAAGGAAGAGGACAACCAGATGGAAGGGAGAAGTTTGCAGCCCAAAAGGGAGAGTCCAACAATTCAAATCAACAGGAGTAGCACGATAGAAACAGTGACCCTAGAGAAAGAAGACCCTACCAAGGAGGTAGAGGTAGAGGGAGAGGCAGAGAAGCTGTCTTTAGATGCTACAAATGTAACAAGCTGGGTCATAGATCTTTCGAACGCCTGGAGAAGGAAAACATAGGACAAAGAGGGGCCTATGTAGCTCAGAAGGATCAACAACAAGAGAAATTACCATTGGATGAAAACCTACCTGAGACTGGCGAGGCTTTGATGATAAACAAATTCTTGTTGAAACCTGAGAAGGAAAGTGCAGAACCTGCTCAAAGGAAAGCCTTGTTCAGGACTATGTGCAAGGTCAAAGGAAAGTGTTGCAAGATGGTTATTGATAGTGGGAGTACTGACAATCTGGTTTCGACAGAGATGGTGGAGAAACTGAGCTTGAAGAAGATCAAACATCCAGTTCCCTACAAGGTATCCTGGTTGCATAAAGAACATCAAATCCTGGTAAGCGAGCAATGTGAGTTTGATTTACAAGTAGGTACATATAAAGATAAAATAATATGTGATATTATGCCCATGGATGTCTTTCATGTTCTTTTGGGAAGACCTTGGCAGTTTGACAGGAAAGTAGTGCACGATGGTAGGAGGAACTGCTATAGTTTTGATAAGGATGGAATGAGATATGTCTTACTTCCTTTGCAAGAAGGGAGTACAGTAGAGCAGAAAGCCGCAAAAGTCTTGATGTTGACCGGCAAAAAGTATTTGCAGCAGTTTGAGTAGGAGGGAGTGAACTACGTTGTGATGTGCAAGCCCAAGGTAGTAATGATGAAGACTACTATTTCAGATCTTCCTGAAGAGGTTCAGAGAATGTTGGCTAAATTTGGTGACATAGTGGTGGATGATTTACCCAATGAGTTGCCGCCAAGGAGAGATATCAGCCATCGCATTGACTTCATTTCGGGAGCTAGCTTACCCAACAAGGAATCCTATAGGTTGACACCTCAGGAGAATGAAGAGATCAGAAATGAAGTGCAAGGACTGTTGGATAAGGGGCTGATTAAGAAGAGTCTAAGCCCATGTGTAGTGCCTGCAGTGTTGAGCCCAAAGAAGGGTGGTGAATGGAGGATGTGAACGGACTCACGAGCCATTAATAAAATAACCATCAGATATAGGTTCCCATTGCCCAGGATGGATGACATAATGGATTGTCTAAGTGGGGCAACATACTTTACTAAGATAGATCTAAAAAGTGGATATCATCAGATCAGAATTAGAGAGGGGGATGAGTGGAAGACGAACTTCAAAACTAATGAAGGGCTGCATGAGTGGCTGGTTATGCCATTCAGGTTATCAAATGCCCTAAGTACTTTTATGAGGTTGATGAATGAAGTCTTGAGAGACTTCATAGGAAAATTTGTGATCGTCTACTTGGATGATATACTAATTTTCAGTCAGTCAAAGGAGGAGCATCTAAGGCATCTGAGATATGTCCTGGAAAAGTTGCAATTAGAGAAATTGTTGGTGAATATCGATAAGTGCTCATTTATGAAATCTGAGTTAGTGTATTTGGGATTTGTGGTTTCGAAGGATGGTTTGAAGATGGATCCAGAAAAGGTGCAAGCAATTTTGGATTGGCCTTCCCCCCAAAGCATATTTGAGGTAAGAAGCTTCCATGGCTTAGCAAGATTTTATAGAAAATTCATAAAGAACTTTAGTGGCATTTGCTCTCCAATTATTGAGACTATTAGAAAGGACAAACAACCATTCAATTGGATAGCAGGAGCTGAAAATAACTTTCATCTGTTAAAGAAAAAGATTACTGAGCAGCCCGTGTTGGGGTTACCAGATTTTAGAAAACCATCCCAAGTTACATGTGATGCTAGTGGGATAGCCATCGGTGCTGTGCTCAGTCAAGACGGTAAACCAGTGGCCCATTTTAGTGAAAAACTAAATGATGCAAAACAGAAATATTCCTCATATGATAAGGAATTTTATGCTATAGTCCAAGCCCTAAAACATTGGAGACATTATTTGATGCCTCAGGAATTTGTATTGTATTCTGACAACCATGCTTTGCAGTACATAATGCATCAGCCTAAATTGAATCAGAAACATGCCAAATGGGTAGAGTTCCCGTAGAGTTTCACTTTTGTGTTGAATCATACTAGTGGACAGTCAAATCGTGTGGCTGATGCATTGAGTAGGAGAACCTTAATCATAGAGGAAACTCAAGTACAAGTTTTAGAATTTGAATATCTCAGAGATTTATATGAAACTGACAATGATTTTCAGTGTGCATATAGAGCATGAAAGAACTCTGTGGAAGTGGACAGAGAGTTGCGGGCTGAATATATGTTGCAGGACGGTTTAATTTTAAAAAATAGTAAGTTGTGTATCCCAAGCTGCTCAATGAGGGAGAATTTGATTCAAGAGAAGCACAATGGTGGAATGGCTGGTCACTTTGGAAGTGATAAGACTTATGGACAGCTAAGTCATTTTTACTTCTGGCCCAAGATGAGGTCTGAGGTTGAGAGGTTCATGAGAAGATGTAGAATCTGTTAGCATGCCAAAGGGAGAAGCGAAAACACAGACTTATATACACAGTTTCCTGTTCCTACCAGGCCTGATTCTGTGAGTATGGACTTTATTTTAGGCTTGCCGAAGACTCAGAAAGGAAATGATTCCATCTTTCTAGTAGTGGATAGGTTTACAAAAATGGCACATTTCATTCCTTGTTTTAAGACAAGTGATGGTGCTCACATAGAAAACTTGTTCTTTAATGAAGTAGTGAAATTGCATGGGTTGCCTAGAACTATTATCTCCGATAGAGATACAAGATTCACAGGTCACTTCTGGAGGACATTGTGGAAGAAGCTGGGTACTAAGCTGAATTTTAGTTTAGCTTACCATCCACATTCTGATGGTCAGACTGAGGTAGTCAACAGGAGTCTAGGTAACATGCTAAGGAGCTTGGTTGGAGAAAATCCAAAACAATGGCATAGAGTGTTAGCACAAGCTGAGTTTTCCTATAATGACACTCCAAACAGAAGCACGAGTATGAGCCAATTTTAGGTCTTGTATGGTATGCATACTAGAGGAGTGTATGAATTGTGAGATTTGGGATATATGGAAAAGAGGAGTGCGGATGGAGAAGACTTTGTAGCTAGAATCAGAGAGCTACAGTAAGAAGTTAAGGAAAGGTTACAGATACGTAATGAAAATTACAAAGTGAGAGCTGATTCTAAAAGAAGAGAAAAGAATTATGAGGTGGGAGACCTAGTGTTAGCCCATCTGAGAAAGGAAAGGTTTCCTAAGAGAGAGTACAAAAAAATGAAAATGAAGAAGATTGGGCCATGCAAAATCCTCAGAAAATTCTCTGCTAGTGATTATGAGCTGGAAATTCCAACAGGAGTTGGCATATCTCCTATTTTCAATGTTGCTGATATATATCCCTTTACAGCAGATGATGCAGGTCAGGTTGTAGGAGACAAAGATGCTGATGATGATTTGAAATGGTTGAAGCAGATGCCAGTAGCACAGAAGTTGGAAGCAGAGGAGATCTTAGACACTAAAATTGCAAAGAGCACTAGGCAGAAGGACTACTTGGAGTATTTTGGTAAAGTGGAAAGCACACCCCGTAGAAGATGCTACTTGGATGAGTGCAGCAGAACTCGCCACCAAAGGTTTTGTTGTTGTTGACCTCTTGAACAGGAGTCCAATTCTTTCCACCCTGGGAGTCTGATGCATGGGCATTTAGTCAGGTCAGGGAACTGATCGTTTAAGCGGAGTCATGAGGACCTGTAAATCAGGAAAAAAAAACTTGTTTGAATGTTTTATTGAATGAATACTTATGTGGAAAATGATAGATTGTCAGTTATAGAGTCTAAGTAGGAATACTAAACCCAGGTTGAATTGTATTTTGGGATCGAAACCATGAATTGACAACCCAAGCTAACTCGCTTAGTAAGTGAATTTGTGGCTAAAGCATTTTCTTGCCACCAATTTCGGTCTCAGTCATTTTCTTGCCACCAAAAAAGGGGATTTCTAGGAGAATATCTACTGGTTGATATCAACCACTGGATACCATCATAGAATGTTTTCCCACCTCAAATGTGGACACTTTTCCACCTCATAGAGGCCTTTTAGTGTTTGAGTTGGATTCAATGTCTTTTGGGTTTTCATTTCTTTTTTTTAGGGTTTTTAAGGCCCACCCGCGACTTGTCTGTATATACAGTCGTGAAATGTCTTCCCTAACTGCGATTTGCTAGTACTTATACCCGCGGGTCCAGCACGAGTTGTAGTGTATCAGAGTCACGAGTGTTTCCTGAGTTTTTCCTTTTTTTATTTAGGGTTTGATCTTAGAGGGGTTTTCCTATGGCTTTAGAATTCCTTATCTGACTTGATACACACTAGACCTTGTTCTGGGTCCTCTGAATCTGTCTTAAACCTTTTGAAGAGTTTCTCTTTGATTTTTTGTGTTGGTAAAGTTACCCTAGCCTCCTAGCTTATTTTTGTTTGGCGAGTGTTTGTTTCTCTTTTGATTACTGGTGTTTAGGAGCAGTTTGATCTCTACATAGGGGTCTTTGTTTTTCCATCTTATACATTAGTATTCTTTGTTGGAATCTTGTTCCGAAGGTTTAGTTACTTCTCAGAAGCAACTAGTTGGGATAGTCTTTGTTGATCTTGCTAAGGTTTGTTTGTTTTGGTTCGGGTTATCTTCCTTTACTTGCACTCTTGGTAAGTCTTGTTTGTTCATTATTTTCATTTGTATTTCTTTCGTAGCTAAAGAAAAGATCAAATTTGAAAAACAAAAGAAATTCCCCTATTATTGCAAGATTTGTCATTTATTTTTCAAAGTAGTTATAGTTGTTAGTTCTACTATCTTTGAAAATAATAATAAAAAAAACCTTTTATGCTTAGGTTTACTTTGATTTTCAATTTTGAAAGAAGAACGGAAAGCACAATTTTGAAGTTTTTCATTTTATATGCACTTTATTTTCAGTTGTAACCACATCACACATTGCACAATCCTTTGAGTAAACAATAGCCTTTAAAAAGAAATTAATTTAAAATTTACTAGTAACATTTTCTTTTTTAGGGTTACACAACATCAACTAGCTTAGGCTAGGGTTTGGAAGACATCACTTTAAACCTTCCAAACCATTCAAACCTCAAATTGTAGTACAAACTATCTTTTAGGCAAATCCACTATTGTGGAGGTATCCGGGAAGCTCTACTCAAAACAGAGTTAAGCACGAGGTCGTGTAAGATCGAACTGTTGGGGATACCGCCCCACCTTTGTTTCGAGCATACACTAGAGCCTTTTAGCATACGAGGGTCCATTAGTGTCTTGTACACTCTTGGATTTTGGGCTTAGTTACCCTACCCATGCGTCTTGGCTAGACCTGCGACTGTCCCCCCAGGTTCTTTCTACAATTTTGGTAGCCTTTATTATCTTTTGACCTCTAGGGCTCTAAACAGGTGACGACAGAAGGCTATTTCTACTGTACTTAGAAAATACGTGGGAGGAAACCCTCGGTAGTGATTTGGGAAGGTGGTTTGGTGATTCAAGTGCTTGCACCCAGAAATCCTATATGTGGACCTCGGGTAACTGTTCTTTGACATTCTACTAGTTTGTTCTGGGCCCTCATCATCCCAGACTTACTTTTGAGAATATTTATCTTTATGTGCCTGGTCTGGATTAATTTAGTACATTTTTAGTGATGTGCTCTTTTTTTCGCTTGTTCTTAGTTGGCCTTAGAGGTTTTTGGCTCATTGAGTCAGAAACTATGGATAGAATTCTGGTGAACACCAATTAAGGGACCCCTATTCAAGGTGCTCCTTGTGCTTTTCCATTTATTTGGAACATTGGTACTCACTTAATGAATACTTTGAATCTTCTGGGATTCATTATAGGGCTAACGATTTGGTTGTTTTCCACTTCGAATGTCTTGCATGCTCATGACGCTTCTCAAGTAAACACTTCAAATCAAGAGAATCAGAACCCTATGCCTTCTTCGCTAGCAACATCTTCTCCTCCTCCTTCTACCTCATGTGGTGAAAGTAGTAATACTAGTAACTAGCATTCTAAAAGGAATAGACGGAGGAAGAGTCAGGAGAAGTTTCCAAAGTAAGGGGGAAGCCACCCAGACTCTGTAGGTCATGTTGGGGGCACCTACCCAACCTCTAGAGGCCATGTTGGGGGAACTCATTCAGTCACTGTAAATCATACTGAACCTATGCAACCAGATGCTGAAGGTCATGATGGGGGTAAAATTTCATCCACTGTGAATCATACTGAAAGTATGTCCTCAACCACTGTTGGTCATGTCGAGGACACGTCATTAATAACTGGTGGTCATATTAATGACAAGTCACCAGTTACTGTGAGTCATACTGGAGACACTAAATCAGCCACTGCAAGTCATGTTGAACAAGTTGACATTGTCGACAAAACTAATAAACAAAAGCTTAAGTTCCCTTGTAATTTTTGCAAGGGATACCACCTGACCTATTTTTGCTCTGTACTTCCAGAAGTGCAAAAAGTGTGGTCCGTATTTCAAACATTTTCTACTTCTCAGTAACCAACCACTACAAGTCATGTTGGGGGAAAGCCATCAGCCAATGCTAGTCATGCTAAGAGTACTATTGTTGTAAATGAGTCTAAGCTTATAGGACGCAAGCCAAAGTTCCCTTGTAAACTTTGTAAGGGAGATCACCTTACTCACCTGTGCCCTGCTATTCCAGAGGTGTGGAGAGTGTGGTCCATGTCTGAGGGATCCTATGCTCTTGAATTGTCTATAGATTCCCAACAACCTATTCAACCTTTGGTTGATAAAGTGGTTGAACCAAAATAGTCTTTGGTCAACCCCACTCTTCCTTCGAAGAGTGAAGTGATCGAATCGATGCAATATTCGACCGATCCCATCAGTCCTTCGGAGACTGATGCACTTGTCCCTGAAGTCTTTTTCATTACCAGTTCGGATGTTTCTAAAAATGGGGGCACTTAATCTGTGCTGACTGGACCCCTACCAAGCTCCGGGATCATTTCCTTTGATTGGAATAGTCTAAATGGGCCTCGCCTTCCTTCTTCTACACCTTTCCAGATAAAGGTTGATATCGAAAACCATGCGATTCATCGATGTATTGTAGATGAAGGAACTTCTATTAGTATCTTATCCCCTTATGCTTGGAGAGATTTAGGTTTCCCTAACCTTGTTCCAGCTGTTAATTGGCCGTTGAATTTTTGATAGAAGACCTAGTGAACCGTTGGGATTCCTCCCTCAGGTACCTGTTACTTTGGGTGGAAAAATAGTCTTAGTTGATTTTATGGTTTTAAAGGACCCTATGGATTTTGATATGATCCGCGGGCATGATTACGTATATTCTATGCACGATGTGGTGCCTACGCTCTTTTGTGTGATGCATTTTCCTCACAACGAAATCATTGGCACTATCGATCAAATCACATTTGTTGATCCCTCTTATTACCCAATTATAGACCAAGTATATCTCTCGTTAGTAGGCACCACCATGCCACAAGAGAATTATGTGGCATATTTTTCCTTGAGTCCAATTGCTACTAAGAATAAGCCTCTAAATTCATGCTTACGTTCTCGGGATTGGATCCTCGCAATTGACCAGGTGATACCTCCATCTGAATGTTTTGATATGTGTTCTATCTGGGATGGTATACTTCCTTCTGATGAAGTTTTCCTAGAGTCTATAATGCAGTCTACCATTCATTTGGATTTTGATCTAGTAACGACCATTCTTCCACCTTTCCTTCGAGATCATTAAAAACAGTAAGGAGGCTACAAGCATTCTTCCACCTTTCCTTCGAGCTCATTAAAAACAGTAAGGAGGCTACGAGAATTCTTCCATATTTCCTTCGAGCTTGTTAAAAAAAACAAGGAGGCTACGAGCATTCTTCCACCTTTCCTTCAAGCTCGTTAAAAACAGTAAGGAGGATATGAGCATTCTTTCATCTCTCTTTTGAGCTCATTAAAAACAGTAAGGAGACCACGAGTTTACTTTTTCGGGCGCGTTAAAACTTTATGAAAAAGATTTTTATAGAGTTCTTTTAGGCTCTTGTTAGACTCTTTAAAATCAAACAATATCGCCGAGTATGCTTTTTTTGTTCAAACTCGTTAAAGGAAGTGAACAGACATCCACTTAGGTATAAGTTTACCCCTTTTCCGTACCTTCGTGGATTAGTTACGAAAAAGGTATACTCTAGTCATACATGGTTAGAAGAATTCTTCTCTCATTTTTTTACACTTTTTGGGGTGAGGACCCCTTGGGATTCTTCTTTAGGATTTCTAGACTCTCAAAATATGAAAACACTAGCGAGCATTCACAAATTCGGGCTCGATGTGAAATCCACGAGTAGGTATATAGAGTTCTTGTTTAAGTTTTTCAGACTCTTTCAAATGAAAACACCAGCGAGCACATACCAACTCAGGCTCGATATTAAAATCCATCAGTGGGTGTATGGAGCTATTGTTTAAGTTTTTTAGACTCCTTAAAATTGAAAGCACCGGCGAGAATGAATAGATCTAGGCTCGATATTAAAATCCATGGATCAGTGTTATCGAGTACTAGTCTATCTCTTCTTCAAACTCATTAAAAAATGAAGAAGGTCTTGATTTTCCCTCGCATGGACTCGTTAAACTACACATGGTTGGACTTGTATCAAGCAGTATTCTCCCTATTTCTTCGAGCTTGCTTTAAAAATGAATAAAGACCACTGATTTTGCTTTCTTGGACTCATTAAAACCAACAAGAAGGATATTCTTTAATAAAAAGAGAAAAGGGAAGGGAAGTGTGTCAAACATATTTTCAGTTTAAAGGCAACAAGTCAATCATATCCTTGAACAAAGCACCTTTTTAGTCTATCAAACTGTTGGGTTTTAGTTTTTAACCTTAGGATGAACCTGATCTCAAAGTTTTTACTCCTCTGATTGGTTACTCTTTCAATCATATGGAGAATCTGTCAATGTCTCCTACATTGCAGATTTATATCATGGTCCCGTTAGGTTAAAAGTTTCCTGAGTCACTCTAGTGTCGTGATCATTGTTCAAGGATACAACCTGTGTCGGCCATTTTGCAGTTACCTTGAATTCATGTGTCGGCCATTCCTTGGTGTCAGTTTGTTTCATCATGTACTCAGTCCTACTCCAGATCAACTCAATTTTCTGATTGATCCTCATGTTGGATGATGGAGGATGCCTTGAGGCCTCCCTTCCAATGGAATTCTTCCCATCGAATTCAACTCTTTTTAATATGGGAATGAAGTTTAGAGTTTCGAATAGTACCTTGGGGATTGTAGTCATCAGTGGCAATTTCCGTCGCCATTGGATAGTGGGAATACATCAATGTCTCCTATTTGATGGATTCTTCAAGTGTTCGACTTCAGGCTCCCTTATTCACACTTGTTAGAATGTACTAAGTACCTTGGGCCCCAATTTAATTATCGGCAGGTTCCCTTGCATTTGTCAATGGTATACATCAATGGCCGGTAATCAAATGGTATCCCCCATGTTCAACTTCAACTCATTTATTCGCATGGCTAGAATTTGTACCTTGTGATGTTTTGGATGAAGACCTTGGGCCTATGATAACATCATCATATTTTTGTTATTGCCCAAGTTGCGCAATACTGAGCCACACTCATTTTTGGCTCTTGATGAGACATAGATCCAGCTTGTTGTTATGGCTATGATCTCCTGTTTGACATGGATCCACGCTTGTATTTCAGTGGCCATGCTATATAAATCTTTCAATTATGTATTAGAGATTATGTTCTATCACCCTGAACATCTCCTGATGACAAGATTGTAATTGTTTGCTGAATTGGTTTTTGTTTCAGGTACTTTTGTGACTTCGTCTTGTGCTTTCCTCACTTCTCCTCTGACTTGGATTGTAATGTATTTCGACCATCGTTTCCCTCTGACCTCACACATTAGGGGGCATCTGTTATTGGTCAAATTAGCACTTCTCTGTCTGTGACCACATTGCACTGTCAATCACATAAAAGGACACTATGTATGGAAGAGCTTACTTGGCCTTATATGTTTTAGAGATGAACCCTACCATCTTCAACTTAAAAAATTATTTTTTCTGACAATTTTAGTATAAAACCGTGGCTCTTATATTTGACATAATGCGGGTCACCCACAGGTCTCTATATTGACAAACCGCGGGTATCTTCTAAAAGTTGTAACCGCGAGCTACTAAGCTAGTAAATCGTGAGTTACTCGTGGGTTGCAAGATTTCATAGTTGCGAGTATCTTAAGAAAAGTTGAAAAAATATATTAAGAGTATGAATTGGGATTAGTTGAGTCAGGTATTCCAACTTCCCCATATTCCCAATTCAACTATCTTTCAAACCAATCCTCCTTGCCTTGCCATAAATACAAGGGGAGGGCATGAGAAAGACACACATTTGGAGAGCTATTGTTATGCTGAAGAAATTCCAAGTCAAGAGAGAGGATCAGGAACCTAGGGCCTGGTTGCGAAGGTGCTTGATGGAGAGTCAGGTATAATATTTGTACTTACTGCATTCTTTGACAATAAAATATCGAGACACTCTTCCTTTCCCAATAAAAGTGTTAATGTTTATTGTGCTTTGATTATAATTTGATGTTATGTCATTTGTTAATATCAATATTTATTTATAGTCAAATTGGTTTGAGGAAGGTCTGTGTGTGTTTTGCAGGTTTGTTGCAGTAGAGATCGTGGGAGAAAAGCTTGGACCGACCGTCATAAACAAGGTACATTTTATTTGAAATTTGATCCTATTTGTTTATAGCAATGTATGCAAAGCTCCATGTGTCTATCTTTCACCCCCTAGTACGTTGGTAGTCTTCCCCTACTATAAGGACTTTTCCCTAACAACACCTCCTTCCTCCTTATTTGATTGATTGATATCTCATGTAATGAGTTAGTTTGAGTTAATTGTTGGGGTTTACATCAAATGTTGATTCATTTCCTTCCACACCAACCAATGATGAGACTCCACATTCCTCACCATTGGATTGTTCAAAAAACAATAGTTATGGTCCTCCCCTACATTTCAATTTAAAACCTAGGGTTGCATTCAAATGCTAAAATGAAATTTCTAAGTCGGAATGGAATCATGGACGACAAAAAAGTAATCCCCTCAACCACCATGCACCTATTTCCTCTTTCATATGGTAGTACCTCCTTTCCCATCGAGGTCATTCCCCTAACCTTTGAACATGGTTTTCCTTATCTAAAAACCCCAATATTTTTCCTTGCTCAAACTAATAAAATTGATGGTGCTCTAAAGCAAATGGTTACCCACAATACAATGCTCTCGAATTGAAAATCATCGTGGCCTCCCCTCTTTAAAAAATCTTAGCTATGATATTCCATACCCTTATCAAAATATATCTCCCAAAATTCAAGAGTGTGCCATTGATAAATATAAGGATATGTTTTTCTTGACTTCTCCTTGGGAGGGAAAGCTTTGAAAAAATTAGAAAATTGTCTGAGTGAATGAATGCTTGGAGTTTTGTTATTTTCTTGAAATTTCAAAATGATTTTGTTATGTTTTACAACTACACTAATAAAATCTGATGATGACACTATATGTTATAGGATAACGGCATGGCCTACATGCATACCAGACAAAAGGGAAAGGTGGTGCAATAATTATCCTCATCGGAAGAGGAAAGAACTATTAACACACACTTTGGAGACACAAGTAGTGAGACTAAAGCAAAGCCTTCATTCAAATGTAAACTATATGGGAAATTTAAAAATTAAAATTATCTGAGTATCAACAACGAAGACATAGATGAAATTGGGTTTTATCACAATATTCAAATATCAGAGCTTCATAGGCTGGCATCCTGTCCACCCATCTTCCCATGTGTCGAGCTAATTTCCTGGATTCTGCTAAGAATGAATGTTGAAGTCACCTGATCAACAACGCAAATGATTCCAAAGTCATTTAACTCGGGGCCCCACTTTTATTTTTTGGATCATGGATCAATGAACAAAATGCATTATGCCTCATCTTTGCTTCTCCAATTTCAGCTTGATCATGGCACATCAATGGTTGGCATTCCTTTTACTGATTAATTCTTTCACTAGTTATCTCTTTGTTTCAATTGGGTACATCCTCAATGGTTTTACGATCCCCCCAATCTCTTTTATAATTTTGTATGCATTGAGTGACTGATAATACTTCTATTTATTTGATGCTCTTTCTAATTGGACAAATTGCAAACCTTTTTGGATTTTGAGTCTAAAGGAACTTAGAAAAAGTATGTGGAATTGGTCTCCAATGCTTATGTTCTATGCCTTGAGTTCTCCTTATTCACTTTCAGTCTTTATCTATTCCCACAAATCTCTAAAGTTCTCTAGGAATAAGTATAAAACACTTGTAAACTTTTCAAAAATATCTCCTCAAATGACTTTTTCTTTGTCACCTTTCACCCACAAAAGTTTTTTTTCTCATCAATGTATCGACAAAGAAAATACTTTTCCTCGATGATACATTGGAAAAAAGTGTTTTATTAAACATCGCATTATATCCAAAAAGTTATTTCCTCTCTAACATGTTGGAAATGAATAGTAATTTAACCATGAATACGTCACTTAAAGAAGGCGATTTTCTCACTGAACTTATTACACATGCATGATTTTCACATTGCCTTGTTTAAACTCATGAATTTCACATCCAAAGGAAAGTTAATGAGAAAAAATATTTTATCATTGATATCATCAGATTCCAATTGCCTTTTCTTGAACAATGTATCAATGACTAAAAGTATTTATGTTTCCAATGCATATCATCTTCAATTCCCTTTCTCCCACCAATAAAATTTGTTCCTAGAATATCCCTTTCTTAAATATGCATTGAAAATAAAAGGAAATTCCCTACCAACATATCGACCAATTATACAATAAAAGAAAATTACAACAAAAAGACACGTAGAAGAATATAAAGGTGGCAAAACCCACAAGTTAAAATGATCACACGTGCAACTTCTTTTAAATAAATAAATATGAGGATTGTTAGAGTCATTGTTTACATTGTCCCTTTTCCACCACTATGAAAAAAAAGGATTACCAAGGAGAATACCCAATGGTTGAACTTAACCACTAGATAAAATTGCAGAATCCTCACCCACCTCAACTACAAACACCTACACACCTTCCAGGTAGGCCTTTATTCCACCTTATTTGATGGATGATTTATCATGTAATATATTAGTTTGGGATAATTGTTGGGGTTAAGATCAAACGTTGAACTATTTCCTTTCACATCACCTAGTGATCAATCTCAACATTCCTCACCATTGGATTGTTAAAAAAACCATAGTTATGGTCCTCCCCCCATTTCAATTTAAAACCTAGGGTTGTGTCATGTCCCTAATTTTGACTCAGTCAGTTCCCATGGGTAAAGGGGGAAAATTTGTCCCTATGGGTCTTAATTTTATTCAATTTTGTAATCATAGAATAAAATTAGACTAAGTCTAGTAGATGAGATAATTTAATTAATTTTAAATTATTTTTATAAATAAATATTCCTAAAAATTGTGCAAGTGGGCCAAGAGGGCGCCCTCATGAGGATAATCTTGCTAAATTGGAACTGAGGACAAGAAATGAACAAGGTGGGTAAAGAAAGCTGTTGTATTTAGATACAGATCAAAAGTAGACAGGTCTAAGAAGTTTCCAAAAGCAGGAAATTAGAAATATCCAGGAAAAGCTAAGGAGGGCGCAGTTTCCAAAAGGGAGCTCAGTTTACAAAGTAGGAAACTCTAATAAAGAAGGAAACATCTTGAGACAAGGGGGGGCAGTTTCTAAAGGGGAGATAAGTTTACAAAGCATGAAACATCTTGAGACAAAGGGGGGCACGGTTTCTAAAGGAAAGAAAAGCTTGGAAGGAAAAAGCAAGGAAAATATATCCACTCATGGGTGGCCCATGTGGAAGGGTTCTCACAGGTCACCAAGATATTCAACTTGCTCACCAGGTCACCCTAAATTCTATAAAATAATGATTCCAACTCCAATTCACATCTTTGACCATTTTGTAATTGGATGTGAGAGCTCTAGCTTCTCTTGTTGAGTGATATGGCTCAACCTTGCTTTGGGTGATGCTCCCCTTAGCCATTATTGTTCCAGTATCTCTTCCACTCTCTCTTATAGGTACTGAAGACTATTGTACATCCACTGAATACCATCTTACATCCATTAAAGTCTGATCTCAAGTTGGGGTCGAAATTTCTTGAAGACTCCCAAAATATTGAAGAAGGAACCTCTCTTGTAGAAACCTTCTATCTTCTTCCTTCTCTCTAATTCTCTGTGGGAATCAACCTGTGATGATTCAAATTATGACATGATGGAGGAGGATTCCAAATATTCTCACTGAATTTACATCAGGTCCACTCATGCTGCTCAAAACCTACCTTCACTATGTATTCTAGACTCCAACCAATGGAGCTTTCTTTGATGTAACTGAGACATGGTTCCTGTTGGAGGTTACTAAGACCCTTAGAGTCATTTTGGTGCTGCAAAAATATCTGTAAGATGATTTTTATTCTATTATAAACCATACTTATATTTTTCATAAATATTCCTTTCAAATTCTGCAAGTAATTAAGTCATTTTCCTACCTATGCTCATTAGACTAGAAATTTTGACTAGTTTTTCCAAAAAGGTTGTAAAATGAGTTATATAAATCCAAATGTCATTATGTAAAATTATGAATGTCATTAAGGTCATAATTAATCCATACCAATTTTCATAATTCAATTTAGTTTAGGTCATACATATTTTGGGTCCACTAGAAGTCGAACTAGCCAGGTAGTCCAACTAGCTAGTTTTACTGTTTTGCCTGTAAAATATATTATATGAAATAAAATTCAATTATGTAAGTTTATGTGAGTTATTTGGATAATAATGAATCATATTCCATATTCATAACACTATTTAGAGAATTTCATTTAGTTCTTGGGAAGGAAAATAGGAAATCCAACCTATTATTCCAAACTGCAGTAACAACTCCCCAAATATTAATTACTTTGTCATGTGTTGTTCCTTTCTGTTTCTTGAAACCATATGATATACAAACATGATCATTTCATCCAATACTATCTACCTTGACCCTGATCTAGTTTGTATACGTGGATGCACCCAAAGTATTGTGGTAGACTTTGGAGGTAGCCGAAGCTCGAAACACAAATGGTCTTCGCGATTTGTACAAAGGATCCATAAACCTTTTACATTAGACAAATTTTTATGCTGCACACTTTCCCATACAAAAATAAGAACCTAAAGGTTCCCCTATCATCTTTGGGTTTGGGTTTCCTGGGATATTATAGGTTTCCTTCAAATTTTAAAAGGAAAACGTTAAGTGGGAAAGGAACTCTAGTTGGCGAAGAAGTAATCCCCTCAACCACCATGTATTTCTTTTCTCTTTCATACAATCGCACCTCCTTACCCCTTGATCTCAATCCCCTTACCTTTGAACATGATTTTCCATATCTCAAAACCCTAGTAATTTTCATTTCTCAAATTAATCAAATCAATGATGCTATGAAGTAAATAGTTTCCCATAATGCAGTGCATTCGATTTGAAATGCTACATGTCATTCCCTCATGAAAAAACCTTGTCTATGATATTCCATACCTAGCTAAAAGTATCTCTCCCAAACTCCAAGAGTGGGTCATTAATACTATAAAGATATATTTTTCTTGAATTCTCCTTCAAAGGGAAATCTTTAAAAAGGTTAGAAACTTGGTTGAGTGAATGCTTGGAGTTTTGTAACAACACTAATAATCTCTGATGATGACAATATTGTTCTACAGGATAACAACATGGCCTATAGGTGTATTAGACAAAAGAGAATGAAGTGAAATAATTATCCTCATCAGAAAATGAAAGGATTGTTAACACACACTTTGGGTACACAAGTAGTGAGACTAAAGCAGATCCTTGATCAAGTGGGCAAAATCTATTGAATCTTCAAAAATAAAAATTGTCCACATATTCTCATCAAAGACAAAGATGATGACATGGGTGTCTATTGCAATATTCAAATTTCAAATATTCATAGGGTGGCATCTAGGAAAACCATGTTGAGCTAATTTCTTGGATTCTACCAAAAGTAAAAGTTGAATATTGTCTAAGAAATAATGCAGATGAATCCAAAGTCATTACATCCTTCTAGCCATACAAATTTAGGAACATATATTAGAAGTTACCAACAACAAAAGTGCATCTAACAAATGAGTGGATCACCCAAGTACAACTAGGTATCCATACATGCATCAAAATTTGGTGGACGAGAGATAAAAGTTGTAAATCCAGAGGGGAAGGTGGTCCCTATCCTACAAACAGTCTAGCGCCCCCTTACCAAATGGAAACAATTTTGTTGGACATACTGTTTGAGGACTAAGATACATCTATGTTCTATATTGAAGCATGGGTACATGTATTACATACTGTGGTCACCCATAGATATACCTTCAACTGGGTATATATCTTATTTGTTAATCTAAGGTAGGTTGTTGTAACTGCAAGGAACCCACCAACAACGAAAGCCACATAATTCTACATGTCATCATATCTATTAGATGTGATATGTGTTGTGAAATCATTCCATGGGATGATATGGGCACACAATATGTTGATCCAACCATCTATATATATATATTGCAATTCTATGGGAGAAAAAATATATGAGCACTTATTGGAATATATATGAGCATGTTATAAGGCCTTCTATGCCCTAATCCATTGACAACAAATATATTCATGTCATATGTTGCATTTGAGGCTCTATTTGAACAAGTTATACAACTTGACAAGAAATTTATACTCAAAACAAGAACTTTAGCCATAAAAAATCATATTTTTGCATAAAAAACACCAAAAAATAACCCCAAAACAAAAAGTTGTGCTACCGGTAGCACCACTTTTGTTGTGGTTAAAAATATAGACATAGACCAAAACAATCCTTATTTTTGTTTACAAAAACCTTAAAATCAAGCCCCAAATTGAAAATTAATGCTACTCATAGCACACTTTTAAAAAAATGGCATTATTATATCATTGTACCATAATTTAAAACTGTATGTATTAAATCTCTTAGTAACACTATATAAAACTAGCACTGAGTTAAACACAAATTATTCAAGAAATTATTTCACCACTCTCTCCATATAAAATAAAAGAGTTTATGATATTATTCATAATAAAACCATATATTAAACCATAAAATGTAGAATTTATGATATTTAGGTGCACAAGGGAGGAAACACAGTATACTATAAAACGAGAAATGCAAAGAACGAGAACTCTAGCCATAAACATTCATATGTTTGCATCAAAAACACTAAAAAACAACCCCAAAATAAACCATGGGTGGTATCATTGCAATCAAAACCCTAAATCGACTCTTGGATTGAAAAGTGGACTTCCTAGAATCATTGTCTTTTTTATTTGAGTTTAAAATTTTAAAAACAATAACTTAAAAAAAAAAAAAAAAAAAAGGTGAAAATTAAAAAATGCAAACTCAAAAAAAAACAAAAATCCAAATCCAAATTCAAAAAATATTTACAACCTTACAAGAAAATTTATAAACAAAAAATTAAAAAAAGACCCCAAAAATTGTAAAAAAAAAAAAAATGAAACCCAAATAAAAAAATAAAAAAAATACAAATTTTTAAACAATTGCATTTAAAAAAATTAAAAAACTTTGAACAAATTTGAACCAAAAAAATTAAAAATAATAATAATTCTTTTTAAAAACATCTCAAAATAAACCGAATTACTTAAAAAAGTTAAAAGAAAATTTCATAAAAAATTGAAAAAAAGAACTTAAAAAAAAACAAAATTTAAAACTTAAAAACAAAATTAAATTTTTTTTTATAGCAAATGTTTAAATTAAAAATAAAATTAAAACCCCCTAACCTCTATGCTCCCCTACCCCCTCCCCTTCTCTCTCCCGTCCCCCTCTCCCCCCCCCTCCGCTCCCACTTCTACCTCCCCCCTCCTTCCCTTCCCCTCCCACGTCCCCCTCCCTCCCCTCCCCTCGCCTGTCCCCCTCTACCCCCTCTCCTCACCCTTCCCCTCCCACTCCTTGCCCCATGCCCACACAACCCCCTTCAATCTGACCGCGATTCCTTGAATTGTGCTACCATGAAGGGGCGAGACTTGGGAGGAAGAAGGAGCAGATCTGATCCCTCATATGCCCAATCATTGGCCCTTCGGAGTAGCATGATTCATGTCCACCCAAGCATCGCCCTTTCATGCATCGTGATTCTCAGGAATCGCGCCACCATGAAGGGACGGCGCTTGGGAGGATGAGGGAGTGGATCCACTCCTTCTTCTGCCCAAGTGATGCCCCTTCGCGGCAGCACAGAAAAAAATTCAATGAAAAAACTTCCAAAATATATATATATTTTTATTCTAACTAGCTTCTAAAAGTTAAAAAAATTCGAATATATATATATTTTTTCATTATAAATAGCTCATAAATGAATTTTTTTTTGTAAAATTTGAAAAACACATTTGTAAATAAAAATTATAGTTTTTTTATGACCAAGAAGTTTCAAAATCACAGAAAAGGGGCTGAAAATTAAAGATGGTGCCACCAGTATACACACTTTCTGAAAAGAAGGTAAAAACAACTACTAAAATTGACCTCCCAAAAAATGAGAACAATATCAGGTTCTTGTCAAATTGTATAACTTGTTATTGATCTAGGTAATTGGTATCCCATGAAATACCATTCATACCTGAGAATCTATGGGTTCTACCAACCACCTCACATCCTCCCCAAATATGTGACCAATAAGTAGGTATTGATGGAGATCATATACCAAACATATATCAATGAGATTGAGTCAACGTTGTCATCAAGTAAGAAATCCCTATGGCCTCCACTGCCTCTTATTGTTGGTGACTATAATAGAGAATCGATTAAATATCCATGTCAAATAGGGATCGATCTAAGTACCTTTTACTTTACTGCCAAGAACATTAGGATAATTGATCCACTCAAAGTGGTAAATAGGCACTTTGACTCATGTAAGTTCATCTACCTTTACATGTATGAATTTTTCCAGGAGGAGGAGGTTTATACAAGAGTTTTCTCATTGGGGGATCTATCACAAATATTGAGCAAGGGAAAAATAGGTGTAGTTGTTTCCAAGAAAAATGAATAAAAGGAAAGGTGGGAAGCTAAGAGAAAAGAAGAAGAGGAATCTAAGAGGAAAGAAGAAGAGCAAGCTAAGAGGAGAGAAGAAGACGAAGAAGATGGCTAGAAGAAATAAGTGGAACAAGAAGCAACATTGATTTTCTAGAGGATTAAATATTGAAGAAGCAACAAGAATAAGAGAAATAAGAAGAAGAAGAGTAATTAATATGAGGATGCAACAAAAATAAGCCAGAAACTACCATAATAACAACGATTGAAAGCAACACCCCCACTATACAAATCAATGGAGAACACTTCCCTCTTTTAGAGCTTAGTTTTGGGTGTTTTACACCATCTAAGAAGGAATTAATGGCCTCAGTAGTTTCCTATATATTTGATAGAAAAGTAATAAAATAATGAAGAGGACCCACAAGAGAGTCAAACTATCTGAGTAGTAGGCCATGGAAGTTATCATAAAATTCTTAGTTTTCACTCAAGTGAGAGGGATTCGAAATAAATGGCCTCAATGAATATGGCCACAAAATTCAATGTTTCTAATATGGTTAAAGAAATCAAAGGATACAAAAGAGAAATAAATGCTTTGAAGGATGAGGTGATGACCCTTTGAAATAAGAATGCAATTCTACAAGAGGAGAATCAAGTGTTGCGAACAGATAATGGAAGCTAAGAGGAAAGAAGAAGAGCAAGCTAAGACAAGAGAAGAAGAAGAAGAAGATGCCAAGAAGAAATAAGTGGAACAAGGAGAAAAAATGATTTTGTAGAGGAAGAAATATTGAAGAAGCAACAAGAATAAGAGAAATAAGAAGAAGAAGAGTGATTAATATGAGGAAGCAACACAAATGAACCAGAAACTACTAGAATAATGGTGACTGAAACCAACACCCCCACTATCTAAATCAATGAAGGACACTTCCCTCTTTTAGAACTTGGTTTTGGGTGTTTTCCACCATCTAAGCGGGAACCAATGGCCTCATTGGGTTCCTGTATATTTGATAGAAAAGCAATAAAATAATGAAGAGGACCCACAAGAGACTCAAACTGTCTGAACAGTAGGCCATGGAAGTTACCATAGAAGTCTTAGTTTTCACTCAAGTAGAGAGGGACTTGAAAGAAATGGCCTCAATGAATATGGTCAATGCTATGGCAAAAAAATTCAATGTTTCTAATATGGTTAAAGAAATTAGAGGATACAAAAGAGAAATAAATGCTTTGAAGGCTGAGGTGATGACCCTGCAAAATAAGAATGCAATTCTCCAAGAGGAGAATAAAGAGTTGCAAACAGAGAATGTAAGCACTGTGAAAATCCTCACAACAGATCTAAGAGGTGATGTATACCTCACAAGAAAGATTAAGATTAAGCACAAAAATAGAAGAAGAGTGGTCAATGTAGTGTAAAGGAGCAACAGAATTATGATATAGTAGAACTCGGATAGAAGCAGAATAACATCGCACACTAATTCATTAATCATAATATGAACAATAAATAATACAATGGTGGAGAGGATTCGAATGCCAAGGTGGCAATTCGAATTAGCCTGCATGGGCATGGCTTATCTGCACTAGGAGTCATCATCATCATCATTGGAGTGTCAACAATACACCACTAGGAGTCCTAATCATCATCAGTGGAGTCATCAATGCACAAGTAACGGTCAACTAGGTGTCAAACTGAGTCTAACTGAGTGTGATAGGTGTAATTGTCACATGGAAGCAGTAATGTAGTAAAGGAGGCTCAGTGGAGGACACATGGGGAGCTAACTAGAGTCAAAATAGGCAATCTAGTCTCACTGGGGGTCCAATAAAGTGTTTCAATTAGTTAACAAGTCAATCAATCCTCAAATCAAAGAGAGATCCACAAATAACTCAACTAACTGAAGTGTAACTAAGTGGTAGGTGAAGAAGGGTGCCTTTCTCATGTGGTAGGTGAATGGAGGACGCACTAAGAACTAGGAGGGATAGAAATGATCAGAAAAAATCTCCCGAGGCTATCAAAATGGGGACTAGGTGTTGGGACTGATGACTGGGATGCATGAAATTGCATGCCTGCATGCAAAAATGCATGCATGACTAAAATGCAAAATAATGAAAATGCCGGTAGGACTAGGATGGAGTATAGGAATATCCTAACACCCCCCCTTAATCCATCCCGTACCTTGGTAACTAAGAACAAAGGTCACCCAATACAATGAATACTAAATAATAGTCCATAAACTGAGGAAATGGGGAAAACCTCATGGGAAAAATACCCCCCCCTCAAAATAGACTGTAGGGCACACCAAAATAAAATCTCCAAACTCAAGCAGGTGTGATCTGTGGTCATATGTCTAGAGGTATATTCTTCTTGGAAAGAAGTGGATCATGCTCAAAAAGCACGTGTTTGTACTTTCTTTTCAGATTGAATGTGATGAGAACAAATCGAGAGGTATGAGGATGATTCGGGAACCTGTGATTCGAATCAGCTGAGGTAGGATCAAATCCATGAATGTGTAGATAGTCTTTTGTTTTCTCCTTTGAACCATCATAGTTGAGATTATGCCCAAAAGAACCATCACATGATAGTGATTGCTTGGAATCCAAATCAGATCCAAGACTTGAAAAATGGTTTCTTGAGATCTCCTTTGAACCATTAGAGGTGGGATCAAAACCATGAAATGCATGAGAAATTATCCCAAGTGAATGGCAATGCCCTACATATTCAATAAAATTCTGAGAGCATGTACAAATGATCTTACAGTAGTACATAAGAGGTGAGTGATCAAGGAGAGCGAATGCATTACCTCCAATTGCTGATTTAACCTCTGAAACATTCATGAGATCATCATTATGCAAACCAACAGACTCTTGTGCAAGAGAGGATTTAACAACCTATGCAGTTTCTAGAGTGTGAGCTGGCACATGATTCGAAATAGAAGATATTGAGAGCATGAGTGTAGAATATACAAGTTCTTCTTCTTTGTGGACACATTCATTATGAGATATGTTTGATACTGATTCATGATCAAAGAGACCATCAAGGAGGGTGAATGCATCACTGGGCTTGCTCTCGAAATGGTTTGTACCAATCCCTTCATTCTGTTTTCCAAATATTTCATCCAGATGGGCCCATATCTCTTTTGGAGATTCAACAGAAAGGAAGTGGGTTACCATGCAACGAGACATAGCATACATCCATTAGAGAAATTTTGAGGTCAAAAAATGGCCTCAAAACAAAGAAAATGTACTATAAAAAACAACCAATCACATTCTAGTAGATGACATCATCCCCCTTGGTTGAGGTGGCATTGCATGAGTTAAGAATGTTTGTTTGTCAAATTTTCTATGGTGGATGAAAACACATAGTTAACCAAGGTAGTGGTGTAAGTACTTTTAAGTCATAAAGTAAAGTACTCATAATGATAGTCTTTTCATAAAATAATATTATTGTCATTTTCAAGTAAAGTACTCATAATGAATGTCTTTTCACACTTTCTCATAAAATAATATTATTGTCATTTTCAAGTGAAGTACTCTTAATTCATAAAGAAAGTCTTTTCACATTTTTTTATAAAATAATATCTTATCATTTTTATGTTTTTAATTTTAAATTATATATTCACTCCATTCTATTTAATAACATAATGTCAAACTAATAAAAAATAATAATAATAATAATAGTAATAATGTAATGTGGATTATAATAATATTATTAACATTTTACATGTAAATAAATTCTCAATTAAATTACATTATATTAAATTCATGAGAAAAATACTAAATATAAAAAGTCAACATAAAATTAAAAAAATAGCTCTTAAAAATGCTTTTTATTATTTAATTTCATTTGCAAATTCAAGACAAATAAATGCTAAAGGACAATAAATTTTTGAGAATTTACAATGGATCTTAGTCACATCAATGTAGACTTATTTTATTAATTTTATTTTTAGTGAATTTTGAAAAGTAACTCAACCATGGTTATTTATATTGTGCATAGAAAATAGTGTGGGAGGTGACTTGTCATATATACCTACCCCATAAAACCCCCAATTCATAATATTTTAATATATCTCATATTTTTGTAGTACATCTCTTAGGAGGCCATTTTTTGACCTCAAAATCTCTCTAATGATTGCTGCATAGGCTCTGCCACCTTCATTTAACCAATCATTCTCTTCTTCAGAGGATTCAAACTCTCTTTCAAAACAATAATCAAAGATACCATGTCTCTTCAAATGTGCTATCATCTTTGGTTTCCGCTCATCATAGTTGAATGGAGAAAGAGAAGGAATTCCTTCCAGATTCATGGAAGCTGTTTCAGAAGACCTGCAAAAAACAATAGAAAATATCTGCAACTGCTACTACTGCAAAAGTACATAAACTGCTGCAACTGCTGCACTCGAAATCTTGATAATAACCTGCAAAAGACTCTCAGGAATGGAGATAGACAATACTCTCAACATGCTCTTATACCCTGTGAAAATCCTCACAGCAGATCTAAGAGCTGACGTATACCTCACAAGAAAGATTAATATTAAGCAAGAAAATAGAAGAAGAGTGGTCAATGCAGTGTAAAGGAGCAACAGAATTATGATACAGTAGAACTCAGATAGAAGCAGAATAACATAACACACTAATTCATTAATCATAATATGAACAATAAATAATAAAATGGTGGAGAGGATTCGAATGCCAAGGTGGAAATTCGAATTAGCCTGCATGGGCATGGCTTATTTGCACTAGGATTCATCATCATCATCAGTGGAGTGTCAACAATACACCACTAGGATTCCTAATCATCATCAATGGAGTCATCAATGCACAAGTAACGGTCAACTAGGTGTCAAACTGAGTCTAACTGAGTGTGGTAGGTGTAACTGGCACATGGAAGCACTAATGTAGTGAAGAAGGCTCAGTGGAGGATGCATGAGGAGCTGAATGGAGTCAAAATAGGCAATCCAGTCTCATTGGGGGTCCAACGGAATGTTTCAGTTAGTTAACAAGTCAATCAATCCTCAAATCAAGGAGAGATCCACAAATAACTCAACTAACTGAATTGTAACTGAGTGGTAGGTGAAGAAGGGCACCTTTCTCATGTGGTAGGTGAAAGGAGGGCGCACTCAGCACTAGGAGGGATAGAAATGATTAGAAAGAAGCTCCCGAGGCTAGCAAAATGGGGACTAGGTGCTGGGACTAATGACTGGGATGCATGCAATTGCATGACTGAAATGCAAAATAATGAAAATGCTGGTAGGACTAGGATGGATCATAGGAATATCCTAACAAGCATAATGGAATTTAGAACCTATGCACAAAACTTATAGATTGATTTGGATAATTCTCAGTTTCAGTTGCAGGAGTAGGTCCAAATGTTGCAAGGCACAATAGTTCGACTAAAAGATATAACATAGCATACTAGATATCAAAGGATAGAGTTAAAAGAAACACAATATTGGCTTGATAGGATCATCGAATGGAAGCAAATAGCAATGAATGAACTTGTATATATGCCCAAGATACTGTAGAGGAGGAAAATAAGTATTATAAATTCATATCCAATACCAAAAAATCCACTTGTAATATCGATGAGGATATAAATGCAACTCTAAATAAATGTCAACATATTATCTTCTAGATTGATAACAGAGTCACAAAACTCTGTAACTTTCCTTCATTTGGAAATTGGGATAGCATGAAATCAATTGAACATAGGAATGTAGAATTGACAAGCCAATCAAGAGAATCAATTGGCTATTGAAGGCATATAATTTGTAACTATTGAAATTCTAATGGATTTTGTGGAAAAGGCATCCAACGATGCCATCCTCATAAAATAATACAATGTGCCCATGTAAAAGAATCTTATAGTCATATCAAATGATGTGATTGATCTTGAACTGCAAATATCACAACATGTATGATCACACCGTTCATGTAATTATCACAATGAAATCTCACATATGTAATGAATTGTATTACCTGTATTGCTAGCCTTGGATAAAACACAACTTAATGGGGAAGAAGAAGGTTGATGGCTCTCTGCGTCAACCAAGTTTTCTTCGTTTTTCTTTTAAAATTAAAATGGATCATACTGGAAACTATAAAGGCATGAATCAAAGGTTGAGTAGACAAATTTTAGCAACAAATTAATCCTCATATTAGCTAGGTAGGGTATTTTCATTTTCATTCAAAAGTATTTGGTTAGAAACTGCATATAGTGGAATTTTCCAAGCGAAATCGACCTTATGGTTGATGTAAAAATATGCATTGAAATCCGACATTGAAAGCCAATTTATTAGGCAGGGAGACAAATTTTTAAAGGGAAAATGGGTATACTAAACGCAAGTGAGATGGAGACGACGAAGCTGAAAGAGTGAAACAGATAGGCTATAACGACCAAAATCTTTCAGGGTCTCAAAAAACATGGAGGATACAATCTCCCTCCTCGGGCAGACATTAATGAGGTTCTTTGAGATTTAGTGGAAGAAGCATTAGAACAAGTTTGGGGTCTAAAATGGGCCTTATAAAAAAACGCACCACCTCGTAAGAAAATGAGCCATTGAATTCAAGAACCAATAGAATTTCAAGAAAAGAGTCAACCATAATGGTTGAGTTGGAATATTTAACATTAAGAAAACTACTTTTTTTCTTCGTATTTTCAACATCTCCCTGTCATTTTACTCGCATTTCAACATGTTACTTTGAAAAGTAACACATTTTTTTAATGTATTTATCATTTTTCGTGGGGTGGGGTCCCTTGAAAGTATGCAGTGTGGGTACTTGTTGGATGAGGAATTTAATTCTGCATCCAACGAGTGTTCTCGCTCGAAATTTGAGTAAAATGACATGTGGACATGTTGAAAATACGAAGAAAAAAGTAGTTTTTTTTCTCTTTTCCTCAAAAATTCATAAATATTTTTTTATTATTTTCCTTAGGAGGCCCATTTTAGACCTAAAATTTGATCTAATGGTGGTCGGGTTGTTGAATCAAATGACACCACTTATAGAACCCAAGTATATACAAATATGTGCTTCTATGGACAATGGCAGAGTTTGGGGCTTAGGGTGTCTAGGGCTTATGATTTGTACACAAAATATAATAGTTTGAATTTTAACATTGTTGACATTCAATTGCATGTTTATTCAATTGTAAACCTAATTTCAAACACCTAACCTACCCTTCCCTGCCTTGGACAATGGAAAAAAATTAATGGCTTCAACTCCAGCTCATCTAAAGATTGGATTCAATTCTAGATCATCTAAAGAAGGTTTTTTCAAATCAGAAATTTATTTTTATTTAAATCTGTACCAATTCACTAGAAGCACAAACACACCAATGCGAGAGAAGCAATAAATCATTGGTGTGCTAGTAACACGTACGTGCTGATGCAGTCATACATAATTACCACACCAGAAATGAGGTGGAAAAAATCATCTAATCTGTAGTTTTTTAATTCGGAAATTTGTTTAGTTTAACCCTTCATGGTGCGCCAAAAACTAGATCCATCCCAGTGCGTGTTATTAGAAAAACCGCACCGCAAGGAAAAAATGAAAATAAAACATTGATCTTATACATGCTTTTTAATTCATTTTTAAAAAAAAATTAACCCTTGACGGTGTGCCCGAAACGCAAATGCCCTGGTGTAGTATTGTAGACCATATGTCCGAACCGATAATGAGAATTAAATAAATTAGTTTAGCATGCACATTTTTTATTCTATAATTTTTTATTTAACTCTGTCACGGTGCAGTCAAAACCGAAATGCATTGGTGCATTTAATCAGAACATCCACACCATAAATGAGAATTATAATATATATATATATATATATATATATATATATATATTTTTTTTTTTAAATTTTCAATTGGTTTGACGTTAATGTATTGCTCAACTTTAACTTGTGTTTTATAAAGTGTTTGCGGTTTAACATTTACTATTGAAAATGATTCTCGTGCTTCTATACTAATTTGTTGGTGTAATGTTGGAACAAACCAATTACATTGTGCTTACTAATATCATCAATGTAATGTTCAATATTTTTGAAATTAGGATTCTGATGATGAGCAACCTATCTACCAAATTTCATTGCACCCCACTACAATGTCGAATCGAGAGAAGGCTTCAAAAAGAGCACAACTCGGAGAGGAAGCATACCAAGCATGGTTGAATCAACCATCTATTCAATTCCCACTTCCTCTAGAATCACCAATTAGGAAATGCCTACAATAATATCATTTCTTCACATGTTAGAAATCGAGGCAATGAAATAGAGGTTGTTATAGATTATTTCTTACGCCATACTCCTGCCTTGGAAGCAATGTTGTTATATGCATTCTAGGACAATGAGATAGGGGATGATTCTCATATCACTGATACTTTCTTCCAAATCCTTAAATCGGATTCCACCACCCCTCTCTTTGAACCTAATCGATCAAAGTATACCCAGTTGGTGACAACAATTTTATTATACATATTGAAAGCAATGTATGGCATGTTAGACGGTGTTTCTTGACACTTTTGAGGTAACTGGCCATCAATTCCCTTATATTTTGAGGAATCTTGTCACACAATCAACATTGAAAATGGTTGATTTTATGAACGTTAAATGACATTGACATTTACATTTCCCATTTACTATAGGTTATTCAAAGATAAGGTACTTCTGAGTGATAATGTCTTGTCCAACAGCTACAAAGAGGAAAAGAAAATGTTGAAAATGTTGGGTGTTGAGTACATATCATATCATGCATGTTCAAATGATTGTATTTATTATATAGAGTCAAATATGAAGAAAAAGAGATATGTCCAAAATGTGGGCATGAAAAGTACCATAAATCAAGAAACAAGGCTAAAGCACATGATCCTTGTCATAATATATCTAGGTGCATGCCTATAATCCCAAGGATTCAAAGGCTTTTTCATTGCAAAGAATTATCTATGTTGCGGGGATGGCATGCCTTGCACTGAAGTGAGGAAGGATTTATGTGAATCCCAACAGATTCAATAGCCATGAAGCATATAGAGGATACATGGCCTAATAAATTCAAGGATGAAGTATGGATCCTTCGATTGAGGATGACCATGGATGGAATCAACCCATATTCCATCCAAAATGCTAACTATTTTGTTTTCCATGTAGTGGTGATAAATAACAATATCTCCCCATGGTTTTCCGTGAAGAATGAACATCTCATGCTAGCTCTTATAGTCCTTGGTAGAATACAAGTGAAGAATATGGATGTTTACCAACAACCATTGATCGATGAATTGAAGGAATTATGGGAATATATATAGCTATACGATGTATCAAGACTCATCCGAAAAGAGAGAATTTTTATGTTGTATGACATATGTGCGTACACCACACATGATTATTAAAGATTAGGAGTTCACTCTAGTAAATATGTTGTTTGATTTTTTTTTATTCATAGCAATTTTTTTGGAATTTTTAATTAGGTGCGATTGTATTGACCTTCAACACTAATGTGCTCTATATACTGTACCGTAGGTCTTGTAAAAAAAGGGTATCACGTGTGTATATGATGTGGACCTTTTATGAAGTCTAGGTGGTCCAATCACCTACGAAATCCAGTTTACGATTGCTCAAGGGTATTCCTCCTATAAAACCACCCTTATAGAAGAGAAACATATGTTTTCAATGGTAAACCAGAGAGAACCCAAATGCCCGGAATAATGACACTGACTCATTGGCTTAGGGAAAAATATGATAGAGAGAAGGAGAAGGAAATTGTAGAAATTTTCTTTCAAATGGGTAACCTATGTTTGATGATCATGAATTCTTCAACAACTATGATGAGAAAATTCCCATCAGATGAAAAGTAAATCAGTATTTTAAGAGCTTCCATATTGGGAGCATCTTGAGATTGTCCACTTACTATATCCCATGCATATATTTAAAAACATTTCATCTTATTTTTGAAGGCACATGTTATTGAAATAAAGTGACGCGTTGGTTGTAAGGAGAGATCTTATTTCTTCAAATACTAAAAAGAAGCATTGGCCAAGAAATAAATAGAGGAGAGGCTAGCCCCTCTTGGTCATTAAAGAAGGCGATGTCCCATGGGTTTTAAATAAATATGATATTTATTTGGAAAAGGAATTTATATTGGGTGTGAAGGTGCCTACTTCTTTGTGGAGGAACATGTCATTGAAATAAAGTAACATGTTGGTTGTAAGGAGAGATATTATTTCTTCAAGTACTAAAAATAAGCACTATCCAAGAAAAAAATAGAGGAGAGGCTAGCCCCTCTTGGTCGTTTAAAGAAGGCGATGTCCCATGGGTTTTGAATAAAGATGATATTTATTTGGAAAGGGAATTTATATTGGGTGTGAAGGCGCATTCTTTATATGGATCTACTCTACGACGTTGCTTCATTGTAGACGGACATTTGTTGGGTTTGAAACCACATGACCATCTCAACCTTCTACGGGTACGTATAATGTTAATATATATATATATATATATATATATATATATATATATATATATATTTTTACCCCGCAAGTTAAAATGCAATTAAATTTTTGTGTTCACTTTATAGTGTCATTATCCTTTGCTCATGCATGGGTGTATGAACCATGAATTTCCCTATGACCTGCGATGTGCCATATATAAACTATATGCATTTGTTTGTTGGATCACATCAAAGGATATTCACATGGCTAGCATTCCATGGTGGCATCAAGAGATATCGGAGATTGTTTGTATGTTTGAGAAGGAAATGTTGACAATTTTCATGGACTTGCAGGTTCATCTTCTAATTCTCCTAGTTGATGAGGTTGAATTAGTCAAGGTGGTCTCATGACTATATTGGTTGTTCTTCTTAGAGAGGTACATGAAAAAATTGAAGGGATTTGTTCAACAAAGGGTGAAACCATAGGGTTCTATGGAATATGGGTACATATTATATGAGTCATTCTATTATGCCAATGAGTACATCAAGCAAATTGACCACACACCAGGCGTAATGATTTGGGATGATGAAATCAATTAGGAAAAAATGGAAGGGTAGCTACTCCAAAAGAACAAAAAAAGTGCACGATAAAGAGTAAGTCAGTTATCTTTCATCACTTACATTCACAATGAACTTCATGATCTATATTTGATCTCATATGTACTATATGTGGATTTTATTTCATGAATACGATAATGATTTTGGAAATTGATGCCATCAATAAATTCATTCTTTACAACACGGAGGAAACACAACTGTGGGTCACATTGTATGAAGAGAAGAGGAGGAAATGGGACATTGACAGGAAATAATTCATACGGTTGAACAGTAGAAGCATGCCTTATCTATATCATTTAAAATAAAATATGCTAATGATCTATCCCAATAGTTGGGTTGTTGGCCAAGTTAGAGAGAAATATGGTGCATATGGTCATTACATGCATGTTAAGGAGGATGCACTAAACATAGGGATCATGTGCAACAACTCGATAATAATCTCTTTTGTTATACATTTATAACTTTATAATGCAACTTTGAATTATAACATATATATTTTATATATTAATGGTCGGGTTATTAGACATATGACACCATCATTTTTCACTTTTTTACAGGTGCATTTGTTCCCATCCGTGTGGGAATATGGGAATCATTTTTGCACTGAGGATGTCGATGATGGATGTGTTACACAAGACTATGGAGTGGAAGTCGGGATTGACCAATCCATCCATGCTAGCCACCGTGATCAAAACCTAATAGGGGTAAGTTGGGTTATGTTAGAAAGATACAAGAGATAATTCAAATGGACTTATAATCTTTCCATTGTGTTATTTTTAGGTGCAAGTGGTGGGACACATTCGACAGGAATAATGTAAAGGAAGATCGTGATACTGGGATGATATGTATCAACTCTAGAAGGGTGTGGGATGAAACTGAGCCTTATGTTTTTCCGAACAATACAACCAAGTGATTTTTAACCTGGATGTGTTGGATATGGATTGGTGGTTCATATTAAGACATGACCCTAGATCTAAACATATTTTTTAGAACAACAATGCTATCATGTCAAGCGAGGAATATAATGAGAGTTATGGAAACATAGAGTGATATGTACATGTTTTATTTCATCATTTATAGTTTTGATATATCGTTTTACTAATGTTATCTTTAATTATATTGTTTATTTTTCATGTTATAATGGTGGCAATGGAAAGTTGATTACTGGATGTTTTTAAACAATTTGAGTTGGTAAAAAACAATCTAATGTGAGATGTGTTTGTCAATCAATATATTCGTGATTGTATGGAATGATTGTATGTGATTTCCCATAGTTAGAGATGATCTTTCTTGCTTTCCATTTAATTCATTCTAGTGTGGTTTTTATAATTTAATTTATTGTATTATTACAACTGGATCAAAAACAACTAATTAGATTGCAAATTATCATCGATGTTAATCATATTTATTGTTTGTTGTAATCTCAACTACTCCCATTTGAATAACAAGGTGGATTTAATGAATATATTATACTTAGACACTTATACTTTGCATTAGCGTGGTATTTGAAGCATAAGAGTTCCTTTTCTTATTTTTCAATGAGATTTTTTATTAGAAGTTTCTCATGGAAGTTAGCTTGAGATTGTTTCTTTTTTCCGTTGTTTCTCTTTCCTTTGGTTTAACTAATTCACTTTTTATTCACCTTGGATTTTCATTAGTTCATTCATTACTTACTATGTATTACGGGAAATCAATAAAGCAATGACAACACCCATTAGAAAGAATGGTACGTTCACCAAATATATATTGTTATTTATGGAAATAACATTGAATAGAAAGAACTAACTTGTCAATCCTTATATTAGTCGTATGTTTAGTAATTAAGTATGAATATGAAATTGAAATTGTTAAGATAGAAAAACCTCGAAAACAATACTTTAAACTATGACACTAATATGTTGATCTATCATACTATGGATATTAAATCTTGTTAATTAAATCGTGTTAACAAATAGGAAAATATAGAGGAAATTTGAATGTGTATATTGCAAGCATTATCCCCCAAATATGAAGCTAATTACACCCTGTCAAAATTGTGGAAATACCCATAAAAATAAAACCATGGTATAAATATTAAATCATACTTAAATTGGGAATTTAGTATGCATGTACAATCCATTTATGGTTAAATCGGGGTGAAGAAATGTGTCAATTTAGGAATAGTTTTCACAAGATCAAATGCATAATAGTTGAATCACTTCAATTTCATATAGTATTCACATGATTAATTGTGATTTTCATTTAATTACATGTAACAATAAGATGCATTAAATGCAAATTATAAGTTCACAATAAATTAGTATAAACAAATATTTGTTAAAGGGGGGTGAAATGTATTGTATTATTAAAATATTTTTAAAAATTAATTAATATAAATATAATTAATATATAATTACATGTGAAATAATTCTCTATTATATTTTATAATATAAGTTCACAAAATAGTTTACATTTATTGTAACAATATGATAGTAACTACATTGATGTTTTTTAATAAACACCTCACAAATTTTCAAAATAACTATGCATGATATTTTTTCACAATTTAAAAGTCATGATGTTTATACACAATATTAAATTAGAGGAATTTGTTTTTGATAGTACACATCTAATAATCCCATCTGACAAACATAAGCATAAACATCATGATACCATCATAAACATAAAATAAAAATAAAGATTAATGTACCATCATAAACATTACCTTACATCATCTAACATAAACAACTAACAGATTTAAACATCATCTAGCACAAATCTAATAATAACATCTAGCAAAATACAAGTTTCATTATTTAACATAACAATAACACACATCTAACAAATGTCATCTAACCTGACCTAACATACACATCACCATCAACATATAAATAAACATCAACATCAACATGAAAAATGTAGTATATATATATATATATATATAACATCAAACTAATGATACATGCCAAATATACATCTCCAATCCAATAAATTATATAACACATTTGGTCCACCTCCAAAACCAAAGGCATTAGGATAGGTTGGTTGGTTGAGTAGGAGTAGATGAGGAGATGGACGTGGTAGGCCAAGTGGGGATAGATGACAAGATGAAGGAGCTAATGGAGGAGGAGGAGGAGGTGGATTATATATTGGAGTTGATGGTGGAGGAGGTGGAGGATGAGATGTCGAGGCTAGGTCGTCTTGAAAATAAGAAGGATCTGATGGAGGAGGAGGATCTCCACCCTCATCACATGAGGAATGGTCATCCCTCCTAGAAGATAAAATGATGGATGCACCGAAAATATGTTGCATCAAGTTCCTCATATCACGAGGAACTATACTCCATAACTCTACGAGGTCAGGTTGTCGCATAATTTTGTGCACTCATACAAGATGAACCCCCTATTGCACCAACAATGATGACAACTTGTCTGACACATCTTGTCGATACCTATCATCAGGCTTGCATCGGAGGATAGGTATGGAAAACTATGGAACCTTGGGATCTTGCATCTCCTCATCATCCTCAACAGGAGGCAGCATCCCCTCCCCATCAAACATGCCAATGTATACAAAATATATAGTACAAAACAATAATTAGAAAATTTAATTTAACAGTTTAGAATATATTTAATTTGCATTAAGCATAAAGAGAATAAAATGCAACTAGATTGATTTCAACATAACACTAATATTACCTCTATCATATGGTGTCTCATACTAGATGAAAAACAAGTTGGGGCATGCTATCCATTCTAACCATGCAAATGGATATGGAACAAGGTCCAAGGCATGGTCCTCCTTACTGGATAGCATATTTAGCACCTCTAATGTGATTCTATCCAAAAAATCAAGCTGCCCACTTTTGGGCATCATCTTCCCCCACATGTGCATATACATGTCCATCATCGGCCTAGGAGGGAAGTGGTCAAATGATGGCCTGGTGGCCAGAAACCTCTCAAAAAATAAAAAAAAAAGCTATGAACTGAAAGGGAAGCTGACCCTCCCATCAATATATGCACGACATTGATACAGAACAAAACAAAACTACCACAAGAAAATGGTAGACCACCCAATGCATCTAGGTATTTGCACTAAAGAATCAGATTAGTACAATAAAGGCCAACTAATTCTCTTCCCATCAATGGTGGAGTGCACCACCGTTGTAAGAAAAATAGAGAGGCGCTTAACGTCCTCTGCACCAAAATCATAAATCCAAAGTTGTCCACCATGCACCTGAAAATCAGCGGGATCGATGATATGGTCACCGATATATATCTACGAGTAAGATAGTTGACTCTCTGCTATAGCACCATCTAGGCCATCATGTAATTGGGTAAAATACTCCCCTCTCCTGGATAGACCAATGATGAAATAAATTATTTCCTCATCAGTTGTTGGAACCATTGATTGGGACCAACACAAAATGTCTTCTTGCGATGATCCCAGATTCGGATTAACTACACCAATAATGACGAGTTCCCCTTGAAGGATGTATCCTCTTGATAGAACTTCAGGAGGCCGACAACCATCAAGATGTATCAGGTATGAACATAATGGGGAAAGGGTACAAATTCCTCTCCCTCTCTCAAGCCTCCCACTTGCACATGAATTTGTATTGGTCAACCCATGCCTGTTGTTGGCTGTTGTTGATCAACATCTTGCCGCTAACATCTCTATTTCACATATAACATCAATCAATATCATAAATAGACATATAAAAACATTAAATATTTCAATAAATGAGAATTTTATTTACCAGTAACAAATAATAATTTAAAAAAAAAAAAATGTTTTTTTGGTTAGTGGTGCACCTTAATTAAAGTCGCACATCACTATCGGTGCTCTTAGACCACAAGCACACTGCCAATGATGCTCTACAATTAAAAAACACGTCGATAGCATGGTGATTTTTTTAAATATGTTAAAAAAGCAGTGAGTCCATCAATGCGGACTACCGGTGCAATATGAACACGTCATCGCACTACAAAAAGTGTGCAACGATTAATAGAGCGCATCGTTGTATGAGAAGCTCTATGTGCATTTGATAATTTTTAAATGGGGGTTGATGGTGCATCCATTACATGTCAGTGCACCAAAAACAATGTGAAAGGGTTCATAAATCACACTGTCAAATTTCTTTGTTAGTTTAAAAAAAAATGCTTTAATGGTGTTACACGTCAATGCACCGAGAAATCGGTGTTGAGATCTTGGCGTAGCACACAATTAAGTGTTTTTTTTTAAAGTTTTGCACCCCTTAACCAGTGCGTTGTGGAAATGTCATCACACTGTAAATGGTGCATAAGGGTTCTTAGAATGCACCATAGCCACTCTTGGTGAGTTCAAAATTTTTTATGTGATAACAGTGTGTCAGTAACGTGTCAATGCACCATGACATCAGTGCCGAAAGGTTAATGAACCACACCGCTTAACGCTATTATTTTTTTAATTACATTTGGTTATGCGGTATGCTTGGCACATGTCAGCACACCGTCTAAATGGTGCATTTGATTTTAGTATGCGCATCGTAGAAGCATACGCCCCTTATGAGTTTTTTTTTTTTTTTTTAATGGTTTAAACGGCGCACCAATTACATGTCAGTGCACTGAACAATCGACGTGGTGAGTTTAATTAAGCGCATTTTTAAATGTTTTATTTTTATTTTAAATTTTTTCACCCCTAAACCAGTGCGTTGTGGACATGTCATTGCACTGTAAATGGTGTGTAAGGGTTCTTAAAGCACATCGTAGCCACCCTTGGTGAGTTCGAATATTTGTATGTGATAACAGTGCACCTGTTACACATCAACACATCGTGGTATCGGTATGGACAGGTTAATGAACCGTACCACTTAACGTTATGATTTTTTTAAATTATGTCTGGTTATGCAGTTCTCTTTTCACACATCAATGCACCATCTTGGTAGTGCACATGGGTTTAGTATATGCACTGGTTTACATTTAATAGTGTTTTTTAAAACGTAGTATATCGATGCATTATGAAATTATAGTAAATTTACAGGGTGAATCGACTAGCGGTGCGAGCTGAATTGCTCGAACACACTGCATAGGGTTTTTATTTTTATTTTTTAAATTTAGGGGGAAAATGGTTAATTTCCAATTTTAATTCACTAAAATTTAAATTAGTAACAAATAATTTACCTGGTGACTTGCGCGTTGGGGAGGCATGGTTGTGATGTATGCAAAATTTGAAATTTTGCCCACATTTTGGGAAAATTCAAAACCCAATCAGCAACTAATGGAAGCAAGCAATGCCTCCACATGGTGCACAGATGTCAAGGTGTCTGGGTAGGGATGTAAAGCACCGGTGCTGTAGGGATCAAAAGCAATGTAGATATGGTAAACATGAAATTTTCATGTGGTAATTATTTTTATTAAGTCATGTTACAATGCGCCCAAAACATTAACGCACCGGTGTGGTCAATAATATACAATGCATCGCTAATAAGAAAATAAAATAAAAAATAATATAGTCAATGGTTTTTAAATTCAGAATTTTTAACCCTAATGCGGTGTGGCTTAGTATATACCACACCGGTGTGGTTGATTAGAAAACCGCACTGGTGATGGAAATTAAAAGTTAAAAAATACATTAATTCGGTGCTCTCCACTATATTTTTACCCTAATTCAATGTTTTCAATTATGTGGCACCTCTGTGCACTTTGGTAATATAAAGGCACCACTTGTAAGAAAAAAAATCTGCTTAAAGTTGTTTCAAGTCGCGGTGCCATGTGATTTATTTGTAGCACTAGTGCGTTGTTGTATTATACGCATCAATGCATTTATGATGTATAAATGCACCGATAAAAAACACCTGCTAAAACCTCTTCCCACTCATCTTTGCTAGTGACCTCCACTATAAACGAATATTTGGGCTCTTTTTAGAGTAGCATCCGCTATAACCTCTGCAAAATGGCATTTTTCTTGTAGTGTATATAAACTACAACAAGTGTTTCTAAAGAAATGGTTAATGACATTTGTCAAACTTGCAATATAAAAAACATACAATAACGAAAAATAATCATCTAAAAAGTATTATTCATAAACATGTTTTTCTATAATATGTATATATTATTACAATAAATATGCAACTAATATTTTGGTTATATTTTCTTTCATATCAATATATAAAAAATAAAAAATAAAAAAAATTGTGCTTTTCATTTTTTAGGAAGATTATGAAAATTCCAAAGCACGAGTGAGGGGATATCTGAAACAAGCTAGTAGGGATGTCCAAAAAAGTGCACAAGGAGATGGTCAAAGAAATGAACATAATTGCATCGTGGGAGGATCCATCTCAACAATAATGTGCATCAAATGCATTAATCATTGAGTTTTTCTTTTATGTACATTTAATTTAATTATTACATGAAATACTAATATTAAATTGTGTTTACCTTACTTAATATTTCATATTTTTTGTGGTCTTTATATTTTAATTAATTTACACTCATCCTTGGATGTCTTCTAACATGCGCTAACATACAAAGAAGAGTCATCCAAAGAACTAATTAACTTTGGGTTAAGTAGGATTTGCAAGTATATGTTGAAGTATCAAAAGTTAATTGTGCAATTTGTAAGTAGCTTTGTTGTTTTACTTCCTTTATTTTATAATTTATGGAACAACAAGAAACATTTAAATTAATTATATCAATGTTTTGTCATGGCATATAATACTTGCAGAAAAGAAAGTATGGAATGGATCCAACATAAGATATATTGAGAGATGGCACGGCGAAGGGATTTCAAAGAATGTATTGTTGATGAATCAATTTTTACTATGGTATGAATTTTTATTTACACAATTATGTATATTATATTATAAATGTAGATCTACTCATTAGGTTTTGTTTCTATGTTATTAGATGGAAAATGAAGAGGAGAAACAACATTAATCTAATCAACAAAGAATTTGGTCAAATAACCCACATACAATATCGCCTACAATGAAGAAATGAGGCATACAAGTTGCTCGACAAGTAATCACAACAGTTTGAGTGAAGGATTATGATTATTGAAATTGAATGTTATTGCAATTTGTATGTTTTGAATTGTTTTTCTATGAAAATCAAACATTATGTTCAATGTATTGGACATATTGTCTGAATTGGATGAATACATGTTACCAATAAATGTAATAATTACATGTTGGTATTTTGATTATTATGGACTTTTATGTTGTCCCATTTTATATGATGAAGGGTCTCTTATAGGGAAATTTTTAGGGGCGAAATTTCGCCAATTGGCTATTTTTGGGGCATTTTTTCAAAAAATAAATTCGCTATTTGGTCATTTTTAGTCTCTAATATCGCCTATATTTACATAAAATATGTTTTTTTATCATAATATTCGCCAAAATTTACAAGTTTCAGTAGTAAATTGTATGTTTCATATTTAATATTCGCCTACCAATCTATATATATGTTTTTCTCAATCCAAAATAATCGCCTAGAATACTATACTCAAGTATACTTTTATAATCCTTAAAAAATACCCTGGGACTCTCTTATTCATATATAATCAAAAGAGTTTCTTATTCTATTGCATTAACCAATGTTGTAAATTGTTACACTGTTGGTTTAATATATGGATGATTAAATATTACAATGAATATATGTGTAATCCAATGGTATAGCACATTAATACAATCATTATATCCAAACATGAATAATTCATATTCAAATAGATCAATATTATTATAAATGTTATTTGATATTTTATGATTAATTGAAAATTAAAAAAAAAAACAAAATTAATTAAAATATAGAGATATAAGTGCATTGAATTTTTTGAAGTCACTGAACAATGTGGGGCATATGTGAATTGTTAATGGTGTGGTGTTTTTTGTTGTGAAAAATTATGCACTATTTCTTTTTATCAGGAAAATTGCATCGATGCTTCTATTTGTTACAAAAGCAATAGTATCACAATGCTCAAGTAAGAATCATCATCAGTGCGTTATATATAAAATTAGTATTAGGGGAATTACTTATAGTAAACACACCGGAAACAAAAAAAATTATAGTCAAACGACCATTATTGTGGTCATTAAATTTACAGGACATGATGGTGTGTATGGTAATATAAGCATCGGTGCATATCTATGAAAGGTCGATATTGGTACATTTCACATGGATAATAAGCGTCGGTTATATAAAACATATTACAGGCACCAGGGAGTTGTATAAATAAAAAGTACCAGTGCATAACATTTAAATTATATGCAACAATGCTCTTATGTTTACAAACACACCAAAGTGTCACATTTAAATTGTATGTGCATGTGTTGTATGTTAACTATGCAAAAGTGTATTTGTATGATATGTTCATTGATTAAAAAGCCTCTGTTATAACCTCTCTAGCCATCCATATTTTTCAGTTATAATGTACATCCAATATAGCCTCTGCTATAACCTCTAGCCACCGATATTTTTTAGTTATTATGTACATCTAGTATAACCTCTGCCAAAAACTCCATTGCCAATGACAAAAGTTTTAGCAGAGTTTTTAAAAAAAAAAATCCAAATCTTGTAACACTAAAAGCATACACTAGTAGGTGTATTCCTTGTAGTGGTTAGAAATATGCACATCTAATACACCAATAAGGAATATGAAACGATCTCTAAGCATTAACCAAATCCTTGGTTGGTTTCACTCGCTTTATGACTACACCTAATCGGTCATACGATTTACTTTTTAGAGTAGGAATAGGTTCGGGGTTCTTTCATAGAAAAGACTCTATTTCTTGTTTTGTTGATTAGTTTAAGACCTCAAGCTTTCAAATAACTTTCCTTGGATTCAATAAAAGGATGAAGCATCCTACTTTCCTTTTAGTTAATGTTAGATAAATGTTATAAATAGAATAATCGTGTTGAGATACATTTTTATAATTGTTTCCCTTATCAATTACCATGTTCTTGGTTTCACATTTTAAAACAACACTCTTCGAGGAATCTATCTATTTGTATAGGGTATCGTCCTTCCAAACATAAAGATTGAAAATCCTAGTCTAAAATATTACATAGATTATTCTTAACCCTAGAATTATAATTCCCTATAAAAGGTGATCAACCCTTGATAATACAACTTGAAAAGAGATACTTCTCCTCCTTATCCAAAAAAGAAAGGCGAAATATTTAAACAAAAGGCCACATGCAAACACCTTGTTGTACAAAGGATATGGATGCTTGGTGGGTAGTAAAGCATTTTTTGTGACACGATGGTGATGTCATCAAGGTTATGGATGCTTGATGTTCACATAGGAGGGAAAATCTATAGTCATATAGAATAAGTATAACATACACTTATATCTATAAATATCAAAGGGATGGATGTCATATCTTGAACAAGGACACTAATAACTTTTATTTATATCAAGATAAGTTGATAAGAATCAATGTCTTTACTTTTCTATAATTATTTCCATGAAAAATTTCCAATCATGGAAATAAATGTGAAGTTTTTCCTAATTTTTTTTCTTATGTATCAACCCTATGGAATTTATAAAAGGGGCATGTTTCATTTCATCTCATATTCTTCTTTTATTTGATTTTTAATTTCAGAACCAAACATTTCAAGTTCATTTAGTAGTCGCAATTTCTTGACCTCGGAACATGCCCATATACACATATGTAGACACCCTTGAAAATTCCCCAATTTTGATCCTTAATGAAAGTAATATCATGGTGTTAAAATATTTAATCCTTCCCCTTGCAGCACAATTTTTTTTTTTAAGTTGTATTTCATATTTAGATGAAAAATTTATAGTAGACCAAGAGTCCCTTAAGGTTGCTTGAAATTTGATATGAAGTCTTTGTTATTTCCTTTCCAAAAAACCTTTTCCCTTTTGGTGCTTGGAAATGTAACATTTGAACATACCTTGATTTTTAGTACTCATTGTTTGAGATCCAAGTCGATATTACACTCTGAGAATGTATTCATGTTTGGTAATTGAAAATTCTACTATCCATTTGAACGATTAACCATAGTGCTTATGTAACACCCCAACCTTATACATTAGTATAAGTATATATATAGAATATGGTAGGAGTGGAAACGTCAGTCAAAAAGTAAAAAGAATAAAAGAATATGTGCATTGTAAATTAATTCACATGCATGGGTGACAAGTGTGTCCTCAATGCAACAATTTAAAAAATGAGTAAAATACGAAAATTAGGTAATAAAAGAGGGAAAGACCAAGAGGTGGGTGTTGGAGTCTTGTTGGTTTTTTGGGGGTTTGTTTCTTTTTGTGTTGGTTTTCTATTGTTTGTGAACCTATAGAGAAGGAGGATAAGGAGGTAGATATTTTTGTACATAGGTTTATAGAGAAAAGATTTAAGGTCTTACTTGGCCTAGCATAAGGTTAATTGTTTAGGACTCGAAGGCCTCAAGTTTGGTTGGGGGATGTTTGGGTGGAGAGTCCCCCCCCCAATTGTTGTTGCATATATTGAAGCTACTAATTGATTGAGGACAAGGTCTACATACAAATGGGTTAAGATCGTCATCGATTAGGTAAGTAGAGATTATTTTCCTTGTATTACAATTTCAATTTACGCTAGTTATCTGATGGTATTTGATTGATGAATATACACTTGATATACTTGTTCCTTTCTGAAGTTTTTCTCAAGAAACATACATTTAAATAGGGTTAAAATATGCTAATGAAATGGGTTGTTACATTTGGTATCATTATAGGATTTCATGGGGCACATAACCATGAATGAGAATGGATTCTACAAACATCTTATGGGATGGAGGGAAATCAACAATTAGCTCTATGACATTGGTTCTTAACTCTTCTATCATAAGTCCATGGATTGAGGTATTCTAGTCGGGGGGAGGCATATGGAGAAGGACTTCTGATACCTAGGGTTGGTGCCTTAAGGGCACATATGGAGGGGGCACATATGGAGGGGGCACATATGGAGGGAGTATAGGCCATACTTTCAAGATGCATAGGGTATAATGATATTGATATCGGAATGGAGATACTGATAATCAGATGTCGGTTAATATCGATGAGGCCTAGATTCCAGTTAATTCTCGATGAGGACGCACATTTACCATAAGTGGGAGGGTGGCTAAACCATAGAAACTTCTCGGGAAACTTACAATGCCTATTGTATGATCCACGGGCACATTATAATAGGGGGCTTGTGCCATGGCGAGTGGGACCATCCAGAGAATTGGCAAGGAGGATTATGGAGGTTGAAGATGGTATGATTCTTAGGGAGAGGGTGAGTAAGGAAAGAGGAAGTTTCAAGAATGGGTAATTTTATTTTTTCACTTTTTTAACTTTATTGATGCATGAGTGTGTAATGAGATTGATGCATAAATTGTATGACTAATTGCATATTAGACACCTAGGAAATCAATCAAGGGCATGTCATAATTTAGGGCACCATAAGTGTATTAATGTGGGTGGGAAATTTATGTGTGATGTCCACACATATAAATACCTCATCTTCATAATAGTACTGGCTACCTATATGTACATTACAGATTAAGTCAGTCTTTGAATTTTTTTCTATGGTTTATAACTTTGAAACGAAGTTTCCTAGAGGCAGGGGGGAGTATGTAACACCCCAACCTCCCAACCTCACACACACACACACAGACACACACACAAATATATATATATATATATATATATATATATATATATATATATATATATATATATATATATTGTTAAATGTACAACATCAAGAGAAATTCTCCAAACCAATCTTGTGCAACCAATATTGATCCTCCAGTATAGAGATGAACACTTTCATTGCCTTCCATGCAAAGGTTATCCCTCCCGTATAAAGGTAATTGATCATAGTAATGATGTTGTAAATTCTTGTTGGACAAGGCTCCAGACTTGTGTATCAAGTCATGATTCTCATGTGAACCTTCTGTATAAAGGTATCCATGGGATGGACCTTCCGTATAGAGGTGGACTTTTTATATAAAGGTCATGCTTTACTTGTTAAAATAATTTAATATTGTGTGATGTATTATTAACCATGATCATCAAATTGTTATGAAGTCTCCTTTAGAGATTGATCACCTCTAAAGTGAATTAATTTAGCATATTATTATTTGGTCTAGAATAATACACTATGATCACAACATCTGATAATTCTTCTTAGTATAATGTAATGTGATGGATAATTAAAGTTAGCACATATTGGCCATGTAGTAAAAGATAAAGAGATAAAGATACATGCATAGAGAATAATAGAATTCGAATTGATTAGGAGATGACTAAGTGAACTTGAATTAAGAGGCGATTTAATCCTAAGAGACAGTTCAGTGAGATAAAGCACTGCATGATATGTGGTGTAATGACCCTTTTTCAAAATTCTATTAAAATGCCAATTTTTTTCACTTTTTCCCCCAATTTCGACCTTTGACTAGTTTAACTGTTTTGACCTCCAAATCAACCCAAATGCTCCCAAATCTTCTGTAGGAGTGTATGAATGGTATTTAGACTTGAATATCAGGTTCAATGATGTTTTATGGCCCTCCAAATACTGCTGCAAACTTGATTTGTATTCTGATCAATATATGTAATTTTGACTAGTAATTTGTGCATCAAATCCCCCCCGGGTAACACTACAAATGGCCTTCCAAATGCATCCAAACTCCCACGAATTTATGAAAAGAGGTATATAATGTGTTAAGTATGTTATTAAGGTCTCATATGCACCATTAATTGATTTTTACTACTGTTCTAACTCTCTCACATTCAATAGCAAAAACCCCCAATTCGACCCTTGGGGAAATGGCACTATTTCACCTCCCAATACAACTAAACTGAGTAAAAATGCTTCAAATGTTCAATTACAGTACATGAAACTTGTAGAAGACATCCATGGCAATATATTGATCACAATTATATCAGAGAATCATCCATCCATTCGAAATAATCAACATTATATTGTTATACATCAATGCATTGGGGAAATGGACATTGTTTGCTCATTAATCAATAGTTTTGCATACATACAGTGGGTATTTTGACCTGATACTTTCTGAATATTAATAACAAAGGATATGAATCTATTACAATCAGAAATATATAATGAGAAGCTCTCTCAAGAAGCACAAGTGCTCACCAAAAACGCCCTCCCTCAAGGAGCATGAATATGCCTTCAAAACTGGAAACGGTGGAGAGAAAGTGCTACACTAAACCAAACCATGAAACTTCCTGTATGGCCTCTCCAAACTCCATTAAAGCACCATGAAAGACCTGAGTGGCCTCTCCAAACACCAACTTGGATGGGAATCTTTCACCCTCGAAATTGGCTAAGGCAAGAAACTAGTCATCCACTAGCTCTCTCTTCACAAATGCAATTTTTCTCAAATCATCAAAAGCCATTCTCATACTTCATTTCTACATTTTATAACCAACATTAGCCTTCTAAGGGTTGAAATCCTCTCAATAGATTCAATAGATTTCCATTTAGGAAATATTCCACATTTGCCACTTGTCTCCTAGTTCCAACCTTCCATCTTCTCCCAAATTCGATTTTGAGTCTTTTTGGATTCTCCATCTCCCAAATTCGCCTTCCTTGAGCCTATTTTTGGTGCTGACATGTCATAATGGTCAGATGTCAGAGGTCAGGTCTGCAATTTTTCATAGTTGTCATAGATGCTCCATCATTGGTGTCATAGGGGCTAGGGAATCTAGCCCAAGTGTCCACAAACTTCCACTTTGACTCTTTATCTTCCATAGAGGTTACCAATCCTTCCCGATTCGACCTAAGATGCTCAATGACATGTGTTATGAATTACCAACTCACCCAAGAGTGTTCACATTCCCATTAATTCGAATTTGCAAAAGAGAGATACCATGTATTATGAAAAATCAAGCTAGTGTGGGTCCCACCACCTCCATATGTCTCCAAAACCACTTGCCACTTAGAATTTATCTTGAATTTATTTATTCACCATATTTATTAAATTCTTGAACCCCTCTAATGTCTAAATATCATTTATTAGCTTCCTTATTACCATCCCACATGTTCCCATCCAACCTAGGAAACTAGTAGGATTGATGGGATTGTCTTACTATGCACTTATTTGAATGGGAACATTACAGTCCTCCCCACCCAAGATTGCTTGTCCTCAAGCAATTTCAGATTTGGATGCTGCAAAATATTCTCCTCTTCCCATGTGGCATCTTCATTTGGTAAGTCCTTCCATTGCACTAAATATTATTTGATGATTCTACTCCTCAACCTTCTTTCCCGTGTCTTCAAAATCTTTTCCGGAACAAGTGTGAGCTGACCTTCATCATCCAAAGGAGGAAGTATTTCTGAAGTGATGATTTGCTGACCAAGAGCTTTCTTGAGACAAGAAACATGAAATACATTGTGGATTTTACTCCCTTCTGGAAGTTCTAGTTCATATGCTACTTCTCCAACCTTCCGCACTACCTTGTATGGTCCATAGTACCTTGGTTTTAATTTTTCTGCTCCATTCTTTTTTTGAGATGTTTGTTTATAAGGTTGAAACCTTAAATATACTAAATCATTGACTTGAAAGGTTCTTTTTTCTCTATGCCTATCAGCATATTGTTTTTGCTGATTTTGAGCAACCTGCAAATTGTCTTTCAAGAGCTTTAAAATTTCTTGGCTCTCTTCCACCCAATCTTTAGCCTTTGGGGCTCTACTATCACCAAATATAATGTCAGCAAATGTAAGTGCATCATAACTATATAATGCTTTGAAAGGAGACATTCCTATTGACATATGATAAGTGGTGTTGTAGCAAAACTCACCCAAGTGTAGCCATTTTTCCCATGCTTTTTGCTGCCCTCCCACATAGTTTCTTAGGTATCCTTCCAACCATTGGTTTACCCTCTCTGTTTGTCCATCAGTTTGTGGATGATAGCTGGTACTTGGAGTCAATTGAGTGCCTACCAATCTAAAAATTTCTTGCCAAAAAGCACCCATGAATCTACTATCTCTATCACTGACAATGCTCTTGGGGAACCCATGCAATCTGAAGATTTCTTTGAAAACAATATCAGCCACTTGTGCAGCACTAAAATATGATGTAACAGCAAAGAAATGAGCAAATTTTTTCAACCTATCAACTACCACATAGATGCAATCCTTACCCAAGGATTTAGGCAATCCGGTGATGAAATACATGGAAATACTGTCCCATTTTTGCTCCGGAATGGTCAATGGTTGTAATAGGATGGCTGGACACGTAAGTTCTGATTTGTTTTGTTGACATGCTTTACATTCATTCACATACTTCTGAACATATTCCTTCATCCCCTTCCAAAAAAATCTTTGCCTCAACTGTGTATAAGTTTTGAAGATCCCTGGATGGCCCGCTAGTGGGGAATCATGTGCTTCTTGCAAAATTCGGTACTTGAGCTTGGAGTTATGAACTAAATAAATTCTTCCCTTATAATATATCATCCCATTCAAAATCCTATAATTATCATCCCCTTTGATTCCATCCAACACATCACAAGCAAATTTGTCTTTGGCATATTCAACTAGTAGCATGTTTTATCAATCCTTGGCAATATCCATGAGAGAAAAAGAAGGCCTTCTTGACAAAGCATATGCTACTATATTATTCTTTCCTTTGACATATTCAATATCAAAATCATAAGATTGAATCTTTCTTACCCACTTTTGTTGCCTTTCATTTAGATCTTTTTGGGTGAGAAAGTGTCTTAGACTATTGTGGTTAGTTTTCACCACAAACTTGCTGCCCACCAAGTATTGTCTGAATTTGGCCAATGCATGCATAATGTCCAGCATTTCTTTATCATAGATGGAGTAAAGTTTTTTATGAGGCTGCAACTTTCTGCTCTCAAAGGCTATGGGGTGTTGGCCTTGCTTTAGGACAACCCCTATTCCTCCACCTGAAGCATCACATTCCACAACAAAAGGTTTAGTAAAATCAGGAAGTGCAAGTATGGGACAACTACTCATTACCTCTTTCATTTTTTGGAAGGCCTTTTCATCCTCTTCGTCCCACTTGAAAGCATCCTTCTTATTCAAATCAGTGAGTGGAGAAGTCAACTTGGAGAACCCTTTCACAAATTTTCTGTAGTAGGTGCATATGCCAATAAAGCCTCTCAATTCGGTAATATTTTTTGGTGATGGCCATTCCAAGATAGCCCTGATTTTTTCCATGTGTACCTTCACTCCTTCTTGCCCAATAATGTGCCCAGGATACAGTAGTTCTTTCATCCCAAACTCACATTTTGATAACTTAGCAAATAAGGACTCTTCTTGCAAGATTTTCAACACAATCTCCAACTGTTGCAAATGCTCTTCCCATGTTTTACTGTAAATGAGAATATCATCAAAGAAAACCAAAACAAACCTTCTTAGTTGCTGCAAAATATCCTATTCATGCATGCTTGAAAGGTGGCTGGAGCATTAGTTAACCCAAAAGGCATGACAAGAAATTCAAAGTGGCCAAAATGACATCGAAAAGCGGTCTTTTGCACATCTTCATCTTTCATTCGAATTTGGTGATACCCTGATCTAAGGTCAATTTTTGAGAAGTATTTGGCCCCATGTAGCTCATCCATGAGCTCATCAATCCTAGGAATAGGATACCTATTCTTGATAGTCTTTTTGTTCAAGGCTCTAAAATCTATGCACATTCTCAATGTTCCATCTTTTTTCTTCACTAGCATTACTGAAGAAGCATAAGGGCTAGAGCTTGGTCTAATGAGTCCCAACTCTAGGAGTTCTTGGATAGCTTTTTTAATCTCATCTCTGAACTTTTTAGGATTTCTATAAGGTGGTATCTGAATGGGTGAAGTACCCTTCTCCAAAATAATACTGTGCTCAACCCCCCTATCCGGTGGCCTACCATGTGGAAGGTCTCTAAAAACCTTTTCATATTTTTGCAAAAGTCTCTCTATCTCCTTTGGGTGTTTGACAATATTTATAGTTGGCTTGGTAGATGTAATATGACATTCAACAGCCCATTCTATATCCCCATGCCTCAATATAGATCTCATACTATTGCAAGTTACTACTTGATTTGGATAAGTGTGTTGCTTTCTCACAATTCTTTGTACTCCTTTTGAATCTTGGAATTTCATTTCAGGAATTTGATAATTTACTGTATGCTCCCCTATTGAATACAGCCATTGCACTCCCAAAACCACATTAGTATCAACAACATCAACCACATAAAAACTATCAACAAAAGTATAGTTACCTACGGTGACTTGCAGCTTTGGAACCCATGTTTTGCATTGCATTGTGTTGTGACCAGGAATGACAACTGTGAAGAAATCAAATGGTTCAATAGGTATCTTTCTTTTCTCTACCATATTTGCATCAATGAAGTTATGAGTGGCTCCTCCATTTACCAAAACTGAAGTTCTTTGTCCTTGTACCACACCTTTGCATCGGATAGTATGATAGCGAGGTACTGCTAAAAGCACTGTCATTCTTGCTTTGTCCGGTGAAGGCTGATTTTATTCTTGTCTTTCCTCTTCTACTGCTGTCTCATATGCTTCTTCTTGATCTGAAATATGTCCATATTGATCCATGCCCCCATCATACCCCTCATTGTCAGAAAATACTTCTATGTATTGAGCCTTTCCTTTGGTAGATTTGTGCCCTGGTGTCCATGGTTGGAAGCATGTGAAGCACAATTTCTTTTTTCTAAGTTCATCCCTGTTTAGTCCCTCTTTTTATTCCTCTCAAATGACTCTCTTTGCCAAGGTTTCTTATTATATCCATCCCTTTTCCAAGGTTTCTTTTCAAATTTGTAGCTAGGCTTAGGAGGAAATCTCATTCTAGGAAGCACATTTTGGAGATCCCTAGTCAAGCTCATTGCATCTTTTAATGTAGTTGGCTTGTGGGATTTGACCAAACCTCTTAAGGGTTCAGCCAAACCTTCAGTGAACATCAATAGTAAATCTTTCCATAGATACATCATCCACCTTGACTGATAATTTTTGAAAGTCCAACATATATTCGGTAGGGGACCCAGTTTGCTTAAATTGAGCCAGTTCTTTGAAAGGCAATTCTGGATCTTTTTGTTCAAATCTTTCTAGTACCCTGTCAACAAATTCTCCATATGTTTTAACCTGATTATGACCCAAGGTTTTCAGCCCATGAAACCACCATTCATTGGCATCTCCTTCCAAATGCAAAATGGCCATTTTTAATGCATCCTCTTCCAACATAGGATTCAACTGAAAATATACATCCAATTTTTGCACCCAAGTGTTAGCAGAATTTTGAGAAGAACCATCAAAAGTAGGAAGTGACATTTTTCCAATAGCACTATTCAATTCTTTGTTTTGGAATGGACTCCTATTGTCTCCCTTCATTTTAATCTTTTGCATAGCATCAATGTAGTCACTGAGTGGTACACCTCTTTTACACTCTTCATTCAAATCATTCCAATCATTTACTAGTTTCTTGTAATCCAATTCAAGATTGGGATCTTCTTTGGGTGTGAGAAATTTAGGTGCAGTATGCCTTTGTGTGCTTTGAAATTCATCAGGTCTATTATGAAGTCCTGTACTTGAGAAAATATGCTCATTCCCTCTCATCTTTTCCCCTGAGTGTGAACCACTATTATCTCCTATCATCCCTTTGCCTGAAAGTTGGCTACCCAACAATTCGAAACCTTTCATCATTTGTTTATTCATATCTAGCATAACCATGGTAATTCCTTCAAAACATGGTTTTAAGGCTTCAATAAATTCCTCCTTATGTCTTAATTTTTCCTCCTCCTCTCTACCCATTGTTTTAGAAAAAAACTCTTTTTTTGCTACTATCTCTTCTTCAACCAAAACTTCTTCAACTACTGATTCAAAGGGTGGTGTTTTATTTGTTTGGATTCTTGTTAATACCATCAGGTGCCAAGACCATGCTATGATACCACTTGTAATGACCATTTTTCAAAATTCTATTAAAATGCCAATTTTTTTACTTTTTCCCCAATTTCGACCTTTGACTAGTTTAACTGTTTTGACCTCCAAATCAACCCAAATGATCCCAAATATTCTGTAGGAGTGTTTGAATGGTATTTAGAATTGAATATAAGGTTCAGGGATGTTTTATGGCCCTCCAAATACTTCTGCAAACTTGATTTGTATTCTGATCAATATATGTAATTTTGACTAGTAATTTGTGCGTCAAATCCCCCCAGGTAACACTGCAAATGGCCTTCCAAATGCCTCCAAACTCCCACGAATTTATGAATAGAGGTATATAATGTGTTAAGTATGTTATTAAGGTCTCATATGCACCATTAATTGATTTTTACTACTGTTATAACTCTCTCACATTCAACAACAAAAACCCCCAATTCGACCCTTGGGGAAATGGCACTATTTCACCTCCCAATACAACTAAACTGAGTAAAAATGCTTCAAATGCTCAAGTACAGTACAAGAAACTTGTAGAAGACATCCATGGCAGTATATTGATCACAAGTATATCAGAGAATCATCTATCCATTCGAAATAATCAACATTATAGTGTCATACATCAATGCATTGGGGAAATGGACATTGTTTGCTCATTAATCAATAGTTTTGCATACAACCAGTGTGTATTTCGACCTGAGACTTTCTAAATATTAATAACAGAGGATATGAAGCTATTACAATCAGAAATATATAATGAGAATCTCTCTCAAGAAGCACAAGTGCTCACCAAAAACGCCCTCTCTCAAGGGGCATGAATATGCCTTCAAAACTGGAAACGGTGGAGAGAAAGTGCTGCACTAAACCAAACCATGAAACTTCCTGTAGATTCTACCTGCAAATACAAACTCCATTAAAGCACCATGAAAGACCTGAGTGGCCTCTCCAAACACCAACTTGGATGGGAATCTTTCACCCTCGAAATTGGCTAAGGCAAGAAACTAGTCATCCACTAGCTCTCTCTTCACACATGCAATTTTTCTCAAATCATCAAAAGCCATTCTCATACTTCATTTCTACATTTTATAACCAAAATTATCCTTCTAAGGGTCGAAATCCTCTCAATAGATTCAATATATTTCCATTTAGGAAATATTCCACATTTGCCACTTGTCTCCTAGTTCCAACCTTCCATCTTCTCCCAAATTCGATTTTGAGTCTCTTTAGCTTCTCCAACTCCCAAATTCGCCTTCCTTGAGCCTATTTTTGGTGATGACATGTCATAGTGGTCAGATGTCAGAGGTCAGGTCTGCAATTTTTCATAGTTGTCATAGATGCTCCATCATTGGTGTCATAGGGGCTAGGGAATCTAGCCCAAGTGTCCACAAACTTCCACTTTGACTCTTTATCTTCCATGGAGGTTACCAATCCTTCCCAATTCGACCTAAGATGCTCAATGACATGTGTTATGACTTACCAACTCACCCAAGAGGGTTCACATTCCCATTAATTCGAATTTGCAAAAGAGAGATACCATGTATTATGAAAAATCAAGCTAGTGTGGGTCCCACCACCTCCATATGTCTCCAAAACCACTTGCCACTTAGAATTTATCTTGAATTTATTTATTCACCATATTTATTAAATTGTTGAACCCCTCTAATGTCTAAATATCATTTATTAGCTTCCTTATTACCATCCCACATGTGCCCATCCAACCTAGGAAACTAGTAGGATTGATGGGATTGTCTTACTATGCACTTATTTGAATGGGGACATTACATGTGGGGCACACTTCTTCATGCAAGATTGATACATCCAGTTTGCGGGCGAGTTTATCCTAAAGTTAGAATAAGATGATGCATGAGAAGAATGTATAAATATGTTATATGGGATTGTTGAATTCAATGTAAAGCGAATTCTCTACTCCATTGAAGGCAAGGCACTTATCTTTGTGCATGTTATTTTTTTGCTTGTGATTGATGTGTTGGGAAAATTGGAAAACACATTTGATTGATCTCTCTTCTCTATTGCTTCTGTATATTCACCAAGAGTGTTTTGGTAATCTCTTATCTTCCGAAATCAATCTGCTATGTTGTAAAAGAAAGAATTCTCTGCTATCCATTATATTATACTAAGAAGAATTGCCGTGGTTTTTGTTCTCATAGTTTTGAGGATTTTCTCGAGGGTATATCTTGTGTTATGGATGTATGAATTTCATGTGATTGAATTGTCTCATTGTTTCAAGTTTCTGCATCTAAAATAATTGAAGGATCAAATCTCAACCAAATATTAACATGGTATCAGAGCTTAGGGTGTGAAGGAGCTCATTTTTTCATGCTAGCTAGATCCTAAGTAGATCCTGAGAAGTTGAGCACAAGATTTGAAGACTATGTCATCAATCTATGTACGACCAAAATACCATCTTGAGGGCACCTCAAACTTCAATAGTTGGAAGGCTAGGATTCTAAAAATCCTATAGGAAGATGACTTGGATAGCTACATATCCACTATGGTGGAGGATCCTACATCTAATGCAGGGTGCATCAATTTCACGGAGAATCAAGCTAAGGCCAAATGGATCATCTATGATTCGGTAAAAGATAACTTGATGCCCGTGATCACACTGATGTAGACCGCAAAAGAATTTTATGATACATAAACTAATATATATGAGAAGAAGGCCCCAACTCAAAAGAGGGCATTGAAGAACAAGTTGTGAAACCTCAATATGGAGAAGGACGAGATAGTGGCCTCCTTATTCACTAAGATATATCACGTAAGAGATTAGCTAGTTAACATTGGAGCTGTAGTGGATGAAGATGATCTCATCCAAACTGGCCTTGATGGTCTCCCATATTCATGGGAGACATTCTTGATTGCTATCAATGGCCAAGAAGTGAAAACTGGGTTCGAAAGATTGTGACATGATTGTACCCAAGAGGAAGGGCGAATCCAGAGCAAAGATATGTTCACTAAAGAAGAAAATATTGCTCTCACGGAAATAATGAAGAAAGGAAAGAAACCCTTATTCCAAAAGAAGTTCTCTCATCCAAAGAAGAAGGATTTCAACAAAATTTTTGACAAGTCAAAAGATAGATACTACAATTGCAATAAGAAATTCCATTTCTCAAGAGAGTGCAAAGCAAAGCGGAAAGGAAAGTTTCATGCTTCTACTTCCATAGAATATGAAACCACTCAAAAGAATGCATTTGAAGAAAAGGAGACAAGAAGGGAGTATTAACTTGTCTCATCCCTTTCAGGATCCGTCATCACAAGTGTAGACACATGGTTGATTGACAATGGTGCATCCAAACATATGATTGGTTACAAGAGTGCCATCACTGACCTAAAGGAGAAAAAGTTCACATGCATGGTAGAGTTGGGGGACAACTCAAGATATTCGATCCAAGGAGTTGGATCCACCTCATTCCAGATGAGCACCGGTGATATTTTACATGTGGAGGAAATTCTATATGTTCTAGGCTTGAAGAAGAACCTCCTGTTAGTTTCAGTTCTTGAATACAAATTCTTCTGAGTTATCTTCATGGATAAAAAAGCACTTTTATGGCCAAAAAACAAAATCCTAGAATCTGCTGCTGTGATTGGATTTCAAGAGGGTGGTCTCTACAAGGTACTCCAGAATTACATTCAACCTATGATTCACCACACTATCAATCCATGCGAGCTATGGCATTGAATTCTTGGACACCTACACTACAAAGCGATACTAGGACTTCAAAATATGGTAAAAGGTATGCCTGTATTTGATTTTGAGCATGATAGTGTATGTCGAGATTGTGCACTTGGGAAGAATGTTAAGAAAAAAATTTCCAGCAGTACTACTAGATCTAAATGGATTTTAGATTTAATACATTCTTACGTATGTGGTCCCATTTCATTCCCCTCCCTAAGTGGCTTCCTATATTATGTATTGTTCATAGATGATTTTTCTAGGAAGTCGTAGATTTATTTCATGAAGGCTAAAAGTGAAACTCAACAAATTTAAAGATTTTAAAGCCCTATTTGAAAATCAGAAAGAAAATCACATCCGTGCATTAAGGAATGATAATGGAGGTGAATTTGATTCACATGCATTTAATGACCTATGTAGTGATGTAGGAATATGTAGACAGTTAACAATACCAAACAACCCTCAGCAAAATGGGGTTTCTGAAAGGAAGAATAGAACCATTATATGTGAGGATGCAAAAGACATGATGCGTGATCAAGATATGTCTACCTCATTATGGTAAGAATCCACCAATACAGCCGTGTACATCCAAAATAGAAACCCCCATGCCATTCTATATGAGAAGACACCAAAAGAAGTGTTTACCGTGAGAATCCAAGCATCTCACACTTGAGGATATTTGGGAGCCCAGTATACATTCATGTACCAAAATAAAAGAGAACAAAGATGGATCCTTCTAGAAAGAAAGGCACCTTTGTGGGTTATAGTGAGTCATCCATAGCATACTAAATATATGTACATGGTGAGAGACACATTGAATTCATCCGAGATGTTACCTTCCATGAGGAAGTTGCATTCAAAAGATCGAAAGAGATTCAATGTGATTTAGAGATGGAGGATTCTGAGTCTGATTCTCCCCCTTCATATTTTGAGAGGGAGAAACCAGAAGATGCCTCAGATTCACTAGCTCTTGAAGAACCAATAGAATTGATTGAGAGCTCACCTGATGAACCTCTTGCTAAAAGAAGATCTGCTTGGTTCCGAGATATCTTACAAAATGAAAATAAACATGGAGCACCAGCAGGCTCATCTAGAGAGCGCAAGCAACCTGACAGATATTCAGGGCATGTTTCACTATTGAGTCACATTAGTGATTCATAACCATCCTCATATGAAGAAGCTGCAAACGAGCAAGTTTGGAAAGATGCAATGACAAAAGAGTACAACTCTATAATGAAGAATGATGTTTGGGAGGTTGTTCCCAAACCTGATGGGAAGTCCATTGTGACTTTGAGATGGATTTACAAGATAAAGCATGATGTGGATGGTAGCATTGAGAAGTATAAAGCCAGATTCATTTCCATAGGTTTCTCTCAGAAAGAAAGCATCGATTATGATGAGACTTTACCCCTATGGAAAGGTACACCATAATCCTTGCAATGATTGCACTTGCATATATTCTACGATGGAAACTTCACCATATGGATGTGAAGACAACCTTCCTAAATGGTGAGGTTAAGGAAGAGATTTATATTCAGCAGCTTGAAGGATTTTTGGTGCATGGGAAGGAGTCCCATGTTTTCAAGCTAAAGAAAGCTCTATATGGCTTAAGCAAGCCCCTAGGGCTTGGTACTACAGAATTGATAGCTACCTTTAAAAACTATGTTTCTATAAGAGTGAAGATGATCCAAATTTGTACTTCAAGGTAGTGAAGAACTAACGATTGATATTGGTTTTGTATGTTGATGATTTTTTTCTCACTTGAGAAGAACATCTGATTTCTTGGTGCAAGAGGGAGTTCACCTCATAGTTCGAGATGAAAGACTTAGGTCTAATGCACTACTTTCTTGGCCTTGATATCTGGAAAAGAAAAGATGAAATTTTTCTATCTCAAGGGAAGTACACTGTCAATATATTGCACAGGTTCGGCATGATAGACTGCAAATCTATGAATACACCAATGGTTTCCAATTTGAGGAAACTTCATGAGTCATGACCTAGATCAGATCCAGTAGATCCCGCTTTGTATAGACAACTTATAGGCTCACTAATGTACGTGATACATTCGAGGCCTAATGTATGTTATGCCGTGAGCATTCCGAGTCAATTTATGTATGATCTGAGACACAGACACTATATAGCTTCTAGGCATGTGCTTAGGTACCTTCGAGGTACAATTTCATATGGAGTTAGATATGCCTCCAGTGGAGGATTCATGTTACTTGGTTATATAGACTTAGGTTGGGGAGGAAGCATTGTGGACCATAAGAGTACATTCGGCTACTATTATAGCCTAGGATCAACTATGATATCTTGGTCCAATAGGAAGCAAGGCTCCATAGCCCAGGGCACTACAGAATCAAAATAAATAGCTGCTAGTGTTTCCTGTTGAGAAGCGGTGTCGCTAAAAAAGCTACTTGCAGGGTTTTTTATGAAAATATTTAGACTACAGTTATTAGGTGTGACAATTAGAGTTTCATCAAGCTTTATGAAAACTCAGTGTTTCATGACAATTTGAAGCACATCGAAATGACGTATCATTTCATCTGAGACATGGTCCAGAAAGGTACAATGAAACTTCAATACATTGCTACTGATGAGAAAATTGCAGATTTGTAAACAAAGCCTCTGTCAGTGACAAAGTTCAAGTAATTCCGAGACAAGCTTGGTATGGAAGAGAATTCCTCCCTCCCTAAGAGGGAGTGTTAAATGTAAAACATTAGGAGACATTCTCCAAACCAATATTGTGCAACCAAGATTGATCCTTCCATATAGAAGTGAACACTTTGATTTCCTTCCATGTAAAGGTTGTTCCTCCCGTATAGAGGTAATTGATCAAAGTAATGATGTTGTAAAGTCTTGTTGGACAAGGATCCGAACTTGTGATTCAAGTCATGATTATCATGTGAACCTTCCGTATAAAGGTATCCATGGGATGGACCTCCCGTATAGAGGTGGAACTTCCGTATAAAGGTCATGCTTTACTTGTTAAAAGCATTTAATGTTGTGTGATGTATTATTAACCATGATCACTATATTGCTATTAAGTATCCTTTACAAATTGATCACCTCTAAAGTGAATTACTTTAGCATTATTATGATCATTTGGTCCAGAATAATATACTATGATAACATCATCTGATAATTCTTCTTAGTATAATGCAATGTGATGGATAATTAAAGTTAGCACATATTGACCATACACTAAACGATAAAGATATAAATATAAATGCATAGAGAAAAAGAGAATTCAAATTAATAAGGATATGACTAAGTGAACTTGAATTGTCAAGCTTTAGTTAAAGCCACAATGTATGCCTCAGTTAACTAAAGAACTCACAGTGATCACTACAAGTAAATCAATCAGCATGATTTCAGTTAATAATAGTTAACTAAGTGTTAAATAAGGACTAGTTAACTAACTGTTTTCACTTTAGTTAAACTAAAAGATGACACTTTAGTAAACCAAGGAGAACTCGAATTGATCACTATAGTGCTTTTATCAAGAAAGAATTAGTTAAAGAGAGTTAACTAAGTGATAACAAAGAATATCTAGTTAACTAAGTGTTATTGCATGATGACACTTATGTTAAACTAAAAGACGACACTTGAGTTTTGACAATTGCATGACGACACTTAAGTTAGCCACCTAAATACGTGGGCAAGATTTCAGTTAAGAGGTGAGTTCATCCTAAGAGACAGTTCAGTGAGATAAAGCATTGCATGAGAAGTGGGGTGCACTTCTTCATGCAAGATTGATACATCCAGTTTGAGGGTGAGTTCATCCTAAAGTTAGAAGAAGCCGATGCATGAGAAGAATTTATAAATATGTTATACGGGATTGATGAATTCAATGTGAAGTGAATTCTCTTCTCCATTGAAGGCAATGCGCTTCTCTTTGTGGAGGTTATTGTTCTTGCTTGTTATTGATGTGTTGGGAACATTGGAAAACACATCCGATTGATCCATCTTCTCTATTGCTTATGTATATTCACCAAGAGTGTTTTAGTGATCTCTTATCTTCTGAAAGCAATATGCTATGTTGTAAAAGAAAGCATTCTCTGCTATCCATTATATTATACTGAGAATAATTGTTGGGGTTTTTTTTCTCATAGTTTTGAGGATTTTTCCCAGGGTATATCTTGTGTTATGGATGTATGAATTTCATGTGATTGAATTGTCTCATTGTTTCAATTTTTTTCATCTAAAAGAATTGAATATCAAAGCTTAACCAAATATATATACATATATATGGTAGGAGTGAAAAGGTCAATTAAAAAGTAAACATAGTATAAAAGAATATGTGCAATGTAAATTAATTTACATGCATGGGTGACAAGTGTGTCCTCCATGAAACAATTATAAAAATTGAGTAAAATATGAAAATTAGGTAATAAAATGGGGAAAAACCTAGAAGTGGGTGTTGGAGTCTTGCTAGTTGTTTTAGGGTTTGTTTCTTGTTGTGTTGGTTTCCTGTCATTTGTGAATCTATAGGGAAGGAGGATAAAGAGGTATATATTGTTGTACATGAGTAGATAGATAAAAGAGTTAAGGTATTACCTGGTCTGGCATAGGGATAATTGTTGAGGGATTAGGGACCTCAGCGTCAACTAGGAGTTGGTTGGGTGGAGAGTTTCCCCACAACTGTTTTTTTGTATAGTGAAGTTGGTGATTGATTGAGGATAGGGTCTACATACAAATGGGTTAAGCTAGTTATTTATCAGGTAAGTAGATATTCTTTTCCTTGGATTAGAATTTCAATTTATGTTATTTATCTAATGGTATTTGATTGATGAATATACACTTGATATACTAGTTCCTTTCTTATTTTTTTCTCGATAAATTTGCATTTAATTAGGGTTAAAATATGCTAATGAAATGGGTTGTTATAATTTCAACCCTTTGTAGCTTGAGTGGAAGATTGAATGTATTGAAAATAACTTGGATCTTGTGAATATGAATGGACCTGCTTCTTTCGAAAGGACCTAAACATTTTCCTACCCAAGCCTTAATTATCTAATTTGGAATAAATCCAAGTGAGTGGAATTTTAAGGAGGAATACCAATAAAGGATTGGTCTTCTCAAGATCCAATAAGTTGTCCTTGCTAATTTCAATGATTTTTTTAACTCAAACAAGTTAAGTGAAATGTATTGGTCTTTTAGGGCCTAGTTTCGAGTCATTTGAATTCAAACAAACCATAAAGCTAGTGTTTGTTATTTAAAGCCCTGAATCCTTTCTAATTTTAATTATATCTCATTTATAATGTATTGTGTGGATGATCCATAATTAATATTTATTTATTTTACCAACTCCAAATTACTTCATACTTGGAGATTTGGAAATGTTGTATCCATTTGAACATTCCAATGAGCACTAATTTATGAAGACAACATTTTCTTTGTATTTTTCTTGATAAGACAACACACATTTCTTTGAATGATTAAGTAATGGACTTAGATATTTGGAGTCCCAAACCAAAGGATGAGCCTATAATTCACAATGTTTGGAACCAAATTTCATAATGACCATTCTATCAATACATAAGGCTTACACATTGCAATAAAAGTCACTTTATGACTTAGTTATTTTTTTATAAAGAAAATGTATCCCACATTCATAAGCGTAAATGATTTGTCCCATGAGTAACGATGTATATAAGGAGGTGAAGTCCTACATAATAATTACACCAGTTTCATATACTATCATAATGTCTTATTGTGTGTATCTCTCGCTTGTGCTAGTATTTCCATCTTTTGTAATATGGTAATAGAGGAGTGAGCCTAGGAATGGTCATGAGATTAGAGAGCTAGTTTTTTTGGTTGAAAAATTAAGTATGATCTTCTCTTGCATAAAATGATGATTTGGAGAATCACAAAGGCTTGATAAAAAGACTAGTTTCTCACAAAATTCGTTAAAGAATTGACATACAATATTGGAGGAGATGGATCGTTGAACCACCTTTCATGTTTGCAGAGCCATGAAGGGAAGGCATTGCATTGTTAAGACAAAAAACATCGAATTCCAATGGAGGTTTATATCTTCTATTCATCATGACAATTAATTGTCTTAGAATTCCTTATTGGCATTTCTTCTTACAAGATAAATACATGCAAAAAACAAGTCTAGTTTTTTTTTCCAATTTCAAAAGGGGGGGATCTATATGTTGGGGTTTATAGATGTTAATTTATGTTCAAACATTTACAATTCAGAAAACATTATGTTACATATTTAAGTTTTTAGATCAAGCAAAAGAGTATTTTGTCTCTAATCCTATAGTTGAATGTTTCTTAATGATTTTTCAATAGCTTAATTTATATTCAGTAGCATTTATTTCAATGGTCTTTATCAATGTCTTTCAATAGGATGATCTATGGTTTTCCCATTTAGTAATCTATCTCATTTTGTATTATGATGTTTGAAAGTTTCAAGAAGGTGGGTCACACGGATTGTGCTCTTTGGTTTATAAAAGGAGATGTAGCCATTGTTGAAGATCCACTAGATATTGAAAGTGATAATGACCTTATTGAAGAAGAGCATATTTCCACATTATGCAAACCCACATCTTGAATATATGAAGGTATTTAATGTAGAAAAATATGAACATGGATGGTTGCTTTGATAGTTTTTGGGTTTGTGAATTTTGGGAATTATACCCTTATGGGATCATGATACAACTTGATGGAGCACTATGGGTATAGCTCAACATTGATTGTTTCCCTAATTTGGGAGATTCATAATTTGGAAGTTCGGGAAGGTGGAATCCGAGAACCCAGGAATTCAACTTGGGAGCTATGACTTTATGAGGGTTACATGGTAGCTTGGTAGAGCTATACCTAGTCTAGGAACTATTTTTAGAGAATAATCTTCTTAAGAATGTTTAGTTGTAATTATTATGATATCTTGTTTTCAAACAATGTGTATTTTATTTCAGATAGTTTAGGTTTGATTACTATAAGCCTTGAGAGGGAATGATAAGACATAAGGCTTATGCACACATTGTAATAAAAGCAGGGATAATTTTAAGGACCCATACTTATTTAAAAGTGTATAAACCTTGGCGAATTTCACCAATTCTCAAAATGTCAACTATAAAATATTTGGCGATAATTTTCTAAATTTTTTTCAATTTATAAGGATTTTATATAGTTTATATAATATTTTGGCGATTTTTAGAGTGAAAAAAGTTTACCCTGTCAAAATTAGGCTAAATGGGGCTTCAAAAAATGCAAATTGGCAAACCTTTTTTTGGAAAAAAACATGGAAAAATAGCCCATGGGCTGAATTTCGCCCCTAAAATTATCCTTGAATAAAAGTCACTTTATGACTTAGTTATGTTTTTGTACATTTTTTGTAAAGCAAACATATTCCACATTCATAAGTGGAAATTATTTGTTCCATGAGTAACCATATGTAAGGATTTGAACTCCAAGGTAATAATTGAACCAGTTACTCATATATCACATTGCGTTATTGTATTTATCTCTCTCATGTACTATAATTTATAGATTTTGTAATATATCCTTCTTCCATTTTTTAAGAATTTGTTTTCCAACTCCTCTATTAATAATTGAAGGAAAAACCATTTATATATAGGAAAACAAAAGAGGTGTTTTTAATATCTTAATATTTGAGGTGTATCTGATTACCAAGGGACACCTTCATTTCAATTCTTATAACCATTGTATTCCACGATAAGGCCATGAATAATAATCCATCAAAGAATCTAATCTTGAATGTTGAAACCCTCAAAATAATTAGTGTGTTGAATACATAGTCGGATTTGAAATTCTTCTTTTTTATATAAAGTATGATGAGGTTGGAAACACAAAAATCATAAACTAGTAATGATAAAGTTAAAATTTAAGTGATAAAAATGAAAAAGGAACTCAGGTAATAGATTGTAATATGAACTTCTCAATTCAATTAACAATAATTAATAAATCTATTATGGATAATCTCCGTAGATTATTATTTTTCTCTACTCCATTTTCTTGTATTCTCTCATGATTATATGATGAGAATATTATTTCTTGAATTTGATTTATTATGTTTTTATTGATATTGTATTAACGTGTTTATCTATGAATAAAATGGATGAATTACATTGGTGAATGTTAGTTATTCTATTTTCTAAAAACGTTATTTATTTGAATCTACTAAGAACTGGAGTTCTCTTATGAAATACTTGCTCTCTGGTTTGCAACATTTTTTACTTTGTTTTATTTCCGTCACTTTAATTAAACCAATATTTATTTTATTTTTATATAATAATAATAAAATCCCCAAAGCAAACACAATAATTAGTACCTCACATGAGAGGATTCACTAGTAAAGGATGGGAACCCAAGTCATGGTAACAAGTGACATTGATGTGACATGGGTTTTAACGAGGGACATGATATCACATCAATGGTAACCATGTGTCATATAAATCTCTTGGCTTGGGAGAATACCAAATTCTAAATTATGATTCAAGAAATTTACAAGAAAATAAAAAACCAAGATAAATGATACAACGAGCAATTGACTGTTGAAATTCTAGGTGACCCATCCCTTATCTAAGTTAGCTAAGATAAAATAAAATTAATAAAATGTATCCTTATATAATGTGTTTGAAGTCTCCACTCATAGTTAGTGACATAGGTATGTTAGTGACATAAGTATAAGTATTTACAAATCTAAATGATGAGGAAGAAGAAGAAACTATAAATGTACAAGTTCTCAACTTTAAATTGAGTGAGTAAGAATCTAAATTTAAGGAATTAATGGTCATGGAAGTTTATTTTGATCGGGATTAAATTAATGAGGAAAAAATTATTTATGACAATACGAAAAGAATCTTGAGTATGATTTAGAAGAAGGGATAATGGATTTGTGTCCTATCTGCACTTTGATATCACTAAATGATAATCCCAACAACAACTTGATTCTCATTGCAAGGTTGTGAGGAAATTTCAATGCCTCAAATTCACAGACACTTATCTTTAATTGACAACTCGAACTTGTCTTCAATACCAATTTATAATTTTCTCCCCAAAAATTGGATAGTTGCATACCCATATGAAAAATCATATATCACACTAATAAATCTATTTACATAAAAGGAACAATGTGCACATGTATTTAATGTATTCCATCAAAATAATTACAATTCCACATAGTGAAACATAGCACACAATAAATATAAATTCCTTATCTTGTGTAAATCTATCACTATACATAAAACGAATATTGGGGAATGAATTACCATCCAATGGTGTACACTATTAATTCCATGACATATGATTCATGTCTATGTATTGAGAAAGGAAAGGGCACTATTAAGCAAAATCTCTTATAAATCTCTCCACATATACACAACAATAATTCTCATGGTAATGAATAGAAATCACTACACTACATTCTAGTACAAGACAATGTAACAAATTCAGAAACATAGAATCACTTTGTGATGCACTCTACATAATTGGGAAACATAGTTCAAAAACTTATTACAAATTTTTCCATCTCTTAGAAAGGGTATTCTATCCCAACTAATATGCAAAGAGAAATAAATCCATGCATGTGCAACCTTTTCTCATCCATGTTATCCTAAAATTTCTTATGTAAAAATCTCAAAGGGATTGGACCATAAGATATATTAACAAAGGTGAACGGATATGATGAGATTAAAGGAAACCTCCTCTAACGTCCAAATGTGTGTGTGCACGTGTGCGCGCATGCGTGCGTGCGCGTGTGTGTGTGTGTGTGTGTGTGTGTGTGTGTGTGTGTGTGTGCATGAAGAGATGAGGTGTAGAATTCTCAAGCCTCTAATGGTCAATCCATATATAAAATCATGAGAGAAAGTGTTAAATAGGAAACATATGCCCCTATTTATTCATTCATTAATTCTCGCTATCCTTTCCCTTTACCGCTTGCCAACTCATACCCTCTCCTCTTCTATATCATATAGTCATAGTTATGTTCATTTATATTATTGTTCCTTTAATACTTACATGATGCATTTGTCATCATGAATCATATTTCAAATTGGTTCAATAAAAGTAAGTCTAGATAGTAATTTATTCACCCATGGTACTATGGAATTTGGCTACATACTAGGAATTTATATGACCACACAACTTGCTTCATATGTAACACAAGGTCGCCTTTGCAAAGGTTCTTGCTTAACAGTTACACACAACACACATGTTCACATAAAACAAGATTTAAACAGGATGCTAGAAGCTGGCTTATATTACTTCTACCGAAACAATTACAATGCATACTGCAAGGAATGTAAATAACTAACTATGGTCGGCCTTAGCCTATTACCATACGAAAGTAACTGTGTGCTATCTCAGTGTGTCGATCTTCACGCTCTCTTGTTTCACTGCGGAACTCTGAGCTATGGCTCGATCCTCTCTGCGTTCGGAAGATGTGTGACTGTTCTCTCTAATCTACCAATCTTCCCCCCGAACTCTGCTCTACCAAGTCCAAAATGAAACTCACTGAACTACCTGCTTCGTGCCTGTGCACAAGCCTTCTACTCTGCTACTATTTTTCCCGAGATCACTTCAACCCTCGAGACACGCTTCCTCTGTCTGTCAATCTCCTCAGATCCTACAGACTTGCAACTATCAGCGCCTCTGTCGTGTTGCACAATCTCTTTCTATGTTGACATTTGTCATGATCCCAACTACCTGCAATAACTGCTAATAACTTCCTTAGCAACCCCGAACGGCTTCTAAGTACTCTCCTTGACTTCTACATGTCCTTCTAACACTGCTACAGTAGTCCGCCTTGTCACTTCCTCGACCATACTGTCTTCCGTCAGCCTTTAACATACCTGTCAGATTCCTTTGTACTTTAGGATTCACCAGTACAAACCTATCGGAGTCGCGGTTCGACAACATGTCAACCCTCGACATCTCTGCTCAACTCTGTCGTCTGTCGACCTCAAACATGTCGACTCTCGACCTTCTTCTCCTGTCGACCTACCTCGACAGCTTCTGCTCGACTTATTGAATTCGACATCCAATCTTCTCTTACGCACCAGTGGTCGTCGGCACTCCCTCTGGTTGAATTTCTTCATGTCGATCATCTTCGATCGCTATGCGTAGGCCCCGATGCTCCTGCATCAATATGTAGAAAATTTGCAAAATAGGAAACTACTGAACTTGCACGCATGCAAACATAATATATACATAATGTTGATAAAAAGTGTTCAATGTGAGTTACTACATCATCAACTTTAGAGAAATTATTTTATAAGGTGCCTTGAACATTGCTCCTCTCTAGGAACCAACTTGATAGTGAAACCAAACTCCCTACTCAAATGTAATCCAAGTGACTCTTTTGGGAATAGACATTCAAATTTCTTTAGCATGAGATGGTTGTCTAAGGTTCCACCATCCTCTTCTTCTTCTTCCAAATCCTCCAATTTTACCACAAACAACTCACATCACTTCCTAAGACTTTGTTTTAATTGTGTTGCAATAATATGCCTAAAATTATTGGTCTCCACAATCCATTTAAACTCATTGGTCTTTTGAGATCATCATTATTGTAATCACTCAATGCATTGTGATTTTCTATCTAGTACTTTCCAATTAGACTAACATAAGTACCAAGGATTGTAATGTACAAAACCCACTTAATTGAAATGTTATATACTTGTAACCAAAAGTCCTTAATCAATGTCTCTTATTTATGTTGAATACCGAAGGCTAGCTCCACCTTCTAGGTGTATCTCATCTTGAAATAGATAAATTGTATTGTTCAACTATTATATGTGCAATAAAACTACCACTGACTCCAAGGTGTGTAATTAGTATGTTCATAGTTGTATAAAAAAAGTTACTTTGCATTTCAATAAAGAAGCATTGATTCTCTACCCAACTTTGTCAAGTGTAACATATATCTTCTGAGATGCCCTCATGACATCCCTAATTACTGTTGAATATGTTTAGGATGATCTCTTGTATAATGGTCTTATTTACATATAAAATAGCCTCCACGTGGCCTTAATATTGTGTCACGGAATTTCATCTCTATTGTTGTCGTCAACCTAAAATCTATGTTATTCATTTCCATGTATGTGTTTCCTCTACCTTTTGTATTGTTTCTTCATATTTGTTGTTGATGATGTGTTTGGTTGGCATGTTGAATGTTGGGAATTCCTCTAAAATCAGTTATTATAAAAGGTTGTTATCCCTTACTTTCAAATCCTTTTGAAACAAAAAAAAATCCTCTATAGTTCTTTTTAATATCCTATCTAGCCTTCAACCTTTCTTCCTTCCATGTAGAGTGACTTTCTCACTACCTCATAAGAGGTTTGGGGATCCAATAAATGTAGTTGTCCAATCAAATGTGATTTCATTGTGTAAATAAATTTGTTTGACCTTTAATTGTTTGTCTCACTTGTAGTCCATATATTTAATGAGATCCATGAACTTGTTCTCATACTCCATTTATATCAATCTTTGTCTAAATCTGTTGATAAACCCTATATCAAAACACTTGAAAATCTTAACCTTGTAGATGTCATGTCTAAATGTGTGTCTTCAACATGCTCAAATGTGTAGATCAATTTGCTCATGATTAACCAATCAACATGACATTGGAGTGAATGTTGTAAACAAAATTTGAACTAATCAAAGCATAGTAGCAAGATTCGAGTACGGATTCGAATACGATACGGAAAAAATACGTAATAAAAAAATCAAGTGCGACTAAAACACGGGAGTAGACATCTTATAAATACAAAAAACATGTAATTTTAATTTAAAAATAAAATAAAATTATACATAATCATTCCAAATTTGAACATCTCATTCATTTTTCATTGAAAACTTTAAAAATAAAACTTAAAACTACACAAATCTATTTTTATATAAAATGACTAAAAAAATGAAAACTAAAAAACTACATAAATTCACTTTTTGATAAATAATAAATACTAAAATGTAAAATTAAAATAACAATTATATAAAATAAAACTTAAATAAAAAAACTACATGTAATAAAATAAAACTTAAATAAAAAAAACACGTAATAGTAATAAGGAAGATGATATAAAAGTCTATGTTCAGTATAACGTTAACATATACTAACATTAAATTAAAAAAGTATTTAAAAGTTTTTTTCTTAAATAAATATTTTTATTAATCGGCCATGCTTTGGAATTTTATATTTTATTGTATCAATATGAATTCGATTCCAATTCAATTCATTCAAAATTGGGTAAATAAATAGTTGACTGTATCGAACCCGTATCATCTCGAATGTTCATCGTATTTTTAACCTGGTTCGAATTTTCGTACAACAACTGCCAATATGATGTATTTTGCTACTATGAATCAAAGCTAAGTGATTGAACAATGAAAGCAAAACAACAATTGAGTGATTAAGAGTGTGTGGGAGAATTCAATCAATGTTTCCTAATATTACCAAATTAATAGACTTCACGAAGAAACTTAGAATGTTAATTGTAAATGCGTTAGTATGTAATACATCAATAATAAAGCATTAAGTAATGAAAAATCGAAATCATAAATGAACTAGGACACATCATTGTGATTGTGATTGTGTTTGCATAAGATAACCATTAATAGCCCAAGGAATTAGATCAAGTAATTCTTTCTAATGTTGTTGAATTAGATAAAGTATTTCTTGTTAATGTTGTTGGATTTTTGTTTGGTTTCATGCTAATGAGTTCTTAGTTTGAGTGTACTTGGGTGACACACATTAGTCTACTCAACAAGTTTACCAGGGAATCGGGATGCCATCCACAAATGTGGAGAAGCATCCCTTGGGTTCCCCTGAGTTTTTTTAGAAATAAAGAGAACAAATAAATTATGATGTGGAACCCTTTACAAATGATTTGATACATTTATATGCACACAATTGGAAATTCAAGTGCATTGGTGGAGGAAATGCCTCACAATTAACCTTGTACGTAGTCCTTAGGGATCACTACATCCTCAATCCCTAGAATAAGGTCAACAATATCATGCGTTGCTTGGACCAACTTAATCACCTAATTGGTTTAGTGCACAACTCCTCTAACCTATAGGATGTCATTGACGAGGATTGACAAGTTGTCATTTAGGTGGAATACTAAAACACATTGATCTATAGATAGAGCTATAAACATGTGGATTGGGCTTTGGACTAGTTGGAACAAAGATGCAATGGATATGAGGCACTGACCAAGCTACCCCAACACAACTCAAGTATGTTAGCATTCTAGGTACCATCAAACAATTCAAGTCCACTAGAATGCAAGGTATTGCAACGATTCCTTAATCACACTAGAGATCAAGTATTTGTGTAATGCCCCTAGACTTTTGTAGACATTGAGGGCACCTGCTGAGTGACCCGGCCGATTGAAACATTAATTAAATAACCTTTTGGCCTTATTTTTGAGTATATGTATCTGAACTGTTGATGTAAATGAATAATTGCATATGTTAAACGATTAGCTATGACTATGGAAAATTATGTTGATAGATAATGCTGAACGACTAGCTATACGGTGATCATTTAATTGTCGATGAAATGTATATTTGATTGGATGAATGAATAGTTTGAATAAATCATAAATGTTTAACAACACTAGATTTAGAAATCAGATGATGATTATTGAGAACAATGCTACTAATAACTTGTTGTGAGAAGTGTGTGTAGAAACAAGTGAGACGGTTCACCAACGGACACACAAAGGAACATGAAGGGTCGTAGAGTACGGGTAAATCACACACAGGGGGAGCGACGACGATGTCGACTTCCGACAAGAATACCACGCATGAGCAGATAAGCACTGATCCGCTTGCTCAAGAGGAATGCGTGAGGGCGTACGAGGTGGGCCACGACGGAGCTGGTCACGTACGAGTTGAGGGGCGCGCAGTGAGAATGAACTCACTCCTCAGCGCCATTAGTCCCTAGATAGCATGTAGACGAAGGATGGATGGTAACGATTCCTAAAATCCCTACAAGAGTTCCTGCAAGTCAAAACGGAAAGATGGTGGCAGAAGGACTCGACGATGCGGTACCCTGTCGAGAACGGAAAGAATGGACGCAAGGACCCAACGATGCGGTACCATGCCAAGGAATGGAAACCATGGATGACTGGACCAGACGGAGTGGTGCCATGTCAGGGAATTAAAATTAAGGAACTAGGAGCCCAACGGCGTGGCACTGTGATCCTAGTGAGTTTGATTGTTAAATTTAATTGCATAAAAACTTACGAGAATAACTCTAGATTATTACTTAGCAAATGCATAAAAATAATCTAGGCATTTGCACATGAATAGTTAGTTTTATTGAGCATTTAAAATAATAGAAATCATTATTTAGGAGCAAAATAGAATCCTAAGATTAGACACCTAGTCAACTAAAAACTAGGAGTTAATTAAAATATCCGGGGGACAAACTGGAGCAAACTTAGGGGTGTTGGTGCACTTCCCAAAGAAACTGACACTTGGATGGGTGAGTGTTTTAATTAAATAATTAATTAAAAATATTTAATTATGCATGAAGCGACATGTGTCGCATGAGATTTTCCTTTATAACGAAGGATTGGGGAATGGGTAAAGGGCCCATAATTTGGACGATTGTCGTAATTTTCGAATGCCTCAAAGACTTGCTACTATCGAAGGGTTTGGCTAAGAAATCCTGGTGGGAAGGGAAGCCCAAGCTGAATTTCTGAAATACTTGTGTGAACTCTACGGCCCGATTAGCTCGGGGGTCTGGAAGGAAGAAGAGTACTTCCAGAGTGGTTGGGTGGTTAACCGAGGTTTTCGTCTGTGACCGTGGTGATTGGTGACGAGTTTGGAGCTACGGAAAACGAGGAGGTTCACCTTCCGATTGGAGCTATGACCATTACAGGTTCTTATTGTTCATATGATTAGTGTATTTATAATTTTGATTTAAGATCGTCGAATTAAGATTTCTGTAAAACTTTGATTATGTTTTATTTAAAATAGATCTGAATTATTAATTTTCTGTCGAAAATGTTAGAGATCTGGTTTGTGTTATGAATCTGTTTTATTTAAATTAGATCCGTATTATTCAGTCGAAATCTTCTAGATCAGATTTATAAATTTTCTGTAGAAAATAACAGAGATCGGATTTGTACTATGAATTTGATTCATTTAGCAGTTAGATCTGTATTGTTCAGTCGAAATTTTATAGATCAGAATTATAAATTTTCTGTAGAAAATAGCAGAGATCGGATTTGTATTATGAATTTGAATTATTTAGTAATTAGATCTGTGTTGTTCAAGGTCAAAATTTTTATTTAAATTAGATCTAGATCTGTGTTGTTCACGGTCAAAATTTTTATTTAAATTAGATCTGAATGATTAAAGTTCCTGTCGAAAATAACAAATATTTAGTTTGTTTTCTGGAATTGAATTCGATCTACTCTGTATTGAATTAGTTCTATTTCTTGATAGCGTTGTAATTTTTTTTTTATTCGGGTGAATGATAGGCGTAGATTTACTCGGCATTGAATTCATTCTATATTCTTTTATCTTTGCGCATTATTGATCTTCCTTTTCTCTTCTCGAACCCTCTACGTTTACTTCAGACCGGGACAACATCCATAGGTCAATTCGTGACTTGTTAATTCCCCTGTCCAAGGCGTTTCTTGGGATTGCTACTTCTACATAGATCTCTGTTCTCGATCTTGAATGGGAGGGCATCATTGTAGTAACCATTTCCCTCTCAATCCTCTGTGTTTAGTCCAGATCCAAATGGCATCTGTATGATCCACTGCATGTAAATTTTAGTATTCAGTTTGACCTTTGATCGATTCTCGTAAGCAATTTCATGATCCGATTTTAAAACACCGATCGATTCACGGTATGTAAGTTTTCGTAATCAGTTTTAACCTTGGTCAATTTCTTGTAATTAATTTCATGATCGGTTTTATTATTTCTGGGGTAACTTAAAACAATGATTTCTTTATATGTGTGTTATTTCAACCCATGATTCCAGTACCTACTTAACTTCCGTGTGATGAGATCTAATATTTCTGTGTTTATTTATTTATTTATTTAAGATCTCATAATCTCTACAATAATAGTGTTCAGCGATCATAGCATTGTCGGGTTGTCTTGATCGATAATTTTTCTAGTATCCCAATCGATAGTAATCCCCAGTGATAAACATTGGCAGATCTGGCGATTGTGCCCAATCCTCCAGCTTGAAATCGATTCTTGTTGTGACTAATTCACTGCTGAATTTGATTTTGGATTTTAGATTTGATAGCATTGTAAATCTGGCGATTGTGCCCAATTCTCCAGCTAGAAATCGATTCCTTTTGTGACTAATTCACTGTTGAATTTGATTTTGGATTTTAGATTTGTTAGCATTGGAAATCTGGCGATTGTGCCCAATTCTCCAACTAGAAATCGATTCCTTTTGTGACTAATTCATTGTTGAATTTGATTTTGGATTTTAGATTTGATAGCATTGTAAATCTGGCGATTGTGCCCAATTCTCCAGCTAGAAATCGATTTCTTGTTGTGACTAATTCACTGTTGAATTTGATTTTGGATTTTAGATTTGATAGCATTGTAAATCTGGCGATTGTGCCCAATTCTCCAGCTAGAAATCGATTCCTTTTGTGACTAATTCACTGTTGAATTTGATTTTGGATTTTAGATTTGTTAGCATTGGAAATCTGGCGATTGTGCCCAATTCTCCAGTTAGAAATTGATTCCTTTTGTGACTAATTCACTGTTGAATTTGATTTTGGATTTTAGATTTGTTAGCATTGTAAATCTGGCAATTATGCCCGATTCTCCAGCTAGAAATCGATTCCTTTTGTGACTAATTCACTGTTGAATTTGATTTTGGATTTTAGATTTGTTAGCATTGTAAATATGGCGATTGTGCCCAATTCTCCAGCTTTATGGAAAATTGCATTTGACCTTAATTAATTCTGTAACCGATTAAGAGGATAGGCATCCTCACTGTTTGCAGAAGTTTGTAATTGATTAGTAAATAAATTGTATCAGTTATGAAGTTTGGCGTTCTTCCCAGCATAGAAGATATTTGTATTAAATGATTTGTATCAGTCATAATGTTTGGCGTTTTTCTAGCATCGAAAATATTTGTATTTTGGCATTAAAAAAATTTGTATCAGTTATAAGTTTGGCGTTTTTTTCCAGTATCAAAGTAATTGTATTTTGGCATTAAATAAATTGTATCGGTTATTGTAACTTTTGCATTTCAATAGGAATTGAAATGAAATATAAAATATTATGTAAATTTTGTATTTTAATAAGAATTGAAATGTAGTTTTTTTATTATTTAATTCAATTTTATATTTCAAAGAAATTGAAGGGAAAGGTTTTACCTATGCAAATTTGCTCGTGTATCAAAGGGATTGAAATGATACATTTTATTTAGGTGAAGTATGTTATGTGTGAAAATTTGTATTTCCATAATAACTGAACAAAATATTTTATTATTATTGAAAAGTATTTTATAATGTCAATTTGATATTCCAATGTATAGAAAAAGAAATACTCTTTTTTTTTGTCAATTATACATTTAATGGAGTTGGAAAGAATTATTTCATTCATATCACATTATTAAAATGGAACCATAAAAGTGAAATATAGTTTTGAGTATTTAGGTCATTTTACATTTATAGAAGTGAAATGAATGATAGGTTAAAGTGTAATGACGAAGTTAAGTCAAGTAGCATTTCATGAAATGGAAATACATTGTTTATACTGAACCTTCTTATGGTAAGAGTCTCAATATATCGGATTTAGAATTCCAAAAGTACTTTGTTTTTGTAAATATTATGAGTTGTTCTCAACCTAGTTACAATTAGAAATTACGTTTTAACTAGAAATGCATTTATGCTCTATATGTTAAAGGATGGAATACAGGTATCATTATACAAGATTAAATTGTATGATTAGGAATCATAGGAAAATGTTTGATTACGAACGTACCATCTTACGTGTACAAGGAGAAAACCTTCAATATACTTGGATCACGTTTAGTGGATTGAATAGTTACTTTTTAAACTTGAAAAGAAATTTAATTATTGGTTAAGTTTATGACACCCATTTGAACTGAAGTTGTTAGTACAAAAAAAAAAAAAAACACTTCCTCAAATTGACGAACCCTACATTTGGTATCAGAGTGAGGTCGAACTTAGTTCGGACCTAGACTATTCCGCGCGAAACAGTTTATGATGTTTAGTTGACTAATAAATTTTATTTTACATTACAGACTTCGTCATGGATCGAAGAACTTGCCAGGGTAGAGCTGGAAGGGGACGAGGACGAGCTGCACGCCCGTCAACCCCAACAACCCCTGTGGATATTCCTCCAAGAGTCGAAGAAACCATAAACTTACATGCGGACGAGGTCATGACAATGATGAGAAACTACCACAGAATGACAGAGGCGTTGATGATACGACTTAACCGCGAGAACGTTGGTTCTCAAGTCACTGCAGTACCGCGGATGCCACCTCCAGTCAACATACATCAAGAGTTAGAAAAGGTGAAGTTTCCTGAATTTTGGGGTTCCACTAAGGGGATCGCCGCAGAGGCATGGCTAGAAAACATGGCCATGTGTTTTTCTTTGAGAGACTACACGTCTAACATGAAGGTACGGATGGTGATACTAAAACTGAAGGGGGAATCCCTTCTTTGGTGGAAGACCTTGCGACCTCAGCTAGGTCTAGAGCTTGAGGAGATATCTTGGGAATTGTTTGATGAACATTTTCGTCAGCATTACCTATCAGACGAATTCATTGAGCGACAGCTGAATGATTTCCATGCACTAAAACAAGGACTACGGACAATACAAGAGTATGAAATCCGTTTCATGGAGTTACTAAGGTATGCACCCCATGTTGCCACGGAGAAATTAAAGGTCAATAAGTTCATCTATGGATTAAACCCAGTCATACGGGACAAGATTCGTATTTTGACACCTTCTACTTTGCACGATGCGGTCCAGAAGGCCCTCATAGCTGAAGAAGAGCTTCCCGGAAAGATACTGCAGAATAAGAACTTTATGAGTACAGACCGAGGAAGTCAACCTTCGCATGCACCCAAACATCAGTATGGGAATAATAATTTTGGAAGGAGACCTTTCAACGGAGGGTCTAACAGAGATGACAAAACACCATACCGACCGCCACCACGGAATGATCATGCAAAGCCTTTTGCAAAACCGGCGCAGTTTGGACCAAGAAGAAATGATGCACCTGCCAGAAACAAAACAAGAGGGACCAAAGCAGGATGTTGGAGGTGTGGAGAATCACACTTCCAAAGTGAATGTTCTCAGCAGGACCGGGGAAACCAAAGAGCCCAAGCATCGCGACAAACTACCGCAGCCGATTTAGGACGAGCGCATCGTATACACGCTGCCGTCAACAACCGCCAAGCTGAACATCAGTCCACCGTCCTCGAGACTACAGGTAAGATACATGGTAATGTATTTTCCTTGCTTATAGACCCTGGAGCTACTGAAAGTTTTATTTCCTTAAAAGTTGTAGAAAATAATAAAAAGATGGCAATAAGTCAAGATGATTTCGACACTGTCGAGATGGCATCCGGTAGTGTCCAGAGTGTGGGTCTTAAGGTAGAGAACTGTGAAGTCGACCTAGGAGTATGTTCTTCTAGAATATCCTTTTATGTTACGGTACATATGATCTAATCCTGGGGATGGATTGGCTGGAAGCACACTCGGCGGTGATGGATTGCCGAAGTAAGGAACTAACTTTCATTGACGATGAAGGTTACAAGAGGATGTTAACTGGGAAGAAAAAGAAAGTTTCCTTGAGAATGATATCGGCTATGCAGTTGAAGAAGAGCATGAGAAAAGGGTGTCAATTGTATGCGGTGATTGCATTGAACAAGGAAGGAGATAAGGTAGAAGTAATTAATCACCCCTTGTTCTCAGAATTCATGGACGTGTTTCCTGACGCATTACTCGGATTACCGCCACAGTGTGAACTGGATTTCACCATAGAACTAAAACCTGGAACCGAGCCCATAGTTAGAACTCCTTACCGAATGTCAGTACCAGAATTGAAGGAATTGCAAATTCAACTACAAGAGTTGTTAGATTTAGGACTGATCAGACCTAGTGTGTCTCCTTGGGGGGCACCTGTTATTTTTGTAAAGAAGAAGGATGGGTCTTGGCGCTTGTGCATTGACTACCGTCAATTGAACAAGGCGACTGTAAGAAATCAGTATCCCCTACCCAGAATAGATGACCTCTTTGACCAGATGAAGGGTGCGACGGTATTCTCCAAAATCGACCTAAGGTCGGGATACCACCAGTTGAGGATCAAGGATGAAGATATTCCCAAGACATCGTTTAAAACTAGATTTGGACACTATGAATTTGGTGTAGTACCTTTTGGCTTAACAAATGCACCCAGTGTATTTATGAACCTGATGAATGGTGTGTTTCGACAACACCTTGACAAGTTTGTACAGGTGTTCTTAGACGACATTCTGATTTATTCAAGAACACTGGAAGAACATGAGGAACACCTGAGGATAGTCCTAAAATGTTTAAGAGATAATCACCTTTAGGAAAATTATCAAAGTGTTCGTTCTTCCAGAAGGAGATTCATTATCTTGGACACATCATATCCGGTGAAGGGATAGTTGTAGATCCAGCCAAGATTGAAGCCATTTGGGACTGGCCGGCACCCACAAACGTACATGAGGTACGAAGCTTTATGGGGCTTGCTGGGTATTATAGATGTTTTTTGGAAGGCTTCTCTAGAGTAGCAGGACCTATTACTGAATTGCAAAAGAAGAACCGTCCTTTCATTTGGACGGAGAAATGTGAAGAGGCCTTTGTTAAATTAAAAGAATTACTGACTACGGCACCAATCTTAAGAGTTCCCGATATGGATAAAGATTTCCTGGTGTGCACGGATGATTCAAAGGATGGTGTTGGTTGTGTATTGATGCAAGATGGAAGATTAATTGCATACATGTCCAGAAGACTTAGGCTGCATGAAGAGAACTATGCAACCCATGATATGGAGATGACTGCAGTGATGCATGCTTTGAGGTTATGGAGACACTATCTGGTAGGGAGAAAGTTTGAATTAAAGACTGATCATTGTGGCTTACAACACATCTTCACTCAAAGCGACCTTAATGCAAGACAGAGAAGATGGTCGGAAGTACTCAGTGAGTACGACTTCGACATAACTTATGTGAAAGGGACCTTAAACAAAGTGGCAGATGCACTTAGTCGTAGACCTAGGATATTCTCTGTCATACCATTAAAGACCAACTTAAGAGAAAAGATCTTGACACTACAACAGAAGGACACATGGTATAATGAAGTAAAAGCTGAGTTGGAGAATGAACAGATGAGGATACCCAAGTTTGAAGGGTACTCTTTGGACATGGATGGTTTATTACGGTATAACTGTCGCATGTATGTTCTTGATAATGAAGAAATTTGAGGTTTAATATTGTCTGAGGCTCACCGAGCCATCTATAGAGCACATCCTGGAATAAAAAAGATGTACGCAGATTTGAAACCTTTGTTCTTTTGGCATGGTATGAAGAGGGATGTGGTAAGCTTTGTGGAAAAGTGTATGGAGTGCCAGATGGTAAAGGCAGAACATCGACACCCAGCCGGATTACTGCAACCACATGCAATCCCAAAATCAAAATGGGAAGTTATTTCTATGGATTTTATAGTTGGTTTGCCCTTAACCAACAGGAGACACAACACAATTTTTGTGGTTGTTGACACTCTTACCAAGAGTGCGCATTTCCTACCGATTAAGAACACGTATCAAGCTCCGGAGATAGACCGAGTCTTCATTAATGAAGTAGTAAGACTACATGGAATTCCGAAGAAAATTATTTCTGATAGAGGATCAGTATTTACTGGAAGGTTTTGGACAAGCTTTCAAGAAGCTCTTGGTACTCAACTCAACTTTAGCACCGCCTACCACCTTGAAACGGACGGACAAACGGAAAGAGTGAACCAAGTATTGGAGGACATGCTAAGAATGTATGTAATGGATCAACAGAAGAAGTGGGAAGAATATCTACCCTTGGTAGAATTTGCATACAACAACAGTTATCAGAGTTCTATTCAGATGGCTCCATTTGAATTTCTCTACGGGAGACCTTGTAGGACTCCCATAAGTTGGGATATACTGGAGGATAGGACATTACTTGGTCCTGAGTTAATACAAGAAATGGAAGACCAGATGGTCACGATTCGTGCTCGACTAAAGGAAGCATAGGATCGCCAAAAGAGCTATGCAGATGCGCACAGGACTGATCGTAACTATGAAATTGGGGATAGGGTATTTCTACAGGTAAAACCACAGAAGAGTTCTATAAAGTTTGGAAAGGGAGCCAAATTGTCACCTAGGTTTGTAGGACCCTTTAGGATTTCAGAACGGATAGGACCGGTTGCCTATCGTCTTGACTTGCCGTCATCATTAAGTAGAATTCATAATGTTTTTCATATTTCTGTATTGCGCCACTATGTTCCCGATACTTCACATATCATTGACTTGAGCAATGTGCAGATAACGGACGACGGGGCTATGATGGCCGAACCGATCCGGATTTTAGACCAGCGAACGCGACAGCTTAGGAACCGTGTGATTGATCAAGTCAAAGTGCAGTGGGATAGCTATAGTCCAAGCTCTGCGACTTGGGAGGACGCAACTGAGATGCGTCGTAGTTTTCCATTTTTATTCTAAACTTCGGGATGAAGTTCTAAATAAGTAGGGGTGTATGTAATGCCCCTAGACTTTTGTAGACATTGAGGGCACCTGCTGAGTGACCCGACCGATTGAAACATTAATTAAATAACCTTTTGGTTTTATTTTTGAGTATATGTATCTGAATTGTTGATGTAAATGAATAATTGCATATGTTAAACAATTAGCTATGACTATGGAAAATTATGTTGATAGATAATGCTTAACGACTAGCTATACGGTGATCATGTAATTGTCGATGAAATGTATATTTGATTGGATGAATGAACAGTTTGAATAAATCATAAATGTTTAACAACACTAGATTTAGAAATCAAATGATGATTATTGAGAACAATGCTACTAATAACTTGTTGTGAGAAGTGTGTGTAGAAACAAGTGAGACGGTTCACCAACGGACACACAAAGGAACATGAAGGGTCGTAGAGTACGGGTAAATCACACACAGGGGGAGCGACGACGATGTCGACTTCCGACAAGAATACCACGCATGAGTAGATAAGCACTGATCTGCTTTGTCAAGAGGAATGCGTGAGGGTGTACGAGGTGGGCCACGACGGAGCTGGTCACGTACGAGTTGAGGGGCGCGCAGTGAGAACGAACTCACTCCTCAGCGCCATTAGTCCCTAGATAGCATGTAGACGAAGGATGGATGGTAACGATTCCTAAAATCCCTACAAGAGTTCCTGCAAGTCAAAATGAAAAGATGGTGGCAGAAGGACCCGACGATGCGGTACCCTGCCGAGAACGGAAAGAATGGACGCAAGAACCCAACGATGCGGTACCATGCCAAGGAATGGAAACCATGGATGACTGGACCAGACGGAGTGGTGCCATGTCAGGGAATTAAAATTAAGGAACTAGGAGCCCAACGGCGCGGCACTGTGATCCTAGTGAGTTTGATTGTTAAATTTAACTGCATAAAAACTTACGAGAATAACTCTAGATTATTACTTAGCAAATGCATAAAAATAATCTAGGCATTTGCACATGAATAGTTAGTTTTATTGAGCATTTAAAATAATAGAAATCATTATTTAGGAGCAAAATAGAATCCTAAGATTAGACACCTAGTCAACTAAAAACTAGGCTTTAATTAAAATATCTGGGGGACAAACTGGAGCAAACTTAGGGGTGTTGGTGCACTTCCCAGAGAAACTGACACTTGGATGGGTGAGTGTTTTAATTAAATAATTAATTAAAACTATTTAATTATGCATGAAGCGACATGTGTCGCATGAGATTTTCCTTTATAAGGAAGGCTTGGGGAATGGGTAAAGGGCCCATAATTTGGACGATTGTCGTAATTTTCGAATGCCTCAAAGACTTGCTACTATCTAAGGGTTTGGCTAAGAAATCCTGGTGGGAAGGGAAGCCCAAGCTGAATTTCTGAAATACTTGTGTGAACTCTACGACCCGATTAGCTCGGGGGTCTGGAAGGAAGAAGAGTACTTCCAGAGTGGTTGGGTGGTTAACCGAGGTGTCCGTCTGTGACCGTGGTGATTGGCGACGAGTTTGGAGCTGCGGAAAACGAGGAGGTTCACCTTCCAATTGGAGCTGCGACCATTACAGGTTCTTATTGTTCATATGATTAGTGTATTTATAATTTTGATTTAAGATCGTCGAATTAAGATTTCTGTAAAACTTTGATTATGTTTTATTTAAAATAGATCTGAATTATTAATTTTCTGTCGAAAATGTTAGAGATCTGGTTTGTGTTATGAATCTGTTTTATTTAAATTAGATCCGTATTATTCAGTCGAAATCTTCTAGATCAGATTTATAAATTTTCTGTAGAAAATAACAGAGATCGGATTTGTACTATGAATTTGATTCATTTAGCAGTTAGATCTGTATTGTTCAGTCGAAATTTTATAGATCAGAATTATAAATTTTCTGTAGAAAATAGCAGAGATCGGATTTGTATTATGAATTTGAATTATTTAGTAATTAGATCTGTGTTGTTCACGGTCCAAATTTTTATTTAAATTAGATCTAGATCTGTGTTGTTCACGGTCAATTTTTTTTATTTAAATTAGATCTGAATTATTAAAGTTCCTGTCGAAAATAACATAGATTTAGTTTGTTTTCTGGAATTGAATTCGATCTACTCTGTATTGAATCAGTTCTATTTCTTGATAGCGTTGTAATTTTTTTTTTATTCGGGTGAATGATAGGCGCAGATTTACTCGGCATTGAATTCATTCTATATTCTTTTATCTTTGCACATTATTGATCTTCCTTTTCTCTTCTCGAACCCTCTGCGTTTACATCAGATCGGGACAACATCCATAGGTCAATTCGTGACTTGTTAATTCCCCTGTCCAAGGCGTTTCTTGGGATTGCTACTTCTACATAGATCTCTGGGGATTGCTACTTCTACATAGATCTCTGTTCTCGATCTTGAATGGGAGGGCATCATTGTAGTAACCATTTCCCTCTCAATCCTCTGTGTTTAGTCCAGATCCAAATGGCATCTGTATGATCCACTGCATGTAAATTTTAGTATTCAGTTTGACCTTTGATCGATTCTCGTAAGCAATTTCATGATCCGATTTTAAAACACCGATCGATTCACGGTATGTAAGTTTTCGTAATCAGTTTTAACCTTGGTCAATTTCTTGTAATTTATTTCATGATTGGTTTTATTATTTCTGGGGTAACTTAAAACAATGATTTCTTTATATGTGTGTTATTTCAACCCATGATTCCAGTACCTACTTAACTTCCGTGTGCTGAGATCTAATATTTATGTGTTTATTTATTTATTTAAGATCTCATAATCTCTACAATAATAGTGTTCAGCGATCATAGCATTGTCGGGTTGTCTTGATTGATAATTTTTCCAGTATCCCAATCGATAGGAATCCCCAGTGATAAACGTTGGTAGATCTGGTGATTGTGCCCAATCCTCCAGCTTGAAATCGATTCTTGTTGTGACTAATTCACTGTTGAATTTGATTTTGGATTTTAGATTTGATAGCATTGTAAATCTGGCGATTGTGCCCAATTCTCCAGCTAGAAATCGATTCCTTTTGTGACTAATTCACTATTGAATTTGATTTTGGATTTTAGATTTGTTAGCATTGTAAATCTGGCGATTGTGCCCAATTCTCCAACTAGAAATCGATTCTTTTTGTGACTAATTCACTGTTGATTTTGATTTTGGATTTTAGATTTGATAGCATTGTAAATCTGGCGATTGTGCCCAATCTCCAGCTAGAAATCGATTTCTTGTTGTGACTAATTCACTATTGAATTTGATTTTGGATTTTAGATTTGATAGCATTGTAAATCTAGCAATTGTGCCCAATTCTCCAGCTAGAAATCGCTTCCTTTTGTGACTAATTCACTGTTGAATTTGATTTTGGATTTTAGATTTGTTAGCATTGGAAATCTGGCGATTGTGCCCAATTCTCCAACTAGAAATCGATTCCTTTTGTGACTAATTCACTGTTGAATTTGATTTTGGATTTTAGATTTGTTAACATTGTAAATCTGGCGATTATGCCCAATTCTCCAGCTAGAAATCGATTCCTTTTGTGACTAATTCACTGTTGAATTTGATTTTGGATTTTAGATTTGTTAGCATTGTAAATCTGGCAATTGTGCCCAATTCTCCAGCTTTATGGAAAATTGCATTTGACCTTAATTAATTCTGTAACCGATTAAGAGGATAGGCATCCTCACTGTTTGCAGAAGTTTGTAATTGATTAGTAAATAAATTGTATCAGTTATGAAGTTTGGCGTTCTTCCCAGCATAGAAGATATTTGTATTAAATGATTTGTATCAGTCATAATGTTTGGCGTTTTTCCAGCATCGAAAATATTTGTATTTTGGCATTAAAAAAAATTTGTATCAGTTATAAGTTTGGCGTTTTTTTTCCAGTATCAAAGATAATTGTTTTTTGGCATTAAATAAATTGTATCGGTTATTGTAACTTTTTCATTTCAATAGGAATTGAAATGAAATATAAAATATTATGTAAATTTTGTATTTTAATAAGAATTGAAATGTAGTTTTTTTATTATTTAATTCAATTTTATATTTCAAAGAAATTGAAGGGAAAGGTTTTACCTATGCAAATTTGCTCGTGTATCAAAGGGATTGAAATGATACATTTTATTTAAGTGAAGTATGTTATGTGTGAAAATTTGTATTTCCATAATAACTGAACAAAATATTTTATTATTATTGAAAAGTATTTTATAATGTCAATTTGATATTCCAATGGATAGAAAAAGAAATACTCTTTTTTTTGTCAATTATACATTTAATGGAGTTGAAAAGAATTATTTCATTCATATCACATTATTAAAATGGAACCATAAAAGTGAAATATAGTTTTGAGTATTTAGGTCATTTTACATTTATAGAAGTGAAATGAATGATAGGTTAGAAGTGTAATGACGAAGTTAAGTCAAGTAGCATTTCATGAAATGGAAATACAATGTTTATACTGAACCTTCTTATGGTAAGAGTCTCAATATATCGGATTTAGAATTCTAAAAGTACTTTGTTTTTGTAAATATTATGAGTTGTTCTCAACCTAGTTACAATTAGAAACTACGTTTTAACTAGAAATGCATTTATGCTCTATATGTTAAAGGATGGAATAAAGGTATCATTATACAAGATTAAATTGTATGATTAGGAATCACAGGAAATTTTTTGACTACGAACGTACCATCTTACGTGTACAAGGAGAAAACCTTCAATATACTTGGATCACGTTTAGTGGATTGAATAGTTACTTTTTAAACTTGAAAAGAAATTTAATTATTGGTTAAGTTTATGACATCCATTTGAACTGAAGTTGCTAGTACAAAAAAAAACAAAAAACAAACAAGCACTTCCTCAAATTGACGAACCCTACAATTTGTCTCTATTTAAGAATGCTTGCATTTCAACTATGTTTGTGATCAAGGTGCCACAAAGCAAATGAAGTATAAGAGAATGACTAGTCAAAGTAGAAGAAGATGCATAAATGTAAAGCGAAGCTTCTCCTCCCTCAACCATCATATTTATATTCACATGTCATTGATGTGGACTAACAAGTTGCTATTGAAGTAGCATCCTAAATCACATGGTGATTTAATAATCGAGATAACAACATGTAGATTAAGTGTAATTTTATATTAAAGTGATATATTAAATCACATGGTGATCTAATAATCAAGCTAGCAACATGTAGATCAAGTATTGGAACATGATCAATAATACAATGGAGATCAAACCATAGATCAAACTACCCAACACAACTCAAGTATGTGGGTACATTAAATACCATCAAACAACTCAAATCCATTAAAACTAAAAATAATAAAGGTCGATTAAATATACTAGTAATAGAGTAAATATACCTATTTAAAAATGTTTACATCTCAAACCAAGTGTAAGAGTGTGAGAGAATGACTAAGTCAAAGTAGAAAAAGACTCATACAAGCTTCTCCTTTCTCAATCATCATATTTATATTCCCATGTTAGAAGTTTATATATATATATATTTTCCACTTTGTCGCGCATAGCCCCTTCGTTAGGGAATACAATTTATATAATATTGAGCACATGGGATTTGGCCTCATGTATCTATACTTAAGACCATAAAATAATTCTTTCAAAGTAATTGATCATTATAATATTATAGAGTATGAAGCCACCACGTTATGGTACACGTGGCAAGGAAACACTATAACAACTACATTATGCCACTTTCCTCCATGACACAAATATTTAACATCAAGTCTATTTTAGTTAGACAAGGAAACATAATAATAATGAAATTTTATAATATTTTAGAAAGCATTTTCTATAATGGATTATGGGATCATGCTAGATATCCTAAAAGGATAATGGCAATTAATTTGTATTGGTTGCAGGAGATATTTAAATGCAATATTGATATAAAGTTTAGAAAAAGCACTAACCACTACACAAGCACAATCTCTTAGAAATCCCTCCACATATACAAAACAATAGTGCTCACGGTAATGAATAGAAACCACTACACTACATTCTAGTATAGGAGGGTGTAACAACTTTAAAAACATAAAATCATTTTGTGATGCACTCCACATAAGTGGGAAACATAGTTCAAAAACATATTACACATTTATCCATGATTCTTTTATAAAGAGTGTTTTATCCAACTAATGTGTAGGGAGAATAACTCCATGCATGTGAAACCCTCTCTCAACAATGTTAACCCAAACTTTCTTATGTAAGAATCTCAAAGGGAGTGTACCACAAAATATCTTAACAAAGGTGAATTAAAGGAACCTACTTTTACTTTTAATGTCTGAATATTCACTATATGTATGCATGAAGAGATGAGGTGTAGCATTTTCAAGCCTTTACTAGTCAATCCATTTAAAAAATCATGAGAGAAAGTGTTAAATAGGAAACATATGCCCTTATTTACTCATTCATTAATTCTCTCTCTCCCCTTTCCCTTTGCCACTTGTCACTCTCAGCCTTCCCTCTTCTATTCCAAATAGTCACCCCCTCTTCAATTCCATATAGTCATCGTTATGTTCATTTATATTATTGTTCCTTTAATACTTAAATCATGCATGTCATCGTAATTCATGTTTCAAATTAGGTCAATAATAGTAAGTCTAGCAAGTAATTTATTCACCCATGGGACCATAGCCTTAGGCTACATACTAGGAAGTTATATCCCCACATAACTTGTTTCATATGTAGAAAATTTGCAAAATAAGAAACCATTTACCTTGCACACATGCAAAACAAATATATACATCATATATATACAATGATCCACGTGGAGAAAGGGATATATACATCATATCTACACAATGACCCACATGGAGAAAGGGTGCTCAATGTGAGGTACTACACCAACAACTTTAGAGCAAATATTTTATAACTAGTGCTTTGAACATTGCTCCTCTCTAGGCACTAACTTTATAGTAAAACCAAACTCCCTACTCAAAGGTGATCTAAGTCTCTTTTCGGAACACACCTTCAAATTTATTTAACACAATATGGCCTTCTAAGGTTCCACCGTCCTCTTCCTCTTCTTCTTCCAAATCCTCCAATTTTACCACATAAAACTTACATCACTTCCTAAGACTTGTTTTAATTGTGTTGTAACAATATGCCTAAAATTATTGGTCACAACGATCCATGCAAACTCATTGGTCCTTTGAGATCATCATTCTTGTAATCACTCAAGGCATTGTGATTTTCTATCTAGTACTTTCCAATTACAATATCATAAGTACCAAGGAATGTAATGTACAAATCCCATTTAATTGACATGTTATATACCTATAATCGAAAGTACTTATTCAAAGTCTCTACTTTATGTTGAATTCCAAAGGCTAGCTCCACCTTCTAAGTGTATCTCATCTTGTAATAGATAAATTGTGTTGTTCAACTATTGTAAGTGCAATAAAACTACCACTAACTCCAGGGTCAATTAGTATGTTCATAGTTGTGTCAAAAAATTTACTTTGCATTTCAATAAAGAAGCCTTGATGCTCTACCCAACTTTGTCAAGTGCAACATAAATCTTGTTAGATGCCCTCGCGGAATCCCTCAATTGTTGTTGAATATCTTTAGGATATCTCTTGCATAATGGTCTTATTTACATACAAAATAGACTATGTGTAGCCCTAATATCGTGTCATGTTAGTTCATCTTTGTTGTTGTCGTCAACCTAAAATCTATGTGTTATTCATTTCCACGTCTTTGTTTCCTCTACCTTTTTTTATTGTTTCTTCATTTTATTTGTTGTTGATGATATGTTTGGTTGGCATGTTGAATGTTGGGCATTTCTCTAAACTTATTTATTATAAAAGGTTTTTATCCCTTACTTTCAAATCCTTTTGAAACAAACAATTTCCTCTAGATTTCTTTTTAAGATCATATCTAGCTTTCAACCTTTCTTCAATGTAGAGTGCATTTCCCATTATCCCATAAAAGGTTTAATGGGGATCCAACTACTTAATAAATTTGTTTGACCTTTAATTGTTTGTCTCACATGTAGTCCATATATTCCATGAGGGCCATGAACTTGTTCTCATACTCCATTCATATAAACCCTTGTCTAAATTTGTTGATAAACCCTATACTAAAACACTTGTGAATCTTAACCTTGTAGATGTCATGTCTAAGTGTGCATCTTCAACATGCTCAATTGTGGAGACCAAGTTGCTCATGACTGATCAATCAGCATGGCATTGTATTGAATGTTGTAAACAAACTTTTGAACCAATCAAAACTAAGTGATTGAACAATGAAAGCACAAAAGCAGTTGAGTGATTAAGTGTGTGGGAGAATTCAACCAGTTTTTCATAATATTACCAAATTAATAGAGTGCACGAATGGACTTAGAATACTAAGTATAAACGTGTTAGTATGCAATACATCAATAATTAACCATCAAGTAATGAAAAATACAAATTGTAAATGAAGTAGGACACACAATTGTGATTGTGATTGTGTCTGTATAAGAGAACCAATAATACCCCAAGGAATTAGATCAACTAGTTCATGCTAATGTTGTTGTATTTTTTGTCGGTTTCATGCTAATGAGTGCTTAGTTTGAATCTACTTGGGTAAGGCACACTATTCTATACCAATTGTCTTACTAGGAAATTGGGATGGCATCCACAAATTTGGAGAAGCATCCCTTGGGTTTCCCCTTGAGGTTTTTTTAGAAATAAAAAAACCAGGAGAACAAATAAATTATGATGTGGAACCTTTTACAAATGATTTGATACATTTGTATACACACAATTGGAAACTCAAATGCATTGGTGGAGGTAATTCCTAGCAATTAATCGTGTGCATAACTTCCTTAGGGATCATTACATATTCGATCCCTAGAATAGGGTCAATAATATCATTCAGTTCTTGATCTAGCTTAATCACCTAATTTGTTGAGTGTAACATTCCTCTAACCTATAGGATGCATTGATTGGGGTTGACAAGTTTCCATTTAGGTGGCATAATAAATCACATGCTAATCTATAGATAGAGCTAGAAATATGTGGATTGGGAATTGGACTAGTTGGTACAATGATGCAATGGAGATGAGACACTAACCAAACTACCCCAACACAACTCAAGTATGTTAGCGCTCTAGGTACCATCAAGCAATTCAAGTATGTTAGAATGCAAGGTATTGCAACAGTTCCTTCAACACATTAGACATCAAGTATTTGTCTCTATTTAAGAATCCTTGCATCTAAACTATGTTCGAGATTAGGTACCACAAAGCAACTGAAGTATAGGAGAATAACTAAGTCAAAGTAGAAGAAAATGCATAAATGTAAGGAGAAGCTTCTCCTCCCTTAACCATCATATTTATATTCACATGTCATTGATGTGGAATAACAAGTTGTTAATGAAGTGGCATACTAAATCACAATTTGATCTAATAATAGAGTTAGCAACATGTATATTAAGTGTTGGAACATGATTAATAGTACAATAAAAATCAAACAATACATCAAATTACCCAACACAACTCAAGTACAACGGTACACTAAGTACCACCAAACAATTCAAATCCACTAAAAACTAAAGGTAATAAAGTGGATGGCACCAAGAGAACCCGTGATGGGACCAAAATAGCCGTCGAAATGGGGATTCTTACAATGTTATAGTTAAATCTTGAGGTCATTTACTTAATTTCTCCAGCAGATCCTGCAAATGGAAATAAAGTGGCAAAGAAAGTAACGCATTTTGAGCCTAAAACTTTGCTTGAAGGCGGTTTAAACTCGAGATAAGCTCAAAAGTGCTCACTAGAATCACATGAAACACTGGTTCATACCTGCATGAATGCAAAATCCATGTGATTTGTTGAAGCCGAAGATTGCTACATCCATATCACGAAAATGGTTGAAGACTGCTGAGCTGCGTGAACAGGAAAGTGGGTATCCCTCAGCGGGCATGAAAATGATAAAGAATTTCCATAAAGAACACGACATGCAGCTTACTACGCTGCACCCTCTTGCTTCGAACACTATCCTGCCTCGAATAAAGGCCAAATAAGGCCTTCAAAAAGTTGATTGGCTACAACACAAAAAAGCTTAGGTTAAAACACTGGCTTTTGTGACAAATTAATACAATTGAAGGAAATCAAGTCCTATAATTTGTAGGGAACCCCCCTTTTTGGGGTCCCAAAAAAAACTTCTAGTATGATTTTTCAAAAGAATATATAGAAGCCACAGATCTAGTTCTATCTATCGTAGTACATGAATATCAATATATAAAACTATATACTCAGATTTATTCATTCTCAAAAAGATTTAGCAAAATAAATAAAATAAAAAAACTTCAAACCTGTTTTCGACGGTTGGTCTAGCGAATCGATGGAGTCCTCGAAGTGGTTTCCGCAAGATCTAATCCAATCTCCTGACGAAGTACCGAGTGACCCCTCGGTTGACCTCCCTACCGTATCGGGGTTATTCTTCTTCACCTCGAACCCCCGAGCTAATGGGGTCGTAAGAACACACAATCTAGCCTCCCAAAAGGATCTCCCAGTCCCCGTTCTGGCTAATCCCAACTTCAAGGATCATAACATAATCAGATATTATGATGACCATCCAGCCTTAGGGAGCAAGAGATGTCTTTCTCTCCTTCTCCTCCCTCATTATACAGTAAAAGCCCGTGTGCCATGTGTCTGTCCATGCACATATTTAATTTAATTTAATATTTTAATTTCCAATATTCTCAAATACATGTGTCTTCTTAATGTCTTTAATGTGCACCTAAATCCTTAGATCAATGGGAGTTAGGTGTAGAAGAGTTTTACTTCTATTTGGGTTCTCATTTAATTTACTTAACAATATTTTAGTTAGACTTATTGCTTTCTACTTTTCTTTCTTTTTATAATATTAAGATTGAATTAAAAGATGATTCTTTTACTAAAAGTATAATCTATTTTAAATTTTCTCTTTATAAAATAATTTAAATGAATAAAAAAATTAATTAAAGTAAAATCTTGAATAATAATAAAAGAAAAATAATTCTTTTATTAATGACCTAAATCAATTCTTTCTCAAAATAATAAACTTAATTAAATAGAATCTTTAATAGAATGATTTAAAATAATAAAATCCATAAAATTAAAATCTTTGAATAAAAATAAATCTCTTATTATTATTCTTTTTCAATCAGCATAATTAATCAAATTTAATATTGAATAAAATCAATCTTTTCAATTCTTTTTCAAGTTAATAAAATCAATTAAAATGAATAATTCAAATTAATGAAATTAATTAAAAATAAAATCTTGAATAGAATTATTGAATTTAATAAAATAGAACAAAATGAAATAAAGTATTTCTTAAATCTTATGTGAAATTTTCATTTATACCATTGATTAATTTTCTTCCTCTCGTTCTTGTCTAGGTACCTCTTCGGCGGGCCCTTCTGATAGTTTCATTTCTTCCTTTTTATGGGGAGTACTGCGTTGCGATCGAGAACCGTTACCGTGATCTCTCAACTACGCTCCTTGGAGACTAAGGGATGTTGAGGGAGAAGGCTCTCCTTATTGCGCGCCCCTCAACTCATCGTACGCGACCAAATCATTATGGCCTTGCCCATACAGCATACGCTTCCCTGGGTGAGCTGAAACGGCTTCACCTGTGTGTGGATTGCTAATTCAGGGTCGACAGTCATTCGTCATACCCCTATGTGTTCTTTCCATTCTTACGACCCCTATAATTCCATTGTGGGTGAGTCGGTAAATCATCTTACCTGCCACTACACACACACACACACTCAAGCGCACATTAGTAGGGTTGCACTATGAAATATTTCATCATCCATCATAATATCTCAGTCAGTCGAGCATATATTTCATTCATCCTTTTCTCTCAATCAGTAAATCATATATATCATTCATCATTCTATCTCAATCAGTCAAGCATATGTAACATTCAGTCATCCTATCTCAATCAGTCGAGCATATCTAACATTTAGTCATCCTATCTCAATTAGTCGAGCATATCTAACATTCAGTCGTTCTTTCTCAATCAATCGAGCATATGTAACATTCAGTCATTCTATCTCAATCAGTCGAGCATATCTAACATTCAGTCATTCTATCTCAATCAGTCGAGCATATCTAACATTTAGTCATTCTATCTCAATCAATCGAGCATATCCAACATTCAGTCATTCTATCTCAATCAGTCGAGCATATATAACATTTAGTCATTCTATCTCAATCAATTGAGCATATCTAACATTCAATCATTCTATCTCAATCAGTCAAGCATTCATTTATTAAGTAAAGTCATAGTTTCTATAACTGTCGTTTAAACATTTTCAAAGTAAATTCAAATGGTTCGTGTTTTACTTAACTGGTTCATTTCAAAACTAGTACCTCATTATTCTAAACAGTTAAGGTACCGAGGCGGGCATTACATACACCCCCTCTTATTAAAACTTCATCCCGAAGTTAACTTTTGTTCTTGTAATTTCGATGTTATGCTTTCTTTTAGTTTCCTATTTTCATTTTCTTGTCATTCTCTTCTTCTTCTTTTTTTCTCAAACAATCATGGCCATAAGCACTAGTTGTTCTAATCATTAGTATTCTAGATCATCTAGTATGGTTCCAATACATCCTTAGGAGCTCAATCAAAATTTCATGTAATGCAAATTTAATATTTCTTTTAATAATTGTCATTCTCCACTTAGATTTCTTATATCTCCTATTCATCTGTGAAGATTCATGGTATTCGATCTAACTACAAGTTACATTGGATCAAAAGCCACACCTTAGTTATCCAATCATCTTTTTGCATAACAAATTCGAATGAGATTTCAAATCTATCGGTTGTCATTTCCTCCAAGATGAGAAGGTAAACATTATACAATCTTCCTTAAAATACAGATGGTAAGTTTTAATCATGAATTAACAAATCAAGAGTGACTACCAAATATTCCAAAATCCAATTCCCAAAAGACTACTTCCAAATCCCTAAATGTTCTAATATGAGAGGATTCGAGGCATTGAAACTTAGTGACTCAGTCAAACATATCGGAATTTATCTCTTAGTTATTTCATTATTAACATCATGTCCAATTTAATGAGCTTATCACATTCTTTACCTTACTTTATCATTTTTGTTATCATATGACCACTTCGACAAACTCATCAAGTCATGCTAGAAACATTGATATCTCATTTTCCAGTTTCTGTTCCTGTTTGACCCTCTCGACAATCCTTCAAATTATCGTCAAGTATATGGATTTACGGTATTATAAATGTAATACTCGTGCTTGTGACCCCCTTTTTTTTTTAAAAACAATTTTATGTAAGGCTTTCTCCTCTTCCTATCTCAAGTACAGCTAAGATTCTATAATTCAATGTAAGTTTAACTTCTCTCTTTTCGCAATCCAAAGCATGATTACAAACTAGTAGTGCATACCTGCGAAGCCATTGCCTTGATTTCAGAGAATAAACATTTACCACCAATCGAGAAAATTCTTGATGAAAAACCCCTCATCAAAGTATATGAACCCTGAATACCATTCAAACTTACATACTAGCAAATTTAGAGGAGAATAATTCTAACCTGTTCGAGAAGCTGAAAGTATCCTTGCTGAAGGAGGAGAAGTAAAATTCCGTCACTCTAATTTTTCCGCGTCGATCTCCATGCATCACTCATCATAAGTCACAAAAGACAACCCCTTTCTTATAGTATAACGTAAGAAATTCTACAAGACTAAGATGTAATATATTAATCTTTAAGCATAACGAACAATATCATGACTAATAAAAGTGATTGTACCCACATGCTATTATAAACAATTTCTTTTGCTTCAAACAACTATTCATGAACAATTGAACGATTATGTGACAACCCATTAAAGATACAACATTCATTCCACTAGACTTTAAGTTACGCTCGGATTTAGGATTCTAATATTTTAATTCATTCTATTTAATAATCAAATAGTGATAAGGATTTGATCTAACCACCCCTTATTCTATCGTGAGTGTATAATACTATTAGTACAATCTTAATTAAGACATCCTATAAATTCGTTGGAGTCACCCTAACCAATTTATTCTATTTCAAGAAGGCAATATATAAATTCATTAAGGACATGTATATCCTTATTCTTTTTCAAGCATAACATATAAATTCAATACAACTATATATTCCAATGAATAATATATAAGTTTATTATACATGTATCATTCCATTTCTAAATACCATACACCATTTCATTTAAGGGTAAACATTCATGAATGATATACACTTAATATTAAACATTCATGAATGATATACACTTAATATTTAAGCATTAGTTTCTAATTCAATCTAGAAGGAGTACAATCATAATGTTAATCTCATGACTTATTTATGAAACTCATCTTTCCCCCTTTTTCCTATTGAAACCAAGCATAAGAAATGATTCGCTATATATATATATATATATATATATATATATATATATATATATATATAGAGGTTCGTATGCTCTTATGTGACTCACATATCTAAATCGACAATGCAATTTATAACACTATGATGTACCAAAAGTAGCGATTCGCCCAGTAAGACTTGTCGTTGTCGTCAATAATTTTTTTATTTTTTATTTTAAAAATTTCCACTAGAACTACTACAAACAAATTTCCATTGAACACTAAGATTTTAATAATAAATCCAGAAACAATTTAAGTAGAAAAATACCTATACCTCTATTTTCTTTTCAAATAAATATTCCTTTCCTTTATTAACATAACACATAAGGGAATCATAACATTCATGATTCTTTCTAATATGGAGCCATACCTATAATTTTAGTGTACAAGACACTAAGTACCCTTTTTACTATCCCTATCCACACTTTTACTCACCACAAACATATATAAAAGTATACACTTAATCATCCTTACCAAGCATTACATGCATTTAATAATTCGAACATATTTGAAGGGAACTAAGTACCTATTTTCCTATACATATTAACCCAATCTCAATACGTTCCTTGAATACATAATAAGACGGCATAATAATTCTTCAACATTCCTTTCTTTACTATATAAAAAAATATAGTATGTATATTTATTCATCTCAACTAAGCATCTTATAACAACGCCTGCATTTGGTGAACTTATGTAAGCTTGTGTATTTGTTAGCCCTCTAGTTTAAATCTTAATATTTTGTCACCTATAAATACTGAATGAACTATTCTTTTCCTAAATTATATATATATAAAAAAGTCCTTCATAATGACATAAGAAATAGGAAAAAGGTAGAATACGGTTTTACTTCAGGGTTAAGAAGTCCACCCGCGTTTCACAAATATCAAAAAAATTACAAATTTCACAAATTACATTAATTATCAAATATCAAAAATGAATTAAATATCAAATTTTACATTTCAGAAATTGAAATTTCAGAACGCTAATTTAATTTTCGAAATAAAATACAGAGATGTTTAAGGTTCAAATTACATTTCTCAGTTTGAAATTCCAGAAAGCTAATTAAATTTCTGAATTTAAAAGCAAAGATATTAAAGCTCAATTTACATTTCACAAATTGAAATTTCAAGAATGCTAATTTAAATTCTCGAAATAAAATACAGAGATGTTTAAGGTTCAAATTACAGTTCATATAAAAGGATCAATCACAATTCATCACGCGAATTGGGTTACGAGATTGAAAAGAAAACCATTCAATAATTCAATTATATACATAGAGTTTTGACTGGCGCGATTGGGTGTATCAACATACCAACTCAGGGTTGGTTATGAAGGGATAACGCCAAAATTTGCAGATAAGAAAATTGTTCACACGCCGAAATGATCACAGGGTAGAATGTTGTGATTCTTTTCACAATTTAAAACAGTTGCAAGCACGCATTTATACACTGGAGTGCACCGAGAGGTTTACCTCCATCCTAAAACTTATCAAAATACACTTAGCTATCTTAACCGGTTTCGGGAATAGGGTGAGTGGCAGAAATGCAGAGGTTCGAATCTACAGTAGGTATGGGCTGAGGGTTAAAGATGTGCCTGTGGTGTAAATTTCCTCAGAGGTTGGGCGTGTTTCAATCCTCATATCGGTGAATCAATTCATTCTCCAAGCAGATCCGGTAGTAGATCGATATCATCATTCGATTTGACAGGGTTTGATAAACTAGGATGATCATACAGGGATATTCACATAAACGGACTTGGTTCGCAAGCTATTCTAGTAGGAAAGAATAGCTATTCTAGTAGGAGGTGAAATTTCTTGAATGTCATAGCTTGAATCCAGCCATTGTTCACCACGATCACCAATATGAGTTTGGTGCTTTTAAGGCTCGACCGATTCTGATATCAAATGTAGGGAACCCTCTTTTTTGGGGTCCAAAAAAAAAACTTCCAGTACGATTTTTCAGAAGAAGATATAGAAGCCATAGATCTAGTTCTATCTATCGTAGTACATGAATGTCAATATATAAAACTATATACTCATATTTATTCATTCTCAAAAATATTTAGCAAAATAAATAAAATAAAAATACTTCAAACCTGTTTTCGACGGTTGGTCTAGCGAATCGATGGAGTCCTCGAAGTGGTTTCGGCACGATCCAATCCAATCTCCTGACGAAGTACCGAGTGACCCCTCGGTTGACCTCCCTACCGTATCGGGGTTATTCTTCTTCATCCCGAACCCCCGAGCTAATGGGGTCGTAAGAACACACAATCTAACCTCCCGAAAGGATCTCCCAATCCCCGTTCTGGCTAATCCCAACTCCAAGGATCATAACATAATCTGAGATTATGATGACCATCTAACATTAGGGAGTAAGATATGTCTTTCTCTCCTTCTCCTCCCTCATTATATAGCAAAAGCCTCTGTGCCATGTGTCTGTCCATGCACATATTTAATTTAATTTAATATTTTAATTTCCAATATTCTCAAATACATGTGTCTTCTTAATGTCTTTAATGTGCACCTAAATCCCTAAATTAGTGGGAGTTAGGTGTAGAAGAGTTTTACTTCTATTTTGGTTCTCATTTAGTTTACTTAACAATCTTTTAGTTAGATTTATTGCTTTCTACTTTTCTTTCTTTTCCTAATATTAAGATTGAATTAAAAGATGATTCGTTTTTACTAAAAGTATAATCTATTTTAAATTTCCTCTTTATAAAATAATTTAATTTAAATGAATAAAAAAATTAATTAAAGTAAAATCTTGAATAATAATAAAAGAAAAACAATTATTTTATTAATGACCTAAATCAATTCTTTCTCAAAATAATGAAGTTAATTAAATAGAATATTTAATAGATTGATTTAAAATAATAAAATCCATAAAATTAAAATCTTTGAATAAAAATAATTTTCATATTATTAATATTTTTCAATCATCATAATTAATCAAATTTAATATTGAATAAAATCAATCTCTTCAATTCTTTTTCAAGTTAATAAAATCAATTAAAATGAATAATTCAAATTAATGAAATCAATTAAAAATAAAATATTGAATAGAATTATTCAATTTAATAAATTAGAACAAAATTAAATAAAGTATTTCTTAAATTTTATGTGAAATTTTCATTTATACCATTGATTAATTTTCTTTCTCTCGTTCTTGTCTAGGTACCTCTTCGGTGGGCCTTTCTGACACTTTCATTTCTTCCTTCTTATGGGGAGTACTGCGTAGCGACCGGGAACCGTTACCGCGATCTCTCAAATACGCTCCTTGGAGACTAAGGGATGTTGAGGGATAAGGCTCTCCTTATTGCGTGCCTCTCAACTCATCGTACGCGACCAAATCATTATGGCCTTGCCTGTACGACATATGCTTCCCCGGGTGAGCTGAAACGGCTTCACCCGTGCGTGGATTGCTAATCCAGGGTCGACAGTCAGTCGTCGTACCCCTATGTGTTCTTTTTGTTCTTACGACCCCTATAATTCCATTGTGGGTCAATCTGTAAATCATCTTACCTGCCACTACACACACACTCAAGCGCACATTAGTAGCGTTGCACTATGAAATATTTCATCATCTATCATAATATCTGAGTCAGTCGAGCATATATTTCATTCATCCTTTTCTCTCAATCAGTAAATCATATATATCATTCATCATTCTATCTCAATCAGTCGAGCATATGTAACATTCAGTTATCCTATCTCAATCAGTCGAGCATATCTAACATTTAGTCATTCTATCTCAATCAGTCGAGCATATTTAACATTCAGTCGTTCTATCTCAATCAGTCGAGCATATGTAACATTCAGTCATCCTATCTCAATCAGTCGAGCATATCTAACATTTAGTCATTCTATCTCAATCAGTCAAGCATATCTAACATTCAATCATTCTATCTCAATTAGTCGAGCATTCATTTATTAAGTAAAGTAATAGTTTCTATAATTGTTGTTCAAACATTTTCAAAGTAAATTCAAATGGTTCATGTTTTACTTAGCTGATTCATTTCAAAACTAGTACCTCATTATTCTAAACAGTTAAGATACCGAGACAGGCATTACATAATCCCTGCTACTCTGCAAACAAACAGGGACTAATAAAAATCAAGATCAAGTATGTAAACCTATTTAAAAATGCTTACATCTCAAACCAAATGTAATAGAATGAAATATGACTAAGTCAAAATAGCAAAATACTCATAAATGTAAGAAGAAGCTTCTCCTTTCTCAATCACATATGTATACTCCCATGTTAGAAGTTTAGTAAATAAATAAATATATCTTGACCTTTATCTTTGCCACTTTGTCGCGCATAGCCCTTTCGTTAGGGAATACAATTTATATAATGTCGATCACATCGATTTTTTTTTTTTTTTTTAGCTTTAGGTATCTATAGTTAAGACCATAAAATAATTCTTTCAAACTAACTGTTCAATTATAATATTATAGAATATGACCCACCATGTTATGGTACCCGTGGCAAGGAAATACTATAACAACTACATTTTGTCACTTTGCTCTATGACACAAATATTTAACCTAAAGTCTTTTTAAGGTAGACAAGGATACATATTAATAATGAAAATTTATAATATTTTGAAAAGCATTTTCTACAATGGATTCTCGGATCATGCTAGATATCCATAAATAATAATGCCAATTAATTTATATTGGTTGCACGAGAAATTTAAATTCAATATTGATATAAAGCTTAGTTTTTTTATTTTGTCGAGAGGTAATTTATGTTTTAAACTTTTATTCTTTGTCATATATTCTTCCCAGCAACCCTTTCACAATAAGGTTTTATTATTATTATGGAACCATGGACAAAGCCTAAAGAGTTGAATGTTGTGAGGAAGCTTTTAATTGTTAAGTGCCTTTATAATGATCATGGAATCGCAAATTATCATGACTTCCCAAATTCTTTTATTTGGGAAGATAGATGACCTTTAAGCCTCGCCTCATTGTTTGTGGTAGTACTTATCTTTCAAGCATATTTAATTTATTTGTTTTCTCTGGAGTTATGAATGATCTATCTCCTCTCCACACACACATACTATTTCTAAAAGGCCAATATAATTTTGGAGCAAGTTGCGGGGATTCAAAGATCATAGTGAATTGGGCAAATTTTGTTGCGGCCATTAATGCTTTGGCTCTATCTCATTGGCTAGACCAAACGTTGATTCTTCTCAGCAAATGCTCGCAGTCTTCAATCATCCATATATACCAGGAACACAATACTATGGCTGATTCACTTTCTCATCGTGGTCTGGTGGCGTCGGCTGGGAGGATATACTATGAGATCCTGGAGGGTTCCATGCCTCCCACTTCGGGTTTTTGAAACATTTTTGCTGTTTAGTTTTATCCTACTATTATTTTTGGCGGCTCTTCACTTCGGTCTGTAGTTTAGTTTTCTCTACTTTCCTGTATTTACTCGGCACTATTCTTTTTGGTTCTATTTATTTAGTTGGACTCTTTGAGGGATTGGTATATCCCGATTTCATTCTGCCTTGGCTTTGGCACTTTCATGGGAGACTTGGTATGGTCTTGGTTCTATTTGGTTTCTCGATTTGGATGCTATCAAGGATATATCTAGTCAATGTACAATTTATACTTATCAATAAAGTATAGTTTTTTCTTGTGAAAAAAAATACTATCTCTAAAAGAGAATTTATATTATTATAGTAAAAATTTTACAATATAAACATGTTATACTAAGGTTTTTCAATTTGATTGTGGATTTCAAATGAGAGACACAACATTACAAATAATTATAGTTTAAAGGGTTAGTTTAACCAATTGTCATTGATATTGTTGGGCATTTGGCTAGTTTTGTACTAGCAATGCCCTAATTTAAATCCCTTAGTTTGGATTAGATATACTACTCTACACTAATATGTTTATTAAATATATCATCCACAAATACAAGAAATCATCTCCTAGATTTCCTTAAAAGGCTTTCCTTAAGAAAAGAACATTATAATCAATGATATATAAAATCTCATATAATTATTTGTCCAAAAAGTTATCTCTATCATAAGATTACATGAGCAAAACTATGCTAAAAAGTGACAGTAGTAAATATATATATATATAAATAAAAGATACATAAATTTTTATTAAAAATATTTTTTATTATAAGGTTTTTTCATTAATATCGTATATAATATTTTTTATAATTTAAAATTATATTCATTAATAATTACATTTAAATCATTAATATCAATATAGATCCATCTTAAACCCGGATCTCTCAAGCATTGAGAGGGATCCAATTTCTTGAGATGTAATTTTTTTAAAATCTTAAACTCAAGAAATTTGATCTTTATCTTGATTGATAGATTCAAGTCTATATTTTAATTTTAAATTTTATAGGTCAACATGGATTTTTTAAATAATTTTTATAATTTTTTGTTTTATGAGGACATGTAATTTTTAATCATTTGTTATTTTTGGTAATGTTACGTTACATTATGTTACACTACCTTATGTGACAACATCTCCCATATATTGGGTTGTAGAGCACCTCGCTCCTCTTAATGCAATAACAATATCTCATCTCAACTATCGAATCACAACTTTTATAAACAATAGGAAGAAAGTGAAAGAATCATTTTGAATTATCGAAGTTAATTAAGGATTATTAATTATTATTTAGATTATGTGTGTTAATACAATAGTTATTAATTAAAATTTATATATTTTTTCGAATAAAATGTGTTGTTAAGATGATAATCATTATTTAAACTAATTAAAGTTGATATATATATATATATATATGAAACCATCACAAGCATATATTCCAAAAGAGAGATTATCTTGCCTAAGAAATTAGCAATGCAAAAACAACTACAAAAAATTGTCTTATTGCCTTCAACCAAAACTGCCATGAAGTTACAACACACAATATAACATTAGGACAACTCGACAAAACAAAGTAGTAGACAATTATGCAACAACGAGGACAATATAAAAAACATGGGACACACATCCCTTAGAGGTGGAAGACTCCAACCCTCAAAAGCATGCTTAATGTCTAGGATGACAAGTTCCCCAAAATCATTCCCTTATTCAAGAAAATAGTTTCTCCACTTAGGAAATGGAAAATGACACTATATGATATTTATCATCCAACTAGGGTTGAGCAAGAAAGTGTTATGTTGCTCTCAATGCATGTAAACCAAGTGATCTACACAATGTTATATGCAAGAGAAGAGATGGGGCTATGTAGATCTGGAAGGGGTGTCAACTATAGGCTCCCTACTCATGGTGCAAGAAGTTATGCCCCAATATTCAACCAAATGCCACAAATGATCCATTTCAACCTACACCTTCTAGAACTGAGATGAAATCTATATTACAAACTATAGAAAATCAATGCATTGCCATACCAAGAGAGCCTCATATCAAGTTTAGTAGCCTTAAACATGCATTCATTTCTTTATTCCCAAATAAAATATAAAAAATCAAAAGAAGTTGTGAAGCTACTTAGATTTATATGGCCTAAGGAAGCCTATCACCTAATAGGATTTCTTTCAAGGAGATATGGGTAGGGATTATTTGACTACATAAAAAGTATACCCAACCCAAGTGACTGCACATAATCACAATAAGAAAACAAAGGCTCAGGATTTTCCTTGTGGAACCTTGCTTCCACAAATAGGACACTTAGGTTGATCAATCTCCAAATATAGTTGAAGTATGTGGAAAAGAGCAAGGCCTCTCATGCTCATCACTAGGGAACAAGAAAAGATTATCTTTTTAATGCTATGATAAGCCTTCATAGTGAAAAAATACAAAATGTCCAAGTTCTCTTCTTCGAGCAAAGGAATCAAATATTATTTAGTCTAACATGAATGTTAGGTTGTAGCTAGGTAGAAACATTGATAACTATCAACATATTTAGACTTTTTGAAATATTACAAAAATTCTCACGCTAGTATCTCCACCATGTCAAAGGGGATTGCAAGAGTTCAATCTTAACAAATAAGTTGTCAAGAATAAGGCTTTTGACCATATCCAAGATCAACCTATATGATGAAATCTTGTTTCAATGCACACCAGCTCTTTTATCGTTTGCCTCGGTTTCCAAATACACTTGCAATTCTTTGAACTCCATATTTAAAATAGGCATTTGACTGAGAACCAAGACAATTCTACTAGAGGCTTATCGTTAGAAACACCACATGTGACCATTGTAAAATGTTGTTCATTGAAGAACAACCTTTCCCTCAAAGAGTTTCTTTTCCAACCTTATAAGGGCATCCTGACGTACTTGCATTAAAGGGTTTCCACAATCATTTTTTGGGGTCAGGCCTCATTTCTACTATGCAAGCTACATGCATGCCCCTTTGTAAAACTATTCCTTGGGATCTAATCCTCTAAACTATCCCTACCAACTATGAAACTCCAACTATTAGGCCTTACGTTGACCCTCCTTGTCATCCACTTAATGCTCCTCCTACAAACCATGTATACCATTCAATTCCTGCAGACTTGCCTCGCTCTTCAAACATGGCCCTTGTGCAAAACTCAAGGAGGCAACAAAAGTAATGGGACTAGTGTGTAAAAATAAATAAAGAATATGTGAAAGAAATCATTGATCCCAAACTTTTTTGAGAAAATGTGATTCTATACATAGAGAGGGATATCATAGGCCAATCTTATGCATAACATTTTCAAGAGACAAAGCTTAAAAAGTAGGTGAAGAGGACCTATGAACATATTTTGGGTTATACCCCACTTGTTCACATGGGATAAGGGGGGTATAATACCTTTGCATTTAACTTGGTTGCAGACAAGTACGGGATTGTAATGGAAGGGTCATCATTTTTAGGGAACACAACCCTCACCATCTTTAGATGGAATATGAGATTTGACCCAATCCAACAATACATATATACCATAGTTTTCTAAGTTAAAATCCCTTGTCTACCTCTAGAATTTTGGGAGCTTGTTATCTTCAATATCATTGGAGATTCCTTAAGAACCTACCTAAATACCAATCCTCACATAACATAAAATAAAATTACATCGATTGTAGTGATTTATGTAGATATTGATATCTCTAATGACTGCATCCTAAAACTCTTTTCCTCTTCGACGAGCATGGAAATAAACCTTAGAAAGTCCTCAATTTTTCTCTCACATGTTACTTAGGCCATTCGTAAAATGATACTCAAATATATCCCTTTCACCATCACCACTACCAAATATTTCTTCAAATATTTGGGTTTCATGATCAAGGAAAATGACTACCACATTCAAGTTTCGGAATGGCTATTCGACAAACGTAAAAATAAGATTGACCTTTGGTGCAGTCGATGGATTTTGATGGTGGGATGACTTGTACTCATAAAGAGTGTCTTAGAAACCATCCTGATTTGTTGGCTTTCCCTTGCATACATGCCAAAGAGGATGTTGAATAAAATAAAATAAAAATGTGTGGCTACAATATTTGTGGTTTGGAAATAAGGAAGGTAAAATCCCTCCTTTTATAATATGGGATCTCATTCCATGCCCCAAAAGTGCTAGTAGGTGGGGAATTAAGGATTTACAACTCTTCTCCCAAGGGCTAGCATCAAAGGGTGTCCGATAAAGGAAAAACTATGGTATCTATAGTGTTTATCATGGAAATACATCAAACCTCTTCACCTTATTGATTGTATATGGACTAATCCCAAACCACATGCAAGTGGATCCATGTTCTACAAGCCATGGTTTTGAGTTTCAACATCATCGTACATCTAGCCTACGATATGGATGATAGTTGCAACATCCACATAGGGTCAACTAAAATTGTGGGTATATTAGATAGGGATTAGGGGGAAGAGGTGGACACAATGTCTAACAATCAACCTTGTGAGTGGTCCTTAGGGATCATTACATCCTCAATATCTAGAATAGGGTCAATAATATCATGTTCTACTTGGTCCAACTTGATCACCTAATTGGTTGAGTGCAACAATCCTCTATATAAGATGTCACTGATGAGGATTGACAAGTTACTATTGAGGTGGAATACTAGATCGCATGTTGATCTACATGTCAATCTAGAAATATGTATATTGGGCATTTGACTAATTGGACCAATGGTGCATTGGATGTGAGACACTAACCAAGCTACACCATCACAACTCAAGTATGTTAGTGCTCTAGGTACTGTTAAACCATTCGAGTCCATTAGAAATCAAGGTATTACAATGGTTCCTTAGCACACCAGAGATCTAAATCTATTTAAGAATGCTTGCATTTGAACTATGTCTAATATCATGTTCTACTTGGTCCAACTTGATCACCTAGTTGGTTGAGTGCAACAATCCTCTAACTTATAAGATGTCACTGATGAGGATTGACAAGTTACTATTGAGGTGGCATACTAGATTGCATGTTGATCTACATGTCAAACTATAAATATGTAGATTGGGCATTGGACTGATTGGACCAATGGTGCAATGGATGTGAGACACTAACCAAGCTACACCATCACAACTCAAGTATGTTAGTGCTCTAGGTACTGTCAAACCATTCAAGTCCATTAGAAATCAAGGTATTGCAATGGTTCCTTAGCACACTAGAGATCTAACTCTATTTAAGAATGCTTGCATTTGAACTATGTCTAAGATCAAGATACCACAAAGGAAATGAAGCCTAGAAGAATTACTAAGCCAAAGTAGAAGGGTATGCATAAATGTAAGGAGAACCTTCTCCATTCTTGATTATCATATTTATATTCTCGTGTCACTGATGTGGACTAACAATTTGTTATTGAAGTGGCACACTAAATCATGTGGTGATTTTTAAGTCAAGCTAGTAATATGTGGATTGCATGTTGGAATAGGAAATATGGTGCAATGGAAATCAAATAAAGAATCGAGAAACCCAACACAACTAAAGTATGCTAGTACACTAAATATCACCAAACAATTCAAATACATTAAAAATAAAGATAATACAAAGATCGATAAAATACACTAAGATCACATATGTAGACCTATTCAAATATGCTTGCATCTCAAATATAAGAAAATGACTAAATACGTGAAAACTAAAGATAATATAAAGATCGATAAAATACACTAAGATCAAATATGTAGACCTATTTAAATATGCTTGCATCTCAAATATGAGAAAATGAGAAAATGAGTAAATCCATAAAAACTAAACATAAAATAAAAGTCAATAAAATACACCAAGCTCAAATATGTAGACTTATTTAAATATATTTGCATCTCAAATATAAAAAAAATGGCTAAATCCATAAAAACTAAAAATGATAATGCAAAAACTAAAGATGATAATACACAGGTTGATAAAATACACTAAAATCAAATATATAAACTGCGTGCATCCCAAATATGAAAAAATAACTAAACCAAAGTAGCAAAAGATGCATAAATTTAAGAAGAAGCTTATCCTTTCTCAATCTTCATATTTATACTCCCATGTTAGAACTAAAAAAAAGTGAAATCTTGACCTTTGTCTTTGCCACTTTGTCAAGCTCCCTCCTTAGGCAATACAATTTATATAATATTGAGTACATGGGATTTTGCCTAAGGTATATATTCTTTAGGACCATCAATATATACACAGGCATTAAAAAAACTCTTTCCAACTAATTGATCAAAAATAATATTATAGAATATGAATCCACCACATTATGGTACCGGTTGCAAGAAAAATACTATAATAACTACATTATGACACTTTGCTCCATGACACACATATTTAACATCAAGTCATTTCTTAGCTAGACAAAGAAACATAATAATAATGAAAATTTATAATATTTTAGAAAACATTCCTTAGTTAGACAAGGAAACGTGATGATGAAAATTTATAATATTTTAGAAAGGATTTTGTAATGGATTTATGCGATCATGCTAGATATCCATAAATAATGGCATAAAGAAGTTTAAATACAACATTGATATTCTTTTTATTTTTTTTAGATAGATGTGAGCTTGCAGTTGATCTTCTATATTTTTCTTTTGCTTTAAAATGATTATACATAGATTACTACCAAATGGTAAGATGATTAACAATGAGCAACATATGAAGTGAATGTAGGAAGCAATATTTGTTATTTCTTTTGCGCTGATGTTGATTGGTAACTTTAGGGAAAGGGTTTCGCTACTTGCATCATGTATTTTCATTAAGGAAAGAGTTATTAGGATTTTATGTATGTTCAATATAAATTTACTTGATTTTTAAATAGGTTCATCAAAGATGTTATTGGGATATGATGTTGAAATTGATGTGTTATGTCACTTCTTGGTTTTATTTACCCTCAGAATATTATTTTTATTTTAGGATTGGAGTCCCTCTCTCACCTAGTGCGCCCTTATGAGTTGGGTTAGTGTGTCTCTTGGTGTAGCCACCTGATGTGTAACTCTATCTTACTATTCTGGGAATGTAACTCTCAGGCTTGTATCCCTCTCTCTCCCAATTCGAATTGCTCATGAAGGAATTTGATTTTCTTATGTTGGCTAGTCACACATGTGTGTTGGTTCATGATTTTTCTCTTGTGCTTATGTTTGGCACTTGTGGTTTGATTTTTTTACTCTTGGTATGAGATCCTTGCTGGTCATTGTGCCCTTGTGGATCCTGTTCCGAAGCTAAGTTACTCTAGATCCATTGGTGTGCACTGGTGTATGTCCTGGAATTACCTTTAGAGATCCTGGATTGACAACAAGGGTGAGTTCCACTGCCATTGGATTTGAGGTTGGGTAGAGTTGTGTATTTCATATAGAGATCATGGTTTGGCAGTGGGGGTGAGTTCCACTTCCTCGGATTTGAGGTTTTCCTGGATCCACTGGAATTTCCCTAGATTGGAAGTGCTACTTTACATTGGTTTGTGGTTGGATTGTTGTCTTGGAGCCACTGGAATTTCCCTAGAGTGGAAGTGAGGCCACACTTTCCATTGGGTTGTGGTTGGACTGATTTCTTGAGAGAATTCTTGTTTGAGTGCGCTCTTGCTTGTGTCATCATGGTTCCAGCTCGGGGTTGACCATTCCAAAGCGATTTTTGGCTTGCATTGTGTCTATGGCTCAGTGGAATGTGGAACGGTCGATTCCGGTTGCGTATTTGGAAAAGATCAGTGCTTTATCTCATGTTTATTTAATTTATTTAGCTCTGATTTGATTTATTCATGGATGCACATGAAATGTTTGATGAAATTTATGAGCTATTTGTGGAATAAATTTCTTATGGAATTCAATCTATTTATGCAAGTAAATTTTGTGAAGGAATTGGGAACTAGTTTTTGGGATTTTGTGCACAAATTGTTTGAGGAAATGATTCTTTGGAATCTCTGCTATAGAACTCATATTTTTGCCACTTTTCATTATATAATGTGTATTTTTATGTTACAATAGCCTCATAATGGTTTAAGACACTTCTCTTTGATGCTTCTACCTTTTATTCCAAAACTAGTTCTTCGATTGGATTGTTGTTATAGGTCAAATCTGCACTTCTTCGTCCGTGATCACATTGCTCTGTTGATCACACAAAAGGACACTAAGGATTGAAGAGCTAGGTTGACCTAGATGACTTATTGACTGGAACTACTCTCTTCAGCTGAGAAAATTACTGTTTCTACTGATTTCATCACATGTACACTACTCTCTGTATAGCAAACCAGCGTACACCTTGAAAAGATACTCTACTTTGCTCAAGGATAACCAACGTACACCTTAAAAATGTTGCAAACGTTTGTTGTAAAGCATAAAAGTTGCATATTGTATGCTACTCTGCTTAAAAGAAACCCGCATACATCTTATGATGAAATCAAAAAATATATTAAGATTACGAATTGGGATTAGTTGAAGTTGGTTCTGCAACTTCCCCAACTTCCCAATTCAACCACCTCTCGAATCCAACTACATACCTTGTCCCATAAATACAAGGAGGATCCATGAGAGAGGGACCTAGAAAGAATGCTTTAAGTGCTATTACGCTGGAGGAATTACCAAGTCATTGTGAAGAGCAGGAGCCCAAGACTTGGTTGCAGAAGCATCTTGACCAATCAGGTATATTTGTATTGATTCATGTTTCTTTGACAATAAAAAGGTGGAAATATCCTTCCTATCCCAAATTGAATGTCTATTGGATTGTATGTTCATTTGGTTTAGTATCTGATTGTTGTTGATGTTTGATTGCTTTCAATATTCATCATATTTATTATAGTCAAGGTACGCTGAGGAAGGTTTCCTTTGTGTCGCAGGTTCATCATAGTGGGAGATCAAGCGAAAGCTAGGACCAGCCGTCGATTAAAGGTACATCTTTCGATATCTCGATCTCTTTCTTTTGTAGTAACTAAATGCAATGTAATGAATGTATTTACCTATCAACCCCGCCCAAGTTGGTAGTGTCTCTCCTCACTATAAGGTAATAATCTTGCAAAATAGACTGGCGACTCCGCTGGGGAGTAACCGATAAGTTTTTCTGGTCTACGAGACTTAGTTTAGGGTTTCTTCCAGACAATTTTCAGTCTTTTTGATTCTCTGAGAGGTCTTATAGGTCTTTGTTACCTATTCTTTATATCCCGACTCATCTCAATCTACTACTGCAAAGCCTTTTTTTTTGCTTCTGAGCCTTGTACGTTGGTTTACCCTACATACAGTAGCGTATGTTAGCTTATGAACGCTGCTTTGTCTACTGCATAGCAACGTTTCTTTCCTAGTGTACGCTGGTTTATGCACTGCACAATAGTGTATTTTCCTGTAACTTTCAGTTCTCTCTTAGGGTTTGATTTCCAGTTTGTTTGGGCTCACTTCTAGCTTATTGTTTTGCCTCCTTGACTGACCCCTAAGACTTCCATGTCTCTTTTGAGTCTTGTTTGCCTCTCTCGAGTCCTTTACTTTGCCTTTGCTTGCTTGAGTACTTGTTTAAAGTGTCTTCATTGCTTTCTAGCCCTTTTTGAAGTGTGTGCACTACTCTCTTGTAGACATAGCTGCACACTGTTACCCTAGTTGCTTGTTGCAGTCATACATACCTGTGTTATTAACGTTTGTTGTTTGTGGCAACAATAGCACACTTTCACTGTGTCTTATCCTTTTCGTTAGGGTTTGACCTCAAGTTTGAGTCCTTAGGGTTGCTTTTGAAAGGTTTCTTGGTTTAGATACTTTCTGATTGTCTTTTCAGTTCAGTCCAAGTGAGTCAAAGCCTTCTACTTTTTCTTTTATTTTGAGTCCGTGTGTTGGTAAGGTCATTCTTGGTTCGATTGCCTACTCTTTTGCTTGGCTTAGTGTTTTCTTAGGGTTTTGGTGCTTAGGAGCAACCTTTTAGGTCTGCCTTTCCGTTACGAGCATCTCTTTTCCCTATTTCTTTTACACTTTGTTTCCAAGCCTAAAGTTTTTTCTTTTTTGAAACAACTTGGTAGTTTGAGTCTTCCTCGAATCTTTTGATTCGTTTGTTTTGAGCCATTTAGGTGCTTGTTTTACTCACACTTTACATTTAAGTCTTACTTGCTCCGTTCCAAGTTCTTCTTCTTTTGCAATTATCAGAAAAGACAAAAAGTGAATTCGGTAGCTTAAGTAGTAAGATTTATCATTTCTTTTCGAAGTAGCATAAATTTTGTCTTGCCTTGGAAATTTTAAAAGAAAAATAAAAAATATTTTTAGGTTTGCTTACCTTTAGTGTTGGAAAAAAATGAATGAAAAAGTTTAGTGAAAGTTGTTTACTTTTATGTATTTTTCATTTCAGTCACAATCATGCCACACACTTCACTACAACCTTTGAGTAAAGAACAACTATTTAGAAAGAACACTTAATAAAATTTATTAACAAATTTTTCTTTTTTAAGGTTGTCACTTCACCAACTAGCTTAGGCTAGGGTTTCGGATCAGAACACACTTAAACTATCCGGAATCAGTTTCATTACTCAACAATCATAGTACGACTATCTATTAGGTAAATCCATCTCTATCAAATAGTCCTGGGATGCTCTACTCAAACTAGAGTTAAGCACGAGGCCATGGGAAATTGGAACTGTTGAGGATATCCCCTCACTTTCCTCTCAACCATAAACCAGAATTGATTCGCATACAGGGGTCTTTTTGGACTTCGGGCTTTGCTGCCTTGCCCATGCGTTTCGACTAGGCTGAGGACTGTCCCCCTAGGTTATTTTTTATTGGTGGTAACCTTAGTATCCAAACTCTAGGGCTCTACATAGGTGACGATAGAAGGCTATTTCTGTTGTACCTAGGACAGACGTGGGAGGAAACCCTCTACATAAATTTGGGAAGGCGGTTTGGTGATTCAAACTCTTGCACCCAGAGGACCTGTATGTGGACCCCCAGTAACTGTTCTTCATCCTTCGTTGATTAGTTATGGGCCCTAATCATCCTAGACTTTCCTTTGGAAGGCATCTGTTTTGCTGGTTTGGATTACCTAGGACCTTTTTAGTGGTGTGCTCTTTATGTTGCTTTTTTTTAGTTGGACTTAGATATTTCTGGCCCGTTGAGTCGGAAACTATGGATAGCACCCTGGTGAGCACCAATCAAGGGACCCCTGTTCAAGGGGGTCCTTATGCTTTTCCATTCATTGGGAACATTGGTACTCCCTTAATGGTTGCCTTGAATCTTTCGGGATTCACTATAGGGCTACCGGTTTGGTTGTTTTCCACTCCGAATGCCTTGCATGCTCCTGATGCTTCTCAAGTAAGCACCTCACATCAAGAGCATCAGAACCCTATGCCCGCTTCGCCAGTAGCATTTTCTCCTCCTCCCTCATGTGGTGAAATTAGCAATACTAGTAACCAACAATCTAAAAGGAATAGACGAAGGAAGAATAGGAAGAAGATGCCAAAGCAAGGGGGCAGCCACCCATCCTATGGAAGTCATGCTGGGGGCACCCACCCAACCTATGGAGGTCATGCTGGGGGCACTTACCCAAACTCTGGTGGTCATGTTGGGAGAACTCACTCAGTCACTGGAAATCATACTGAACCTCACCACCCATCCTCTGAAGGTCATGCTGGGGGCACCTACCCAACCTCTGGTGGTCATGTTGGGAGAACTCGTTTAGTCACTGGAAATCATACTGAACCTCACCACATAGCCTCTGAAGGTAATGTTGGGGGCACCTACCCAACCTTTGGTGGTCATGTTGGGAGAAAACACTCAGTCACTGTAATTCATACTGAACCCACCCACCCAACCTCTGGAAGTCATGCTGGGGGCACCTACCTAGCCTCTGGAGGTCATGCTGGGAGAAAAATTTTAGTCACTGCAAATCATACTGAAAACATGTCTTCAACCACTGTTGCTCATGTTGAGCACACGTCATTGATCACTACTGTTCATATTAATAACAAGTCACCAGTTACTATGAGTCATACTGGAGACATTGAATTAGCCACTGCAAGTCATGCTGAGAAAGTTGACATTGTCGACAAACCTAATAAACAGAAGCTTAAGTTCCCTTGTAAGTTTTGCGAGGGAAACCACCTGACCTATTTGTGCCCTGTACTTCCAGAAGTGCAAAGAGTGTGGTCCTTAGTTCAAAAGTCTTTTGCTTTTGAGCAACCAACTACTGCAAGTCATGCCGGGGGAAAGCTATCAGCCAATGCTAGTCATGCTGAGAGCACTGTTGTTGTAAAAGAGTCTAAGCTTATAGGACACAAGCCAAAGTTACCTTGTAAACTTTGTAAGAGAGATCACCTTACTCACCTATGCCCTGTTATTCCATAGGTGCGGAGAGTGTGGTCCATGTCTGAAGGATCCTCTGCTCCTAAATTTTCTATAGATTCCCAACAGCCGAATCAACCTTTGGTTGATGAAGTGGTTGAACCAATGCAATCTTTGGTCAACCCCACTCTTTCTTCGGAGAGTGAAGTGATCGAATCGATGCAATCTTCGACCGATCCCATCAATCCTTCGGAGACTGATGCACCTGTCCCTGAAGTCTTCTGCATTACTAGTTCGGATGTTTCTGAAAATGGGGGCACTGCATCTGTGCCGAGTAAGCCCCTACCAAGCTCTGGGATCATTTCCTTTGATTGGAATAGTCTAACTGGGCCTCGCCTTCCTTTTGCTACACCTTTCTAGATAAAGGTTGATATTGACAACCATGCGGTTCATCGATGTATTGTAGATGAAGGAGCCTCTGTTAGTATCTTATCCCCTTATGCTTGAAGAGATTTAGGTTTTCATAATCTTGTTCCAGCTGTTAATTGGTCGTTGACTTTCGATAAAATACCTAGTGAACCATTGGGATTCCTCCCTCAAGTACCAGTTACTCTGGGTGGAAAAACAGTCTTAGTTGATTTTATGGTTTTAAAGGACCCTATGGATTTTGATATGATCCTCGTGCGTGATTACGTATATGCTATGCTGGCTGTGGTGTATACGCTCTTTTGTGTGATGCATTTTCCTCACAACAAAAGCATTGTCACTATCGATCAACTTACATTTATTGATGCCTCTTATTACCCAACTCTAGACCAAGTATATCCCTCGTCAATAGGCACTACCATGTCACAATCAAATTATGTGGCATATTGTTCCTTGAGTCCAATTGCTATTGAGAAGAAGCCTCTGAATTCATGCTTACCTTCTAGGGACTGGGTCCCGGCAATTGACCAGGTGATGACTCCATCTGAATGTTTAGATATGTGTTCCATCTGGGATAATATACCTCCCTCTGATGAAGTTTTCCAAGAGTCTATAATGCAGTCTGCCATTCATTTGGACATTGATCCACCTGTGAGCATTCTTCCACCTTCACTTCGAGTCATTAAAAACAGTAAGGGGGAAACGAGCATTCTTCCACCTTCACTTAGAGCTCGTTAAAAACAGTAAGGAAGCTCTGAGCATTCTTCCATATCTCCTTTGAGCTCGTTAAAAATAGTAAGGAGGTCACGAGTTTACTTTTTCGGGCTCGTAAAAACTTTACGAAAAAGATCTTTATAGAGTTCTTTCACGTTCTTGTTAGACTCTTTAAATATGACAATATTTTCGAGTATAGTTGTCTTTTCAAGACTCGTTAAAGGATTTGAAGTGACATCCACTTAAGTATAAGTTTACCCCTTTGCCGGACTTTTGTGGATTAGTTACGAAAAAGGAATACTCTAGTCATACGTGGCTAGAAGAGTTATTCTCTCATCGTTTTAAAATTTTTTGGGGGAGGAGACTTACTGTACGAAAAAGGACTTTTGGAGCCTTCTTTAGGGTTTTCAGGCTCTCGAAACACGAAAACACCAAGCGAGCATCCACCTACTCGGGCTCGATGTGAAATCCACAAGAGGGTATACAGAGGATTGTTTAAGTTTTTCAGACTCTATAAACAGGAAAACATTGGCGAGCATTAATCTACTTGGGCTTGATATTAAAATCCACGAGCAAGTGTATGGAGGATTATTTAAGTTTTTTTGACTCCTTAAACAAGAAAACATCGGCGAGCAAGAACAGATCTCGGATCGATATTAAAATCCAGAGATCAGTACTATAGAGTATTCTTCTATCTCTTCTTCGAACTCTGTAAACAATGAAGAAGGTCCCATGGGCTTGTTAAACTTTTACATGGTTGGACTTACTGAGTTTTCTTTCTTTCTTGGACTCATTAAAACAACAAGAAGGACATTCTTTTACCAAAAAGAATAAGGTATAAGAAGGGTATATCACATCTTTTTAGTTTCAAAGGTAGTTAAGTCAGTCATGTCCTTGAACACAGCACCTACTTGAGTCTTTCATGTCAGTTGGGTTTTAGTTTTTGACCTTAGGGTGAAACTGATCTCCAAGTTTTTTACTCCCCTGGTTGGTTATTCTTCCAACCATATGGAGGGTATGTTAATGTCTCCTACATTGCAGGCTTATATCACTTCCCCTTCATGTTAAAAGCTGCCTAAGTCACTTTGTGTCGTGCTCACTGGTCAAGGATACAACCTGTGTCGGCCATTATGCAGTTTACCTTGACTTCATGTGTCGGCCATCCTGGTGTCATTTTGTTTCATCTTGTTACTTGTCCTACTCCAAATTTGCTCATACCTTTGAGTGTTCCTCGTGTTGGATGATGGAGGATGCATCAAGGACTCCCTTCCAACGGACTTCTTCCCATCGAATTCAACTCATTTTCCTCTCGGAATGAATTTTTGAGTTTTGGTTAGTACCTTGGGGATTGCAGTTATCAGTGGCAGTTTCCCTCGTTGTTGAATAAAGGGAATACATCAATGTCTCTTATTCGACAGGTTCCTCAGGTGTTTGACTTCAAGTCCATTTATTCACACTTGTTGGATTGTACTAGGTACCTTGGGCTCCATTATCATTATCAATGGAAGCCCTCGCGTTTGTTAACGGTATGCATCAATGACTGGTAATCAAACGATTCCCCCCATGTTCGACTTCAGCTCATTTATTCACATGGTTATGGTTTGTACCTTGGGTTGTTTGGATGAAGACCTTGGGATTCTGATAGCATCACCATATTTATGTTATCACCCAAGCTACGCAAGACTGAGTGTCACTCATTTTGTCTCTTCATGAGACATAGATCCAGTTTGTTGTTATGGCTATGATCTTTCATTTTGACATGGATCCACGCTTGTATTTCAATGGCCATGATTTATATACATCTCCTAGTTATGTATCGGAGATCATGTTGTATCATGCTACACATCTATAAGATGTCAAGATTGTAATTGCTCGCTGACCTTGATGTTGTTTCAAGTAATTTTGTGACGGGGTTCTGTGTTTTCTTGCTCCTCCTTTGACTTGGAATTATAATGTATTTCAGCCATCGTTTCCCTCTGACCTCACACATTAGGGGGCATCTGTTATAGGTCAAATATGCACTTCTCCGTCTTTGATCACATTGCTCTATTGATCACACAAAAGGACACTAAGGATTGAAGATCTAGGTTGACCTAGATGACTTATTGATTGGAACTACTCTCTTCATCTGAGAAACTTACTGTTTCTACTGATTTCATCACATGTATGCTACTCTCTGTATAGAAAACCAGCATACACCTTAAAAAGATACTCTACTTTTCTCAAGGACAACCAACGTACACCTTACAAATGTTGCAAATGCTTGTTGTAAAGCATAAAATTTGCATATTGTACGCTACTCTGCTTAAAAGAAACCCGCGTACATCTTAGGATGAAATCAAAAAGTATATTAAGATTAGGAATTGGGATTAGTTGAAGTTGGTTCTGCAACTTCCCCAACTTCCCAATTCAACCACCTCTCAAATCCAACTACCTACCTTGTCCCATAAATATAAGGAGGATCCATGAGAGAGGGACTTAGAAAGAATGCTTTAAGTGCTGTTACGTTGGATGAATTCCCAATTCATTGTGAAGAGTAGGAGCCCAGGACTTGGTTGCAGAAGCATCTTGACCAATCAGGTATATTTGTACTCATTCATGTTTCTTTGACAATAAAAAGGTGGAAATACCCTTCCTGTCCCAAATCGAATGTTTATTGGATTGTATGTTCATTTGGTTTAGTATCTGATTGTTGTTGATGTTTGATTGCTTTCAATATTCATCATATTTATTACAGTCAAGATACGCTAAGGAAGGTTTCCTTTGTGTTGTAGGTTCATCATAGCGGGAGATCAAGCGAAAGCTAGGACCAATCGTCTATTAAAGGTACATCTTTCGATATCTCGATCTCTTTCTTTTGTAGTAACTAAATTCAATGCAATGAATGTATTTACCTGTCAACCCCACCCAAGTTGGTAGTGTCTCTCCTCACCATAAGGTAATAATTGTGCACAACAATTGTTTTGCATAGTTTGGAGACTTTGCACATGAAGTATTTGTAAAAATTTCTTAGTGTTATTTTTATGCTTATGTATGATAAATACACTTTAAATGTGTGTGATAATATAAGTGGAAATATTCTTGATATTTTTTTGGGAAATGTCTACCAAAATTCTAGATCAATTTCCAATTTCTAGCTCCTTCAATCGAATTGTTTTGAGTAGATTTGTGACTTTCCAAATGAAGTGTTTGATTAAAATTTCAAATGAGATATACCTCCATTATTACTGATAAAACACGTTATTTATAGTTTTAATGGAATTTGAATGATTCTATGAGCTGTGGATTTAATTATTCTAGCAATTCCTAGAATTACTACTCAATTCAGATGAGTAGAATTACCTAGTTTTGTGAATTATTTAATGGACTATATATGGCAAGAAAGCTACAGACATATGAATGTAGGTGACCCCTGATATTATTTCCATGATATATAGTAGTAATATATTTCTCTTTATTTGGCATTTGGAAAGTTAAATTGAAAACTAGGTACATTGCCGTGAAAATTGATAAATAGTTGTGGATTGAAATCTATATTTTCATAAAAACGGAATGCTACATCCGTGTGCTATATTTATAACATGTTATTGTGTTTTAGGTTGCTACCTATCGAGTGTGATCATTTACTTATTAATGCATTGAATTTTGGTTCAGTTATTTAGACTCAATCCTTGCGGTGGATGTTAACTAGTTTCATTGGAATTGATGGAAAAGATCACCTTATGTGCAATTGGAATGATCTACGAATACAAATTTAATGGGTTGTAGCTACACAATTAAATATTCTTTTAATTTATTTAGTATTTATTTTGGTTTTAATGGCATGGCTACAAGTTTATTTTGTGCAAGACTAGCTGCTTATATTGGAAAACTAGTTAACTAGTCTTGTCGACTCTATTTCGTAATTACTATGATAAATTATTGTAATTTTGGTAATTAGGCCTTATTTACATTGAATTAGATGTTATTAAGCCATTAGGATTGATAATTTATGGTTATTTGTTAAACAATTGGATTTGGGATGAGTGTCGTCATTTGCGCACTAAGTGTCGTTAAGTGTCGTAATTAACACCTTACTTACTAGTTAACTGTGATTAAGAATAATTTGCCTTTAGAAGTGATTATAATATTTGATATGGATTGGATTGAAGTTTTGATTATGTTAAGAAGCCTTACCAGACATTAGATCAGATGTTGGATTTGTTACTGAATTTAAATTAAATTATTGTTAATTATTGGATTTTGTGTCACAATTAATTTTGGAAAAATAGAAATTGAATGTTTATGGTTTATCCGTTGCACTAAAAATAAAGTAATTATCCTTAGAGATCTAATGATATGTCCCTGAGATCCTTTGATATCCTTTGGGGATATTACAGGTGGTATTAGAGCTTAGGTTCCAACTCTGTGGCTGTTGGGCCTGTTATGGATTGATAACTCTATTTATATGCATTGGGAATTTATAAATGTGGTTTGTGAAAGAATTTTAACCTCCCTTATGTTAATGGAAGAATAAGAAGCCTCACTTCAAAGATTAGTTTGTTGTATGCTTTATAATTAATTAATATTTCATATTTATTGTTCAATAGATTGATTGGTAAGTATTATGTGGTGCATATCTAATAATCGAGTAGATTGATTGGTTGATGCATGTTCACCTTGCATTGCCTCTTTTATTGTTTAGTGATTTGATTGGTCGATGCTTGTGCATTGCCTCTTTTACTACTTCAGTGACTTGATTGGTCAATTCTTATGCATTGCCTCTTTTATTGTTTAGTGACTTGATTGTTTGATGCTTGTGCATTGCCTCTTTTATTGTTCAGTCACTTGATTGGTCGATGCTTGTTCATCATGCATTGCTTCTTTTATTGCTCATTGAATTGTTAATATTGAAATGATTATTGCGGTATGATTTATTTACTGGTACAATATGATTATTAATTGATAAGTAAATAATTGTCATTATAATACTATGTACTATGTACCATTATCATTATTAATTAAATGATAAGTTATTAAGATGATATAGTTTTATTATTATTAAATATTAATATGATTTATTAAGCAACATTTATACCCTATATGGATTTTGGATTTTCTATTGATGGTATGATTTTATAGGATTATTTATGCCACTTGGATGGTGGTGGTTATATTGATGAGTAACTCCTTGTCTATTTTTCGAGAAAATGAGCCACTTGTCTTTAATGGTTCATATTCTCTTCTATTTTATTTATGGAGATGTAACTCCTTGTCTATTTTTGAAGGAAATGGTCCACTTGTCCTAATGGTTCATATTCTTTTTTATTTTATTTTATTTATGGAGATGCAAATCCTTGTATATTTTTGGAGGAAAAGAGCCACTTGTCCTTAATGGTTCATATTCTCTTTTATTTTATTTATTTTGTCTATGGAAATGTAACTCCTTGTCTATTTTTGGTGGAAATGAGCCACTTGTCTTTAATGGTTCATATTCTCTTAATTCTATTTATTTTATTTTATGTGTGTAAGTAGGTAGTATATATATATATATGACAAAAATTTAAATATGCATAACATAATATGTGGTATAAGATAGATGAGGGGTATATGATATTGAATATAGCATAATATAAATTTTATATATAGTATATATATAATGTATATATATATATAATTGTATAATATGTGTGGTATACATATAGTTGTTAAAGTTATATATAGATATGCATGGATATATATATGTATGTATGCATGTTTGTATATACTATAATATGTATTTTAAAATATGCAATAATTATTAGTATTACGTGTATATGATATTGTGTATATACTATATGTATTGATGTGAACGTATGCAATGAAGTAAGTGTAAAGTATTTGGAAGTGTTTGGGAGTGTTTGGGAGTATTTGGAAGTGTTTGAAAGTATTTGAGAGTATTTGGAAGTTTTTGGAAGTATTAGGAAGTATAATGTGATCAGAAGTACTATGTTAGTATATATGTTATAATGTGTACCTAATATGATAGCATTGGATTAAATAATTATACCACTATAATTGTATGGATATTATGGTATAACCTAATAATCATACAGGTGTATAAAATATAGGATATATAGGTTATATGACTAATATGTTGTGTATATGATTAATAATAATATGATATATGATTGAAGAATTATAATATGCATGTAGACAAATGAACGTATGTATAGAAATAATACATAGTAATAATAAGTATGGTGTAGGGTATGAGTGTATGATGGTGTGTTGTATAGCTAATAATTTGTTTTTTATTGGAAGATTTTGGTGGTAGGATGTTTGGTTGTTTGAGGTGACTATGTATTTACTTTGGTTGATAGTATAAGTAGTGTGCTACGTGTAAATAATTAGTAACATAATGTATGGTTAGTATATGGGGATTAGATGGGATTGTCATCAAAGCATGTATAACATTGCTATTGGTGGAGTATGTATGCAGGCAAGATGTATGATTGTGTATGTGTTGAGTGTTTACATGAGTGTGGTATTAGTAGTGTTTGTGTGATGATGTTGGTTGTATAAATGTATTATTAATATATGGATATTATATATATCATCATGTGCTAATAATTATATATAATGTTATGATAAATAGTAACTAATCGATACGATTTCTATGGTCGATGTACGATGTTTGAAAGGTTGATGTATTTGTTTGATACTATTGGTTTTTAATGATTGGCATTCGTTGATTAATTGTTGATACATGTGCAATATTGCCATTACTATATGTATGGATATTATTGGTTTCTCTTGGTTTTCATGGTGATTGATGGGTGATTGCGGTATGATAAATGTAAGTATGGTTATATTTGGTTGTTGTTGATGATTGATTGGTTGTCATTGATTTCTATTCATGATCGATGTATGGTTGATGTATTTTGATTGATGTATTCGGATTGATGTGTTCTGGTTTAGGTATTCTGGTTGATGTATTCTATTTGATGTATTATGGTTGATGTATTTTGCTTCTCGTTGATGTGTTTTGATGTGTCATGATTGATTTGTTATGGTTGATGTATTATGGTTGATGTACTATGATTGATGTTTAAATGGTCAGTTGATGCATGTATGATTTTCATTGGTTGATATTTGTGTATGATTGATATATGATCGAAATGTGATTGATATATGGTTGAAGTATTATGAATTGATGTATTATGGAATAAAGTTTGCATGATTGATGTATAATTGATATTTGTTGATACTAATTACTATTAGTTGATGTATATTGGTTTTTTTACTATTCTCTAAAGAAGACTTATGCTTTGTGTGGAGATGAAAGGTAGTATGATTAAATACTAGTCATTATGGCCCTTTTTGGTTTCTTAGTTAGATTGGAATTGTTGCATATAGGTTTTCTTACCTGTTACATTAAGTGCATAAAATGTTCAAGTGATATTTGTGATCTTTGATAGAAAAATATATTTGTGATATTTATCTTTGCGATCTTCATTAAAAACATATCTTTGTGATCTTTGTTGAAATGTATTTTGGTGGTATCTTGGTGACATTTCATGTGTAGTTATCCTGGTAATATCATGGTGGTATTTCGTATGTCTTGTTGAAAAGTATGTACTAACTATGTGACTGATTAAAGTATGATTCATGTACCTCTGTTGAAGATGTACTTCGTGTATCCTTATATATATCCAATACTAATACAAGTATCATTGTTAGAAAAATATCATTGTGATTTTTGCTTAAAGTATCTTGTTAGATTATCCTTACGGTATATCAAATACCTTTGTTAAAAGGTATCTTTGTAAAGTATCATGGTAAATATCATGCATCCTTGTAGGGAAAGTATTTGGGTGATAAATCATGTAAAAGCAACTTGGTAATGCATCTCATGTGATTGACTGATTGGAATGCATTTCATATATCTTAGATGCATTTCATGCATCTTGTTGATAGAGCATATGCATGATGCATTTCATGTATTGTAGGTAAAGTATATGCATGTCATGTGATTGATTGACTAAAATGCATTTCATGAAGAAAGAGTACACACTTCATGAGATTGAATGGTATGCTTGATGCACTTCAAAAAATTGATTGATACACCTGATGCATTTCATATGATTGAAATTCATTAGAATAAGATTCAGGTAAATGCATTTCAAGTATTTTGTTGAAGAAATATCTATATCTCGTTTACCTTGTATAAACATATGTATTTCATGTGATTTATTTCATGCATCATGTATCTTGAAGATGTATTTTATGTATCTATATGAACAATATATATATCTTTTTTGCTAACCGTGTGTTGTTGTAGTGTGAAGAAAGTATCATTGATGAATAATATCATATATATATATTGCATGATGTTAATCATATGGGTGATTGAAATATGATTTTCAGGTGGATCTATCTTTTTTGAAGGTTTGAAGGCCTTGTAAAAAGGTTTGAAGACTCTATGATGGGGATTGAAGATCGACCCTTGATTCCTTGAGCCCACTCTACTAGTCTCAGTTCTCCCATGGGAAGTGAAGACAGACATGAAAGTAGGTGGTAGTGGGAAGTATTGTGGTTAGAATGATGTTATAACATCTTTCTGAGTCATGTATGGGCATGTCTGTGAGAGTTTGAAAGATGTTATATTTCGGAGGCATGTATGGGCATGTTTTTTATCGTTTCGTAAAGGCATATATGTAATATGCATCAACGACGATGCATGGTTTAAGGGGAGGGGGATGTAATACCCTCTAGTTTATCCACTAGACATATTATTATTGTTGTTATGTTGGACATAGTGGCACAAGGTGATTGGACTATGGTTTGCACATTATTATTATTATTATTATGTTGAACTTATAAAATAATTAATAAAATAAAAACAATTGTATGACCAATTCCACGAAAGAGAGTACGAGGAACTATGATGTTGCGAGCAAGGGGTTGTGGAAAAGTGTTTACCTATGTTTCTTGAGCCTATGTTGATTTTATACACCCTTCTTATGTACTTTATGGACCCTCTTGGTTATGCACCTTGATTTTTTATGTCACTCGGTTTTATTTACCCTGAGATTAATTTTTTTATTTGAGTACTGGAGTCCCTCTCTCACCTAGTGTGCCCTCATGAGTTGGAATAATGTGTCTCTTGTTGTAGGCACCGAATGTGTAAGTCCATTTTACTATTATGGGAATGTAACTCTCATTATTGTGTCCCTCTCTCTCCCAATTCGAATTTCTCCTGAAGGAATTTGATTTTCTTGTGTTGGATAGTCACACTTGTGTGTTGGTTCATGCCTTTTCTATTGTGCTTGTGTTTGAAAATTTTGTTTCATTTTCCTGCTCTTGGTATCATATACCTATTGGTCATTTCACCCTTTTGGATCCTATGCCCAAGATGATTTTCTATAGAGCCACTAGTGTATGTCCTAGAATTTCCTCTGGAGATCATGGATTGGCAGCAGGGGTGAGGTCCACTAGCATTGGATTTGAGGTTGGATAGAGCTGTGTATTTCCTATGGATATCCTGGTTTGGTAGCAGGGGTGAGGTCCACTACCTTGTATTTTAGGTTGTCCTAGAGCCATTGGAATTTCCCTGGATTGGAAATGCTACTTGCCATTGGGTTCTGGTTGGACTATTGACTATTGTCCTGGAGTCACTGGAATTTCCCTAGAATGGAAGTAGAGGCCACACTTTCCATTGTGTTGTGGTTGGACTGATTTCTTGATAGAATGTGTGGTTGAGTGCGCTCTTGCTTGTGGAATCATGGTTCCATCTCGGGGGTGGCCATTACAAAGTGATTTTTGGATTGCATTGTGTCTACGACTGGGTGGAACATGGCAAGTTCGATTCCAGTTGTGTATTTGGAAAAGATAAGTGCTTTATCTCATGTTTATTTAATTTATTTGGCTCTAATATGATTTATTCATGGATACACATGAAATTTTTGATGAAATGTATGATCTATTTTTGGAATAAATTTCTCATGGAATTCAATCTATTTATGCAAGTAAATTTTGTGAAGGAATTGGAAACTAATTTTTGGGATTTTGTGCACAAATTGTTTGAGGAAATGATTCTTTGGAACCTATTATACAGAACTGATATTTATTTCCACATTAATTATATAATGTGTATTTTTATGGTATATTATCCTTGTAATGGTTTATTACACTTCTCTTTGATGCTTCTACCTTTTATTCGAAAACTAGTTCTTTGATTGGATTATTTTGCATAGTTTGGAGACTTGGCACATGAAGTATTTGTAAAAATTCCTAAGTGTTATTTTTATGATTATGTATGATAAATTCACTTTATTTTTTTTTTATAATGTGAGGTTAAATATTCTTTATAGTGTTTTGGAAATGTCTACCAAAATTCTAGATCAATTTCCAATTTCTAGCTCCTTTAATGAAATTGTTTTGAGTAGATTTGTGAATTTGCATATGAAGTGTTTGATGAAATGATAAAATTAGATATACCTATATTATGACTGATTAAACATGTTATTTATATTTGGAATGGAATTTTAATGATGATGTGAGCTGTGGATTTAATTATTCTAGTGATTCCTAGAATCACTAGTCAATTCAGATGAGTATAATTAGCTAGTTTTGTGAATTATTTAATGGACTATATATGGGAGGAAATATACATACATATGACTATAGCTGACCCCTGATGTATCTAGCTCTATTTTCATAAAAAAGGAATGCTACATCCATGTGATCTATTTATAACATGTTATTGTGTTTTAGGTGGATACTTATCAGGTACGATCCTTTACTTATGGAGGAATTTCATTTTGGTTCAGTTATTTAGACTCAATTCCTTGCGGTGAATGTTAACTAGTTTCATTGGAATTGATGGAAAAGATCACCTTATGTGAAATTGGAATGATCTACAAATAAAAATTTAATTGGCTATAGGTGCACACTTAAATATGTTTTTAATGGTTGTAGTATTTATTTTTGGTTTAATGGCATTGGTACAATTTGATTTTGTGCAAGACTAGCTGCTTATATTGGAAAACTAGTTAACTAGTCTTGTGGACTCTCTTTCGTAATTACCATGATAAATTATTGTAATTAGGACTTATTTACATGTAAATAGATTTTATTAATCCATTTTTATTGATAATCGATGGTTACTTTTTAAACAATTGGATTTGTGATGAGTGTCTTCATTTGCACACTAAGTGTCATTAAGTGTCATAATTAACACCTTAATTAATAGTTAACTACGATTAAGAATGATTAGCCTTTAGAAGTGGTTATCATCTCTAATATGGATTGGATTGAAGGTTTGATTCTGGTAAGAATCCTTACTATCCCTTATATCAAATTTTGGATGTGTTAATGAATTTAATTTAAATTATTGTTAATTATTGGATTTTGTGTCACAATTAATTTTGGAAAAATAGAAATTAAATGTTTATGTTTTATCCGTTGCACTAAAAATCAATTAATTAGCTCCAAAGATATAATTATATGTCCCTGATGCCCTTTGATATCCCTAGGGGGAATTACATAAGCATACAAAATAATAAAGAGTTTAAAGTGTCCACCTCATGGTCCAACTATGGATTTGGGTCTTTAAATTCCATAATTGTAGGAGTGGATGTTGGAGAATCAAGGAATTATATAGATCGAAGAGACAATTATTCCAAGAAGAGGTGGTGTTGATAGACACTTTTTCAACACTCAATCACAATATAACACAACAAACAATGTATCAAAGCGCATTTTCCATACACATAAGAATACATAAAGCATAATGCACGTGATTATTATTTATATCACCCCATAGGGCCATCCTTTTATAACACAAAGATGTAATAAAATCCCTTAGCGTGAGGAATAATAGGTCCACATACTAGGGTCATAACACATAATGGTCTCCTTTATTTTTTCCATGTTTTGTGCCATAAGAAATAGTTATGTTCTAAATACCTAATAATACAGTCATTTAGTCAACTCCTCCATCGGTCAATTGGTCTGAATAGTTGATTGCCTATTCAATATATCAGTTGACCAAATATTCAACCATTTAGTGGACTCTTCTACTCAACTATAAAATGTCAATTGTCTGTTCCAAAATATAAATAAATGTGATGAACTAGAAAATCCTAATGTTCCAACACCCCCATTAGCACAAAGCTCTAAAGATTCAAGAGGTGAATTTACTTATGTACACCCTCCCATAATTGCAGCTTCTTGAAGCCCAAGCATAGCACGGAAATTTTACATTCTTAGCTTCTGATAAAGGATTTGTAAAGACATCAACACTCTAATCATCAATTTTTCAATATATCACAAGTTTCACAATAGAAACTTGTACCAATTTTTGTAGGTAGTGAGCATGAAGCTCCACATGCTTCATCTTGCTATGTCCAATAGGATTGACATTAGCAACTTGTATTTCACTCTAGTTATCACAACACATTATAGTCATTATGTCAACTAAAAAACCAAGCTCTCTTAAGAGTTTTCAAACCCATACACTTATGTGTTAACATTCACTACACCATAATATTTAGATTATATGATTCAAAGATATACCACCTTCTACTTCGTGCTTGACCAAACCAAACCAACCAACATGTTTGTTGTAGTGGTGCAATATTTTATACCATGCCAACTAGTACCCTTGATATAATAGACAATTCTCTTTGTGTCCTTCTAACGACTTTCCCAAGGATACTGCATAAACCAAGAAACCCCACTAATATCAAAGGAAATATCAAGTTGAATACAAGTTAAATAAATAATATTACAGATCATTTGTTGATAGAATGTTGCATCAACCAATGAAAAAACATAGTCCTTTGTCAGCTTCACTCCCCATTGAAAAGTTGTAGCATAGGCTTTATAGTCATCCATATTGAATCTTTGTAAAATATACATTACATACATAGGTTTAGGAATAAAGATACCAACATTTATTTGTAAAAATTGATGCCCAAAAAGAAATTTAAAATACCAAAGTCGGTCATTTCAAAGGTATCATCCAATTGTTTGTTCAATTCCAGTATCGTATTTACATTGTTGCCAATAATTACTAAATCATCTACATATAATGCAACAATTTAGATTGCATGATTTACATGTAAAACATATATATTGTGAACTGATCCACAACATTTGAAACCAAGATTGATAACTAAATGGTCAATTTTCTCATACTAATCCCTAAGGATTGGTTTCAAACCATATAAGGATTTATGTCGTCAACAAACAAGATTGGTATCCCTCTCAAAACCAGAGGATTGATCCATATAAATTTCTTCAAATAGATATCCATGAAGAAAAGAAATTTTTACATCCATATGATGTACCTCCAATCAAAGTCGAGCAACAAGTGAAAGAATTGGTCGAAATGAGTTCATGTTTTTAACAAGGGAAAAGGTTTGAATGTAGTCAATGCCTTCTTGATAAGAAAAAAACTTTGCAACCAAGTGAGCCTTCTGTTTTTCAATGACACCATGAGATATGAATTTGATCTTGTAGACCCATTTTCATTTCACTACATTGTTTCCTGGCGGTCTAGGGACTAAATCCCATGTTTTATTCTTTATCAAGGATCAAGGAATGATATTCTTCAACCATAGCATTATCCCATTCAAGTTGACCATGTGCATATGCATAAGTGTCTAGATCACATGCTTCTAGAACACGTGCCATTAGAGAAACACTGCCACAATGTTTTCAAATTCTACTCTTCCTTGAGTCACTAATATTTCCTGCATAAACTCCAATAGCTTCATTTGTCTTAGTATCCCAGTGAGGTAGAAATATATTATGAAATAAGATTTCTTGTATCGACCAATTCATCAAAGGGTCGACTAGAGGTTCCAAAGCTAGTGTTCGACTCCATAGTCAATGATTGACTATAAGTCGAGGAAGGTAGCTGAGTTGATTCTCCAATTGATGCTCCAAAATAGGGTTCAGTCGATTTTGTTTCTATCATAATATAAAAAGGATCATTTCCCATCAAACTATAAGAGGAATTAAACAATTTAATATGTCATGTCCCCAATTTTCCAGCACCAAGGGGGAGCTAAGAATCCACCAAACCCCCATGGATCCTAGTGAAGACCAATGAATTAATTAATAAAAGGGGGGATAACATTAGCCTCGACAATTATTAACTAGGAATAAATTATCCTATAGTTGTTTTTAATTAAATTGAAGGAGATGTAATTATTATTTTTGTATTTAATTATTAATTAAATGTGCTAATGAGTTGGAAAAGGGCACATAAGGAAACAAATATAGCTCAATGAGTTTTCAACCAAAGAGGAAAGTGAAAGAAAAGCAGAGCAAAGAAAAAAAGAAGGAAACTGGAGGAAAGTAGCACAAAGCAAGGTGTCAAGAAAAAAAGAAGGAAATTGACAAAAGCAGTGCATAAAACAGGAAAGGAGGAAAAGTAGAAAATTCCAGAAAGCTAATGAGGGCGCAGTTTTCAAAAGGAACAAAATCTATCCAAGTTTCAAAAAGAAGGAAACATCCAAAAAATATAGAGGGCACAATTTCCAAAAGAGAGAAAAAGTAAGTCAGTGGAAAAGCATGAAAGTGCTAACCCAGTCAAGGAAGGCGCATTGGATGAGGATGAGGTGGTTCATTAGCAACTGGAATTGCTCAAAAAGTAATCTCACTTATAAAATTATGATGGTGCACCACATTCACATCTTTTGACAATTTATTATTTGTATGTGAGTAAGCTCAAGCTTCTCTAGGATTTGGTGATGCACCCCTATCCACCTGTGGGAGATGTTTGCCATAGTTCCTATTCCAATATTATGCACATTATATTTTCCATAGTTTCCATAGTTTCCATAGTTCATAGTTCCTACATTTATACCAATTTTCATATCTGATCCATCCATTTCATGTGAAGGTCAATCACTCAGAAGTTGTTGCAGAGATCCAAGTCAATTGATGTGGTTTTGATGAATTTCACAGAGAGAGAAAGATCAATTGGAGAGATTGCAAGAAACCATAGAGGTTCAGTGTTCAGCCAATGAGAATATAGCATCTCAAATTAATCCTACATATTTTATATAGTGACTACATCTTCTCCTCCTACTCCTTTTTGTAACATCCTTCTTCTATCTTTGTAAAAATTCAAGAATAGTGACTATCTGTGATGTTTGAGGCTATGTCACTTTAATTCTTAGTTTAATGATCCAAGTTATAATTTGATAATGTTGTATATTTCATATCAGAGTTAAATTAATTATCATAGAATTAATTTGATATCCTTAGAGAATGATTGTTCTCACCTTTAACAAGACTATTTCTTTGTGCAATTTTACTTGACTAGTTTTCAAGAAATTGCATTATACAGAGTTTTGTGAATCCATTTTCCTTTATGTAAGTTTTTGTAGGTGGTAATTTATATTAATAATACATATCAATTCAAAAATCAAATATTCGATATCCTTAGAGGCTATTTGTGTCCGTATACACCAAGACTAGCTCTTTGGACCTTCCTAATTAACTAGTTTTGCGTTATTGTTGATTAAAAATTATTTGTATGCTCATTTTTTGTTGAGTCAGTCATGTTAGGTTCCTAATACATTTTTAAATACCATCCAATCCTTTTCCTAAGAATTCATATCCCTCTCGGCCTGTTTTGGAAAGCCTAGAAAACAAACTAGTTGATTAGTCCACCATAGAGCTCTTTCTCCTTTTTCCCCAAAACTCAATCAAATATTCCCATAACCTCAGTAACTCTTGTCCAGAAGTATATTAAGGGGTTAATTTTTTATATCCTCGCTCTATATTATGTCAATTGTAAGTGAACGAGTTTAGTATGCATATGATTGTGTGCCCATGAAGCCTTGGAGTAGACTTCAACAGAGTTGTTGAAACATACATGGCCCTAGTACCTTGTCAATAGAAATAATAATATGGAATTGATGTCATTTTCCTTGATAATGAACAATACCCATTACATTTTGCAGATACGAAAGTGTCCATCCATCAAAATATGGGTGGTTTAATCAATGACCTAGACTAGTTTCTTCTTCACTAGTTTCGAAGACTAGTTTATGTTTTGCAATTTTCTGTTTTAATCTTTGAGATTGAGATAATATTCTTTGATATCAGATCAGGGATATTACAGTGGTATCATATCTCTTTCCTTGGCTCATCCTGTGGAAAGTACCTCAGTGGAAAGAGATCTCAGATTTGTTTTCAAGTTGCAATTGTGGAACTAGTTGCAGACATGGAAGATGAAGGTTTTGAGTTGTATGAGGAAGAAGTAATTATTTACATTGATGGAGGATTACCAAGAGAAGAGGATGGTTTCATTTGTTACCATATGTACATTGAAGGTCAATGGGATGAACCACTTATGGCCAATCCTAATAAGTATTTAGAAAAGATGACATCTGCAAGTAAAAACTTTCCCAACCACTACGAGGAGTAGCTAGATTTGGGAGAAGAGATTGGTAAGGCCATTTATTTCAAAGATTACTTTTATTGCAGATTTAAATTTGATCTCAAGGATGGAGATTGGGATTCAATAGAGAGAATCAAACCATCCATCGAGGAACCATTTTTTTATGCCTCTGTGAGTAAAGAAGAAGGAAGCAAAAAACAACCAACTGCATCTTCTAGCATTATGAGATTGTTTGGGTTTTCTTCAAGCAGATCTTCCAAAGGTTGTAAGCATAAAGAAGCCACCACTAGTTATGCTAAGGATCGGAAAATTATGTATCGGGGAGTAGCTACTAATGGGTTCCAATAATAGGCATATACTAATGGTTTCTCAAGTTTTGAAGAAGCATCTACTGATGGATGTTATGATGAGGTACCTACTGATGGGTGCCTAAGTTTTGAGGAGACATATTTTGATGGATTCCCATATCTCTATGTGGGTGACATAGATATACCACTTGGTAAGGTTTATGCAAGTACAAGTTCCCCTAATACTGAATAAGATGAAGTACTTGTAGTCAAGGAAGAAATCCCAGGATCAATCTCACTATCACCACATGAGCTTCAAGAGGTTGATCCATTGGTAGATGATGAGGAGGTTCATTCTCAACCTTCTCCTTATGAAAGGCCACTTAATATGAGTGAAAGAAGGATAAAGGAGGCCTTACACATTCTCCATGACACAGATGTTTCAATGTCACAATATTGCTGGAGAGCTGCTTCATTGGAAGATTCATCTTTCCTTGAATCCATGGAGAATATTCATAGAGCAATGTCCACAATCCAAGGTAATTTTTCAGATATGCTTTCTGGAAGATATTATTTTCATGAGCTTGTACATATGTTGCACGGATCATCCTTGAAGGATGATGAAGATATATGCAAGCTCAATGATGAATTATTGGCCACCCAAGATTCTTTGAGAAGCACTCAAAGTGCCCTACAAGAATCTCAGATGGAGATAGAGCAACTTCACCAAAAGTTGCAAAGATCACTCATTCCAATCAGCCAGTCTCTTATGGTTGGTTGTAGTCAAATTTCTATGGAGGAACCTCATGAGATGGTGGTTCATGAGGTGCATGATGACATGCATGTGCTTGAGGTATTTTTAGATCTAGATGAAGTGTTCCAAGCACATACAGTTCCCCAGAGCAAAATTGAGATTCTTCCTTGAGTGGGTCATTCCTCCATTAAGGAATTAGAAGATATCATGTTTGATTGACCATCCTTTGATGGAGTTGATGCATCCATTAGCTTCATGGATGAGGTTTGAAGAGATGATATTTTGGTCCATGATCCTACATCATACCCTTCTACTTATTCCATGACATTTGAGGATGAATTTTGGTTCAAGAATTTCTTTTTGATGGTGCCTGAAGAGGAGCATAAGGCTCCCACATTCGCTCCAGCTGATTTAATGATGGCACCAGTTCCTACCCAACATTTGCAGAGGCATATCATGCCTATATTTGATTCCATCTCACATAAAGGGGTATATGGTTCCCATTTGACTTCATTGAGTGGGACATACTGTGATTGCATGCATACTTTTTCTAGTGGCAAAGAGTTGAGCCATTGGGAGTCTTCACATGGGGAAGCACCTTGCTTTACATTTGAACCATTGGGATGGAGTGTCTCTTATGTTACTGTTTGGACAAGAAGACACATGAGTGATATTTCTGCTTGCATCCATGGAGGATTCTTTGAAACATTCTACACTTCTTGTGAGCAGAATGGGCACCCATGGAATTTTGATGATGCCTACCCTTTTGGTGATTAGACATGGGACTTCCACCCTTGTCATTTGAACAACAGTGTTTTGATATTTGGTACTTGTGTGCATTGGGAACATGAAGTACAATCTGATTTGCATATGGTTCTGATAGTTTGGAGTTAAGCAAGATGGAGGCCAAACACTTGTTCATTTCCATAGATATTATGAGTTGCCTCATGGAGGAAGTTGCATAGTTTTGGAGGAGGCACATGATTTCATTTCGGTTGATCCAACCCCAATATTGATGGATAATTGTTTCCAAGAGTTGGTTCACTTTCCTTCACCCCGCATACATATGGAAGACAGTACACATAGGGATAATTGGGTAAATGGACTCTTTCTTTTGGTGCTGCATGAGGAGCAGGAGGATCCCACACTTTTAATTGAAGACTTGATGGTTATACCTTGGGGTTTGACAAGCACACTAGTCCCTGACTATTTTTATGTGCAACATCTATGGCTTCTATGTGATGCTTTGAAGACATGGTATTGTCACCTATGTCAATTAGCTAGCAATGATGTGAGGTTCTGTGTTGGTTTGTACATGGAACGTAAGTATTTTCATACTTGGGTGGAGGGACTCACAAAAGTTCAGTTTTGCATTGGAAGTGAAGAAATTCTCGTATGGTGGAGTGATCTAGAAATCCTCCATGATGATATATTCCTCATGTTGATCCTAATGTTTGGAAGGATGCAGCTGATACAGTGGGACCCTGGAATGATTTGGAATGACATTTTTCCACATGTAATAGTTCCACGGGGAGACATGCAACATATACAGTGTGATCCGGGCATTCTTATCAGCTATCTTAGTTGGGTTGAAACTTTTGTTGAAAGAGAGTTAGTAATTGGGAGAATGACTATAGACATAGTGGTGCGGCAGAAACATGGTGGACCTTTGGTTGGAGTTGGATTTGGTTTCTGTGAAATTTATTTCACACCAAGATCTGATCAAGAAATTACAACTCTTACAAGTAATCTCACACAACTAGTCAAGAACACTGAAAAACAATCAAGTATAATGCAAACTGAATTACTCTAATGAATAATAATAGATCAACCAACCTTGGGAAAGTAATAGGATGTAAATATATAACATTACATAATAGATTCAAATCCATAATAATTTCATTCGAATCCTCACAAAATCAGGCTTACTAAAAATATGCAAACCTCCCCTAGGTGGCAATTGTGCTTTCCAAAGTCACCTCTAAGGCTCATGAATTTATGAATTAGTAGTCAAATAGTGATGTATGATGGAAAATAATGCTAAATACATAATTTGGAAGGAAGAAACATCATGGAGGATGAGTTGGCCAAAAACAGTTATGACTAGTCAACTAGCTTTCACCTTTCACCAAAAAGTGGTAAAAATCAGTAAAAGCAACTAAGGCGCCTTTCTATTCCAGGATTGGATAAGATCATCCAGAATCCAAGAAAATATTATCTAGAATATTAATAAATTCTCCAAGGTGAGTCTAGGAATCTTGTGGTCCACACAATGAAGACCTGTGGTCCACACAATCTCTAATTTAGCCAACTACATAGTCTACCACCTAGGAATTAATTAAAAATGATCAATAATGCTATCGTAAGGTATTAAATGACATGGATGGGTTTAAATATTCCAACACCCCCCCATAATCCTGACTTTATGTGCTAAAAATCAGAAATAAAATAGGGCCCAACAACTAGGCATGGTCACCCTGTAACATACTGCCTTGTCCATGAAACAAGGAAAGAAGGAAAACCTCATGGGAAAAACATCCCCTCTAAAATGGACATAATCAAAATTGAAATATTGCTGATCAATCCTTCACTCCACCACATGTTCAACCATACCAGATAGCTGAAATTCTTCTCAGTAAAAGCTTTGGTTCTCACCTGTCAGGAAATACTGCAGATCAATGATCTGGTCATGCACTAAACTCCCGATGTAGTGCATATGGATCTCAATATGCTTGGTCCTTTGTCTCTATACTGGATAACTTGAGACCCTTATACCACTCTGCTTGTCACAAAATATGACTGAAGGAGTGCTAAAGGAAATCTCAAACTCTGAAAGAATACCCTGCAACCACACACATTGAGTAGCAGCATTCACTGTTCCTCTATACTTGACCTCTGGCGAAGATAGTGAAATTGCACTATGTTTATTACTGGACCAGCAAACAAGACCTACTCCAAGCATGAAAACAAATCTAGAAGTGGATTTTCTGTCAAGGCTATCACCAGCCCAATTTGAGTCAGTAAAGCCAAGAATATCTAGGATAGAATCTGCAACATAGTGAATCCCATCAGACTTGGTGCCTTGCACATAATGCAAGATTATTTTTGCATCCCTCCAATGAAGCTCATGTGTATTCTCCATGTATCTTGAGGCCACACTCACTGCATATGAAATATCAGGTCGAGTATGAGTCAAGTACAACAAGCTTCCAACTAGTTGCCTATACAAGGTGTTGTCCACCAATGGTGTAGAATCTGCTTCTTCAAGTCTGACTCCTGAAAGGAAGGGAGTCGTTGAAGGCTTTCAATCAGCCATATTGAAATTATTTAGCAGGTTAGATTCATATTTGGAGTGAGATACCTTAGTTCCATTCTCAGTTTGATAAATCTCAAGCCCCAAAAATTGCTTAAGAATTCCCCAAGTCAGTCATGGAAAAAGCTTGATGCAAAGCAGTTTTTAATGAATCTATTTGATCAGTAGATATACCTGTGATTAGTAGGTCATCAACATATAACACAATAATCAGAATTGAGCCATCAATCATCTTCATGTAAACATTTGGATCAGATTTGCATCTAGCAAAAGATTGTGACAAGAGAAAGTTGTCCATTTTGGCATACCAAGCCCCAGGGGCTTACTTAAGCCCATATAAGGACTTCTTCAACTGGAACACATATTTAGGATCAGATGTACATACTTATGGATGCTGAATATAAATATATTCCTCAATATATCCATGGAGGAAGGCAATTTTGACATCCATGTGATGTACTTCCCAGCGCTTGGCAACAGAAATTTCCAGAACTAGTCATATCGAATCCTTTTGTGAAACTAGTGAAAAAGTATCATTGTAGTCAAGGCCATGGAATTGGGATAAGCCCTTTTCCACCAGCGTATACTTGTATTTCACTGTTGCACCATCAGCTTCAAATTTGGATTTTAAGATCCACTTACACCTTACCAATTTTCTTCCTTGGGGGAGCTTGACTAGCTCCCATGTCTCATTCTTTTGCAGTGAATGAAACTCATCATCCATAAAATCCTGACATATTGGGTAATGAGAGGATTCCTAATATATCTGAGGATCAAAATACACCATCAAAAAAAATCTCTCGGATAGGTAAGGATCATTCACATTGAGAGCATTCTCAAATTGTGATCTAGTCCTCCTAGTATCCTGAGGATTTCCCACTAGTTCACCAGCTACTTGAAGAGTCTTAGCAGCCCACTTTGGCCTTTTTGGTGAATTAGTATCTGTAATAAAATGGTCTTCATGATCATAAATATCAGAATCAGAAAATTGAAAAGGAATTTCACTTACATCTCCAGGTGGTGGTGTGGAGGGTTCTCCAATTTCAACACTCTATGAGGGTTCTTCTTCGAATTGAACACTCCTCTCAATGAAGGATTTTTGAGAGGGAATTCTCAAAAACTTGTATCCCTTGGAGTCTTCTGAATATCCAACAAAAATACATGGTTGTCTTTAGGTATGGATAGCCCTCCTCTTCTCAAGTGGAATTCTATCCCAAGCCTTGGAGCCAAAAATCTTCAAGTGAGAAATATCATGTTTGTGCCCAGTCCAAGCCTCAAAAGGAGTGATTCATTTTAGTGCTTTGTGAGGAACTCTATTCTGTATGCACATGGAACAATTTATTGCATCAGCCCAAAGTATTGGAGATAAATACTTTGCCTCAAGCATGCATGTGGTCATCTCCTTTAGAGATCCGTTCTTCCTCTCAGCAACACCATTCTACTGATGTGTGTAGGGAACAATATGTTGCATTTGTATTCCTGAAGAGGCACAAAATTGCTGAAACTTAGATTTGATGTATCCCCCACCATTATTCGATCTAAGTATTTTGATATGTCTACTAGACTGGTTCTCAGCTGAGGCTTTGAAAAGCTTGAACATAGCAAACACTTCTGACTTTAGCTTGATGAAATAGATCCAACAGTACCTGGTAAATTCATATATGAAGGTGAGGATGTATTTGGCATGGTTCAAAGACTCATGGGGTAATGGACCTGATATGTCACTGTAAATAATATCCAGGGGTTCTGAGGTTCGCTCAGTTTTGGCTCTTTCAAACTTATGCTCTGGGTGATTTCCTAGGATGTAGCTTTGACAGGCACCTTTAGAAAACTTGATATTGGGAAGCCCTATGAACATATCTTTCTCATGGATTTGGGAAATATATGTGTAATTTAGGTGACCAAATCTTTCATGCCATAATTTTATTGACTCATTGGAATGGGTAAGTAGAGCAGAAGGTGAGGGGAATGGCACAAAATGAGAGAATCTATAGATTTATGAGCTATGGTCAGCAGAACCTAAGGAAACAATTTGGCCTGTTTACATTTCATAGATTTCAACATCATTAGGTGTGAATATCACCTTTTTAGGAGATCAAGTGTGAGTCATCTAGTATACTGACAAAAGGTTAGCAACAAGTCCTAGAACATACAACACATTAGTGAATGAGCCAAAATCTAGAACAATGTTTCCTTTACCTTTGCTTGAAGTTTTAGAATCATCACCCAACATAATGGTTGGACCACTAGAAGAATCAAGAGATGAGAAGCTATCTCTTGTAGACACCATGTGCCTTGAAGCTCCAGAATATATGATGAAATAGGTAGGCTCTGATGTGATTTCCATCAGTGCATGCACTCGCTCCTTATATTCAGAATTTTGTCCTCCATCCTTCCTTCTTGCGCTCTCAGGAAGAGAAATATTTGCTTTCTCCAGGAGTTGATCCAAATTGATCAATTGTCTTCTTCATGCAAGAGATTTCAGGATGAAATCCCATGTTGCAATAGGTGCACTTTTCCTTCTCATTCTTCTTATTTGGATTCCTCTTGAAGTTGGAGGAGTCTTCATGGACTTTCTGCTTGTCCTTCTTCTGATCACTGGGTTTCTTGAAATTTCCCTTCTTCTTGCCTTTCGAACACCTTTAATATCCAGCAGTAAAACAATGATATTTTGATGGATTTTTTATTGCTCCCATCAAAACCAACTTGTCTTGTTCTTGTGTAAGAGATTCCATGAATTCTGAGACTGTAGGACTCTTCCAGTTTCGAACTGCCTTCCTTGTGGAATGGAAGGTCGAAACAAAGACTGAATAATCATGGCCAATCTTGGAGAGGATGGACAAGATTAATTTCTCATTTTTTTTATCAATTCTGCAATGCTTCAATTGTAGAATAGGTGAATTGAAATTTGAGAAAAAATCTTGGAGGTTCTCGAAATTTTGTGGACTCAATGAAACAAGTTCATTATCCAGTTGGTGGCCTCTTAATTAATCTATCTTTCCAAACAAGTCTTGAAGCTTCACTCAAAATTCATTTGGAGTGGTAAGACCATCTAGATGGAATAAAATATCCCTAGATGTGGTGAGACATAGAATACCATAGGATTCATCGCTTCTGTTGTGCTACTCCGGTTTCTCAATTGGTGAGGTTGGCTCAGTTTCAGTTTCCATAGTCACCTTGTAGAGGCCTTTGCTCCTCAACATGATCTCCATATGTGCTTTCCAGTCAAAATAATTGAATGGAGTTAGGATTATGTGATGTGACTGGTCCATGGTAGCTCTGAAATAGCTTTTGGAATGTTTTGGGTGCGCCCCAAGATGCTTAGTTGCGCCCTCTGGGTGATTGAATGCGCCCTGTAGGTGACTGAATGTGCCCTTCTTGAGACTGGTTAGATCCTAAAAGAAAATAAAAGGATAAAATAATAACTTGATAGCTCTGATACCATGTGAAATTTAGTTCACACCAATATCTGATCAACAAATTACAACTCTCACAAGTAATTTCACACAACTAGTTAAGAACACTGAAAGATAGTCAAGTATGATGCAAATAGAATTAATCTCATGAATAATAATAAATCATCCAACCTTGGGAAAGTAATAGGATGTAAATATATAACATTACAATAGATATTCGAATGCATAAGGATTCCATTATAATCCTCACAAGCGTAGGCTTACTAAAAATATGCAAAACCCCCCTAGGTGGCAAGTGTGCTTTCCAAGTCACCTCTAAGGCTCACGAATTTCTGAATTAGTGATCAGATGGTGATGTATGATGTAAAATAATGCTAAATCCAGAATTTGGAAGGAAGAAACATCGTGGAGTATGAGTTGGCCAAAAACTAGTTATGACTAGTCAACTAACTTTCACCTTTCACCAAAAAGTGGTAAAAATCAGTAAAAGCAGCTAAGGCGCATTTCTATTCTAGGATTGGATAAGATCAACCAAAATCCAAGGAAATCTTATCCAGAATATTCATAAATGCACCCAGGTGAGTCTTGGAATCTTGTGGTCCACACAATGAAGACTTGTGGTCCACACACTGTCTAATTTAGCCAACTGCATAGTCTAACACCTAGGAATTAATAAAAAATGATCAATAATTCTATCCTAAGGTATTAAATGACATGGATGGGTTTAAATATTCCAACAATTTCTTGCTTGAGGAAAAACAAGCTTGGGAGGGGAGGATTGTCATGTGCACAATTTTCCAGCACCAAAGGGGAGCTAAGAATCCACCAAACCCCCATGGATCCTAGTGAAAACCAATGAATTAATTATTAAAAGGGGGGATAACATTAGCCTAGGAAATTATTAACTAGGAATAATTTAGCCTAGAGTTGTTTTTAATTAAATTGAAGGAGATGTAATTATTATTTTTGTATTTAATTATTCATTAAATGTGCTAATGAGTTGGACAAGGGTGCATAAGGAGACAAAGATAGCTCAATGAGTTGTCAACCAAAGAGGAAAGTGAAATAAAAGCAGAGCAAAGCAAAAAAAGGAAACCGACAAAAGCAGTGCATAAAGCAAGCAAGGAGGAAAAGTAGAAACTTCCAGAAATCTAAGGAGGGCACAGTTTCCAAAAGTAACAAAAGCTACCCAATTTGAAAAAGTAAGGAAACATCCAGAAAAGCTAGAGGGTGCAGTTTCCAAAAGAGAGCAAAATCTAGTTGGTGGAAAAGCATGAAAGTGCCAACTTAGTCAAGGAAGGTGCATTGTATGAGGATGAGGTGGTTCATCATAAACTCGACTTTCTCAACAAATCATCTCACTTATAAAAGGAGGAGGGTGCACGACATTCATATCTTTTGACAGTTTATTGTTTGTATGTGAGTAAGCTCGAGTTTCTCTAGGCTTTGGTGATGCACCCTTATCCACCTGTGGGAGCTTTTCCCAATAATTTATGTTCCAGTATTATACACATGATCCAGTGCAGCCATTGATACCAATTTTCAGATATGATCCATCCATTTCATGTGAATATCAATCACTTAGAAGTTGATGCAGAAATCCAAGTCAGTTGATGTGGTTTTGATGAATTTCACAGAGAGAGAAAAATCAATTGGAGAAATTTCAAGAAAACATAGAGGTTCAGTGTGCCTCCCATGAGAATCCATAATCTCATATTAATCCTACATATTTGATACAATGACTACATCTTCTCCTCCTACTCCTTTCTGTAACATCCTTCTTCTATCTTTATAAAAATTCAAGAATAGTGACTATCTGTGATGTTTGAGGCTATGCCACTTTAATTATTAGTTTAATGAGACAAGTTATCATTTTGGTATGATTTATATTTCATATCAGAGTCACATTAATTATCATATAATTAATTTGATATCCTTATAGGCTAATTGTTCTCACCTTTAACAAGACTAGCTCTTTGTGCAATTTTACTTGACTAGTTTTCACAAAATTGCATTATACAGAGTTCTGTGAATCCATTTTCCTTTCTGTAAGTTTACGTAGGTGTTAATTTGTCTGAATAATCCAACCCAAGTCAAAAATAATATATCTGAGAGCCTTAGAGGATGTTTGTGTCTGTATACATCAAGACTAGCTCTTTGGACCTTCCTAATTGACTATGTTTGCAGTATTGTTGATTAAAAAGTCTTTGTATGCTCGTTTTCGGTTCTATCAGTCATGTTATGTTCCTAATACATTTATGAATACCATACAAGTATCTTCCTGATAATTTGTATCCCTCTTAGGCTGTTTGGGAGATCTTGGAAACAAACTAGTTGAGCAGTCCACCATAGCTCCCTTTCTCCTTTTTCCCCAAAAATCAGTCAAATATTCCCTAAACCTCAGTGAATATTTTCCAAAAGTATATCAAGGGGTTAATTTCTTATATCCTTACTCTAGTTGACATCAATTGTAAGTGAACGATTTTAGTATGCATATGTTGGTGTGTCAAGGAAGCCTTGGAGTAGACTTCAGTGGAGCTGTTGTTGAAACATAAATGGCCCCAATACCTTGTGCATAGAAATAAGAATCCAGGCTTGACACTTTTTTCCTTGATGATTCACACTCCCAAGTACATTTTTCAGATCTGAAAGTTTCCATCCATCAAACTCGGGGTGGTTTAATCAATGACCTAGACTAGTTTATTCTTAACTCGTTTTGAAGAGTAGTTTATGTTTTGCAATTTTCTGTTTTAATATTTGAGATTGAGATAATATCCTTTGTTATCATATTAGGGATATTACATAATACTTGAGTTATTTTCATCAAATACAACATCCTTTTAATTATGATCTATTATTGGACTCGATCAAATAGACTGTAGGATTTTGACTGCAATTTTCTAGTTTAATCAATGGCCTAGACTAGTTTATTCTTAACTCGTTTTGAAGAATAGTTTATGTTTTGAAATTTTCTGTTTTAATATTTGAGATTGAGATAATATCCTTTGTTATCATATCAGGGATATTACATAATACTTGAGTTATTTTCATCAAATACAAAATCCTTTTAATTATGATCTATTATTGGACTCGATCAAACAGACTTTAGGATTTTGACTCTTTAGAGTATCCCATTTTTAGGGTCCTACCTAAACCTGTTAAGATTCAATATTCTAAGGTATATAACATCAGTATTACATTCAATTTCAAAACAATAACATATACAAGATCATTGAAAGAAAAACAAGCATGACAGGAACACAAGAGACACAGATTTATCCTGGGAAACCCTCATGGGGAAGAAAACCCAGCAAAAATTCCTCAATATAGATGATCAACAAGTACAAAGATGAAATCCCCAAACAAGAGCTCCTTCTCCTCCATTGCAGATATCTCTCTCTCCTATGCAAGTTCACAAGTGAGTGAGTGTGTTAAATGAGGAACACACCTCCTCTATTTATACTTTACTTCACTTGACTTTTAACCCTAACTTGGTTAGCACTAACAACTTAACCACTCAACTTAATGCTGACTGGGCTGGCCCCTCTAGGGGACTTAAACACCCCATTACAAATGAATCTTAGGGGATCCATTGCCCTGAATTACGTGGGAGGATTTACCTCAATGAATTTACATAATAATAACATCTCGATAGAGGAATAAAACATCTCCAGATGAATAATAATAAAGTGCAAATAGAATACTCTTTGAAGTTACAATATTTCAACAATCCCCCTTAATGAGAATGGTATTCTAACAACATTTGCAGGAGCAAGGAGTCATCAACTACATCACAGTGATACATCTGTAAATCATTGGAAGTTTTCTTTAATATCTTTAATATCTTAAATACTGGAACATCAATATCTTCAGTACCGAGTCTTCATCTTCTGCAGCACTCGATCACTCGATCAACTACAACAACAACATCATCTGGATCTCTCGATCAACAACATCAACATCTGGATATTCCAATCAACAACCTCATCGTCTGGATCTCCCGATCAACAACATCAACATTTGGATCTTCCGATCAACAACCTCATCGTCTGGATCTCTTAATCAACAACATCATAATATGCAACACACATGATCCAATTATGAGATGATCAATCCCTCTCACTTCAGGACATGAGTCCAAGCATGATAAAATCCTGATCCACTTATGGGATGATCAATCCCTATCACTTTAAGACACCATATCATGTCTAGGGATGATGCAATCCCAACCACATTGGCAGTCCTTTTTCATACTGGATGTGACCTAGATCAAATCTAGGACTTGCAACCATAGAGCCAGTACTTTTTCAACTGGGGTGTGACCTAGATCAAATATAGGATTTACAACCACATAGCCAGTACTTTTTCAACTGGGGTGTGACCTAGATCAAATATAGGATTTACAATCACATAGCCAGTAATTTTTCAACTGGGGTGTGACCTAGATCAAATCTAGGATTTACAACCACAGAGCCTATACTTTTTCAACTCAAGTGTGACCTAGATCAAATCTAGGATTTACAATGACAGAGCCAGTACTTTTTCAACTGGGGTGTGACCTAGATCAAATCTAGGATTTACAACCTATGAATGATCACCTGCTGCTACACTGAGCAGTCCAAGAGCATACATTACATCATTACAGGACCTGTGAATGATCACCCGCTGCTATACTGAGCAGTCTAGAAGCGCACATTACATCATTCCAGGCTCAAAATATTTCTTGAAGACAAGAGTCTATGGATTCCTTTAGGACATGTGTCCAGGGATGATACAATCCACTCGTCAACTTAGACTAAGTCTAAGGACCACTCATCGAACTCATAGTCGGTATCATCGATCTCATCTTCGGTATCATCGACCTTATTATCGGGACAAGTATCCTCATCATCGATACAAGTATCCACATCATCGATACAAGTATTCACATCATCGACACAATTATCCATATCATTGACCATATCACTCCCCCTTTCGAGGAGGGTCCTTTTGAACTACACCAAGCTTGTCTCAGAAATACTCAAACTTTACTCGAGATATAGGTTTGGTTAATACATCAACAACTTGCTCATCAATGCTCACATACTCGTTCTTTATAGCTCCTTTCTGCACCATATCCCGTACATAGAAATATCGTATCTCTATGTGCTTTGACTTATCATGGAACACTGGATTCTTTGTCATCTTGATACAACTCTGGTTGTTACACAGGATCACAGGGGAGTCCATATCTAAGTCAAATAATCCCGATAACAACTTCCGAAGCCATATGGCTTCACAACTAGCAAAGCAAGCTGCTATATATTCCGTTTCAAGTGTGCTAAGAGCCACACTAGACTGCTTCCTTCTAAACCATGAGATCATAGCAGATCCCAGACAATAACATCCACCCAATGTGCTCTTTCTGTCTGAGACACTTCTAGCCCAATCTGCATCCATATAACCATACAATCTGAAGTCATGATCTCCAAGATAATACAGACTAAAGTCTATCGTACCTTTTAGGTACCTAATCACATGCTTTGCAGCTATCAATTGAACACGTCTAGGTTCCACTAGATACTAACTCAAGGTGTTCAAAGGAAAGCATATATCTGGCCTGGTATTCGTCAGATACATCACTAGCCCAATAATCTATCTGTACTGAGTTACATCAACCAATTCTGACGATTCATCAACCAACAACTTCAAGTTGGAATCCATGGTAGTGGTCATGTCCTTACATTCCAACATATCAAATCTTTTCAATATTTCCACATCATACTTTCCCTGGCTGAGAAATATTCCTTCTGGGCCTTGCCATACTTCCAGACCTAGGAAGTAATGCATCAATCTGAGATCTTTCATCTCAAATCCTGTAGCTAGCTTCTTCTTGCTTTCCATGATCTGTTTCTCATTCCTTGTCAGAAAGAGATCATCCACATACAGTAATAGTATGACAGGTTCATCATCCATAACCTTAAGGTAAAGGTTAGGATCAACTTTACTTTTGGTAAAGCCCAAGCGTGTCAAGAAGCTATCAATTCTCCCTCTGTGACTGAACATCATTCACATTCTTCATATCTATCCTTGCCATCTCCCGTCAGATAGGTATACTGATATGAGCCTCAAGATCATTCGAACTCTGTGGTGAGTTCCTTCTTGCATCCATCTAAGATAAGAATGTCATATGTATATAGAAACCATCTTCAACCTTGTAGCAAAGGTTGAAATCCGCATCACCCGTGGTGATCATTAATCTCATCAAATGACTATCAATCCTGGGTACCTGTACAGAGCTTTCTTCAATCGTGTGATTCTCTATCGAATTCTGGGAGTTTGCTTGATTCACACTTCTTCTTCAATTACACCATTAAGAGAACGGTCTTGTCTATCCACTTGAAGCAAACACCTCATCATGATTCTCTCCCTCTTTCCAAGAGAATCCTCTAGACACGATCCTTCTATAGCACGTTTGATTTGTAAGTCCTTTTGTTGAACATCCATCACTTGTTCTTTGGAACAGGTGTTCATCATCCTTCTTTTGTAGATCATAGCACATGATCTTTCCTACAAATCAAAGTTAATTACATGATTAGTAATACTTCATAATCATCAAATCATGTTGACATGATAACCTATTATGCATACTGATATGATTCACATATATATGCAACTATCTTGACCAATACTTTGGCACAACACTTTTCCATATCATGTATGCATATAGTGGCTATCTAGATTCCTTCCATCTCTACCAGAACATACTATCAAGAGCGTGCACAGCTCTCAACATGTCAGCAAAGAGGTTTCATTCTAGACAAGCAACAATGGAATGTTTGTCCAACTTACCCATCATATGCATATTAGTAGTATACTATTCAATGCTATATGAATGCTTATGCTATGCATGATATATTTCCTAATTCTAGGAATACAAATATGCATACAACTATTACGAGCAATATCATTAACTATTCAGAGATTCAAGAGATAATTCAAATAACAACTGAAATACTTATCTTTTATGTTTGTGTGGTTTCCCCCTCTTGATCTCTAATTTTCCCTTTATGATAGCATCATGATTATATGTCTTTGAACTTCTATCCATCCTGGACCACTATGCATGCTTAAGTGTGCACTAGTGTTATCATTGTGTCATCCTCAAGATCTCATACATAATCATACATACATTAGTATAATCTCAATATTATCAAAACATTATGATTCTAAATAATCTTAAGCATGTATGGTCATGATCATTTCATACACAGGTATACTTATCTAAGATCCTAACACAAAGTAGGATTCTAACTTGATATAGGAAAAACATACTTGGATTAGTATGCATGCTTAGTTATGTCTAACATACCCAAACAATATCTTCTTTGTTCTCTTCAATGATTTAGAGACCTTGTACTAGTAACCTGCATATCTCATAAGTTAAGCATTGTAGAACCAAATCATACATACCTTGTAAGTAGAGATTCTATGTGATCAAATACTATGGATGAGTCTTTGTCTTCATGCCATCATGGTCATATATATTTGTCTTTCTTGATGTACCTTTCATGTTAGCAGATAACATCATCCTCATACAACACCACAAGTGCATTAATACAATCATAAGTGTCATAAACCTAATCAATGAATGTCTTCTATTATTCACATGCATTCATATTTTTACTAAGGTGATCAGACAATCTAAAATTAATCATGATTGTACTAACCTCAATAATATGAAGACAAACATATCATGAACTTAATCATGGGACATATTTCAAAACATACATGTATCTCCTCAAGTCATACCTGTCGAGATTGCTTGTAGTCTTCTCTATAAGGGTAAAACCATAACCATCCAAGTTAGATCACTTGTAAACATCTTATATAGGTTCATGGTGCTAGGATGATAGAATATTAGTTCCATTTAAACCTCCTTCATTGCTTCCCAATGAGTCTGCCAACTTTGCTAGGGTTTCTTCTTACTTGGAAACCCTAATTTTCAATCTCCTTCCTCCCACAACATTTTGATGGAGGATTAATATCTATGATGAATGGACTCCAAATCCATTTTCAAAGTTTCCAATGTTGCATCATGTGTCTCCAACATTGTATCAGGTCATTCCATACCTAAAAATTGAAAACCTTAAGTGAGAGCTTCTTCCTCCTCTTCTTTGATTTCCTCCGTTGAGCCATTTCAGATGTGCCATATTGTTTTTGGTGTATCTCTGAAATTCCAGATCTGCAGGGTCTACAACTTTAGCCTGTGGTATCCTGACCTATCATATTTACAACCCCATAGGTTTGAGCTTCATTGTATTCTCCATTAGATAGATATGCTCAGTTTCCCAACATGATATGTTTAAGGGATGAAACAACATAGCAAACTTGTATGGGGTGCCATGTGTCACTGTTTCCACTTCGGCCTCTGAAACTAGGACTTGTAAAACTAAAGTTTGTTCCCTAACTGTCACTCTTTACGGAATTCCATTTGGAGCTTCCTATCCTGAGATATGACCTTTTTACCTAGGTCACCTGTTTAGGGATTCATTCTGGAGGAGACAGAAACCCTAACTTGTAGGGATCATATCTCAGAAAGTACAATGAATATGAGGCTGAAACTCAGGCACAAGGTACAGGAAAATTTCATCTTCGGCCTATCCAAGTTTTAGATCCTCAACCTTCGCCAAAATTGATTTATAGTGAAAGTTCCACGAAGACTAGGTTTTTCTATACAAAACCCTAACTTTCAAATTGTCGTAAGTGCCATACATTGCCTTACTTCATGTTAGATCTAATACCATGTTAAGATTCAATATGCTAAGGTAGATAACATCAATATTACTTCAATTTCAAAACAATAACATATACATGATCACTGAAAGAACAACAAGCACAACATAAACACAAGAGACACAGATTTATCTTGGGAAACCCTCATGGGGTAGGAAACCCAACAAAACTTCCTCAATATAGATGATAAACAAGTACAAAGATGAAATCTCCAAACAAGAGCTCCTTCTCCTCCATTTCAGATCTCTCTCTCTCTCTCCTATGTGAGTTCACAAGTGAGTGAGTGTGTTAAATGAGGAACAAACCTCCTCTATTTATACTTTACTTCACTTGACTTTTAACCCTAACTAGGTTGGCCCCAACAACTTAACCACTCAACTTAATGCTAACTGGGCCGACCCCTCTAGGGGACTTAAACACCCCATTACAAATGACTCTTACGGGATCTGTTGCCTCGACTTACATGGGAGGATTTACCTCAATGACCTTTACATAATAATAACATCTCGATGGAGGAATAAAACATCTTCGGATGAATAATAATAAAGTACAAATAAAATACTCTTTGAAGTTACAATAGTTCAACAAAACCTCCTACTTTATTTATGTACAATTCCATAAGGCCCATTAGATAGTTAGTGGGTAGTAACTTAATGTAAAGGCCTGTTGGTGATTGACCCTCATTAATAGCAGGGCCAAAACTAATTAGATATTTGGCTATTGAAGCACTTTATATAGAGTAATAATCCATGTCATTTGTTGTCAAGAATTGTTACTATATTTGAGCACTGCTCTTGGAGGTTTCCCCCTTGAACAGGAAAGTGAACATAGCTATATATTTTATCTTTAATATAAGAGATCATTTTTTTCCTGGTTTTATGGGTTTAAGTATATGACTCCCATCATTATGAAAGCATGACTTTCTACATCGAATTATTTATTTCTACAGTCATCTAAGATGTGAGCAGGGTATTTTTTAAGGATTATAATATTATACTTAAGTGTAGTATTTTAGGCGCGATTATTTTGGATTGAAAAAAACATATATATAGATAGGTAGGCGAATATTAAATATGAAACATACAATTTACTATTGAAAATTGTAATTTTTGACGAATATTATGATAAAAAAACGCATTTTATGTAAATAGAGGCGATATTAGAGACTAAAAATGACTAAATAACGAATTTATTTTTTGGAAAAAAGCCCCAAAAATAGCCAATTGGCAAAATTTCGCCCCTAAAAATTACTCTGGATGTGAGCCCATGAAATACAACCAAACGTTCTAAGGTGATTGGCTTATGGTTTCCTTCTAATCCATTTCTCAATATGAATCATATCAAGGGCATCATAATTTGGAATAATGTTCAATGGATAGTTTGATGTAGAAAACTTCTACCTAGAAGTTGGTCAACAAATCTTAGCCCAAATCAAATAGTGTGCCATTTTAACCATTTCCCATTTTTTCTTCTCTACAATTCCATTCTACCGAGGTGTGTGGTATATTTATCTACCAAGCAAATCTATTTTGTGATAGGTAATTTTCAAAACCTCTAATAACATATTCTACACCATTCTCTGATATTAAACATTTCATAGGTCGATCGCATTACTTTTTAGCTAATTCCCTAAATTCCTTGAATATGTCAAAAAAATTTCCTTTATTCTTCAAAAAATACACCCATCTGTATTTAGAAATTTATCATTGAAGTTTTAAATTGTTGAAATTATTCTTATATTGAGAAGGGGGGAGGTAATTAGTATATGATCATTTTTCTCACTTTAAACATTCATCACTTATTCAATAACTTCAAAATAGTAAATACACATAAAATCAAATCACAATACAAAGAATTTAACATGGAAAACATTTCGGGAGGAAACCACAAAATCTTATCTTCATAAATTCATATAGGCACCAACCTACTATTACAATGTTTGTGTTAAATTTTCAGAATTTACTTCAATCTGATCTAGGATCTTAACTGAGAGAACAACATGTACAACAAATCTACAGCATATCAATCATGGACACAATAATGCAAGCACACAAGAGACACAGAGTTTACTTGGGGAAAACCATAAAGGTGAAAAACCCCAATAACTTCCTCAGAGATAGATAGAGCAATGATACAACCAGAATACAAGAGATAGTCTTCTCCTAGCAGCAGAGCCTCCTCCTCACAAGTGCGCCACTTTTCGAATGAGAGAAGTGTGTGAATGAATGATCAAATAGAGATCTCCCGATCTCTATTTATACTTGTTCTGTCCTGCCCAATAAACTAATGGGGCCTACATGTCTAGCTTAACCCATGGTTAACTTAATCCGGGCTGACCCCATACTTGGTGGTCTTATAACCCTTTGACCCACATGGCCAACCCCCAATAGGGTGGTCTAATAACCCTTCGACCCACATGACTTATACAGGGCCGACCCCAACAAGGTGGTCTAATAACCCATCAAGTATAAGTTACGACACTTACAATATAAATGACGACACTTCCGTATAGAAGAATAATACCATCTCTATAGGAGTACAAAATACATATATGCAATACATGGGTGAAATACATTCCGAAGTTACATATACATCAACACTCCCTCTTAACTAGGAAGGTATTTCTCAACACAGATCTGCTAGCACAAGTCTTCTTCTCTGGATCATCATCAGCGAATCATCATCCTTGAATCATCGTCATTGTCACTGCTGCTGCTATCTCAATCAATCTCTGAATCTACTCATCATAGGAAGTTCTACAGAGCCAGTCCTTTTTCATACTGGATGTAGGCCCACCACCTGCAAGTCTTCATCATCACTGGCCATACTGTGGAATCCTCAGGACTTATTACGTGAGTCAACAAAACCTCGAAAGAGCATCCCAGGACTGATTATGAGCACACAGATCAACCTATCAGATCTCCTAGGACCTTTTACATGCTATTGCACAACCTGTCCACGGCCACAGAGTATCACGAAGCACAACCCAGATGCACACACACAGCACTTACACTCACCGAAATGGGAGGACCAACCTACCACCATCCGTGAAAGGCTCACAACACTTACATCAACGACCATGGGAGAACACATCTGCCACCATGTCGGAAAGGCTATGCACTTACATCAACGCACATGGGAGAACACATCTAACACCATGTCGGAAAGGCTCTGCACTTACATCAACGCACATGGGAGAACACATCTACCACCATGTCGGAAAGGCTCTGCACTTACATCAACACACATGGGAGAACACATCTACCACCATGTCGGAAAGGCTCTGCACTTACATCAACGCACATGGGAGAACACATCTACCACCATGTCGGAAAGGCTCTGCACTTACATCAATTCACATGGGAGAACACATCTACCACCATGTCGAAAAGGCACTGTGCATCTGTTTCTTCGAAACTCATCACACATAATCCAACTGATTATGTAATGTATCCACTTGATACATATGATCATCCTGATCATCATCATAGCATCATCCTGATGCATGTCATCTAGAGTATCGTCCTGATACTCATCATTGCATCGTCCTGATGCATATCTGGAGCAACATCCTAAAGCTTGTCATCCATGATCATCCTGATCATACAATGCATCTACCTAATGCATACCAAGTATCTACCTGATACATATCATCATACATGATCCACTTGATCATATAATGTATCCTCCTAATACATACACAGATACATGATCCACACAATGTATCCACCTGATATATATATCGATACACATGATCTACCTGATCATACACAGTATCTACCTGATACATAAAAAATACATGTAAATGATCCAACTGATCATATCTAGCATCCAACATGATGCGTACATTCAAATACATATAAATGATCCAGCTAATCATATCCAACATCATCCTGATGCATATATAGAGCAGTAACTGGAGCATCGTCCTGATGCTCATCATCCAGCGCTTACATCCATAGCCATGTGAAGGATCCTCCTTCCAACATGCTTGGAATGGCTTCTGCAAATGTGTCTATCACTTCTTCCTCGAAGTGTCATCAATCTGAAGAACACCAAGCCTCTCTCTGAAGTACTCGAACTTCACTTTGGCTAGTGGTTTCGTCAGCACATCTGCAATCTTCTCATCCGTCACAGCATATAGGAGCTTCACTGCTCCTCTCTGCACCATATCCATGAAATAGTGATATTTGATCTCTATGTGTTTCGACCTGTCATGAAACACTAGGTTCTCAGATAGCTTCACACAACTCTGGTTATCACAGAAGATACCAGTAGAATCCAACGAGAGATCAAATAACTCAGACAGTGAAGCCATACTGCATCACAACTAGCCGAATAGGCTACAACATACTCTGCCTTGGCTGTACTCAGTGCTACGCAGGACTGCTTCCTGCTAAACCAAGAGATCACACCTGATCCCATACTGAAGCAGCACCCAGATGTGCTCTTCATATCTGCAGCATTGCCTGCCCAATCTGAATCAACATAAACCTGCAGGTTAAACTTTTGATTCGCTTCATACTTGAGCCCATAATCAACTGTACCCTTCAGGTACCTCAGAATATGCTTTACAGCAACCAGGTGAACACTCCTCGGATCCGTCAGGAACTGGCTCAATGTATTCACTGCAAAGCAAATATCTGGTCTCGTGTTCGTCAGGTACATCAAGGACCCAATCATCTGACGATACATAGAGACATCAACTGGCTTACATGAAGCATCACAAAGAAGCTTCAAGTTCGATGCCATAGATGTGTCCATGGCCTTGCAATCCATCATCTCGAACCTCTTCAGGATATCTACTGCATACTTCCCTTGTCCAAGGAATATTCCATCTACACTTTGCCACACCTCCATGTCAAAAACAAATAGTGCATCATCCCCAAGTTCTCCATCTCGAACTCGGCAACAAGCTTCCGCTGCATGTCGGCAATCAATCTATCCTCACCTATTACAAATAGGTCATCCACATACAATAGTAGTATCACTGGATTGCCTTCCTCAACCTTGTAGTAAAGGTTGGAATCCGCTTTACTCTTGGTAAAGCCCAAACTGGATAGAAAGCTGTATATCCTACCATACCAAGTTCTGCACATATATGACTCCCTGTCATGTGTCTCAGAACCAAGTGGCTACTCCACATACACTTCCTCTTCAACTACACCATTCAAGAAAGCTATCTTGAAATCCATCTGGTGTATCTTCCCTTTCATCACTGTAGCCAGAGAAAGTACGGATCTAATGGAAGTGAATCTGGATACAGGAGAAAAAGTCTCTATGCTACCACCTGCAGCATGCTTGATCTTGTAGATCCTCTTGGAAGTCACTACAGACTACCCTTTGGGACTGCATCCCAAACATAGTCATGATCGACTGGTACTCCTCGATCATGGCATTCTTCCCAAATCCTGGGAACTTCAATATCTTCAATATTTTCAATATATAACTTTGTTGCTAAACAAATGTTGTAGTCCTTATTTTGTAGGTGATGGTATACGATCTTTCCTACAAAACAAGTTAAATTGCATGATTAGAAAACATCTCATAGTTTTTGGAACAAATTCTTACACATAAAGAAATATGTCATACAGTCATGCAATTATCTTAGCCAATGCTTCAATACAACATTTATCCATATTCTGTAACTTTCTAGATGCCTTCCAATCTCTACCAGAACATTGTTAAGAGTGTGCAAAACTCCTAACATGTCAGCAAAGAGTTTTCATTCTAGATAAGTAGCAATGGAATGTTGTATAGTGCCATAGGCCACTTACCCATCAAATGCATATTAGTAGTAAGCTGTTCATTAATGCAATCATTCTAATATGCATAATACACATCCTAAATCTAGGAACATAAGCATATACATCATTGAACAATATTATTTAAACAAACAAATATGCAAGAAATGACAATTAAAATACTTATCTTTGTTTGTTTGTTGGGTGGACTCCCTCTGAGTCTTTGCTTCCTTGCAGGAGCTAATCTGAAGTAGCTTCTTCTACACCTTTCTGTTGTGGAATGTAGAGAGATGGTCAACTCCCTCTGAATATCTGCATCCTTGTAGAAACTACTGAAGTGTGCTCCTTTGCTTTCTTGTAGGAACAACTGGAGTGTGCTCCCTCTTGATCTTTGCTTCTTGGATTACCTGTTCTTGAACTTATATCCATCCTTAATCACTATGCATGCTTATTAGTATCATCATTGTGTTATCCTTGAGGTCTCATACATAATCACACATTTATTAGTATAATCTTAATACTATCAAAACACAATAATCTTAAACATGTATAGTCATGATCATTCACAGATAATAAACATTAGTATTCAAGGTTTCAGGGAAGTCTTCTTTTACTCATGCATATTCTTATTTGATCATAGGAATCTTCTGGTTAGTTAAATCATCAATCAAGATAAGAGATATAATATGCATAAAACCCATGATTACTCAAACCTATACCTTCATGATTCTTTTGGTTAGTCATATCATCAAATTATGTTAAGAAACATAATATGCATACAACCATGACTATTCAAACCTATGACTTCATGAATAATCATTATCAACAACACAACAGTATAAGATCCTAACACAAGGTAGGATTCTAGCTTGATATAGGAAAAACATACCTGGATTAGCATGCTAGCTAGTTGTGTCTAACATACCCGCATAATGTCTTCTAGTTCTCTTCAGTGACTTGTTCTAGTAACCTGCATGTCTCATAAGTTATCCATTGTAGGACCAAGTTATACATACCTTGTAAGTAGATCTTCTAAGTGATCCATGATAATGGATGAATCTTTGTCCTCATGTCATCATGATCATATGTTCTTGAACCAGAACATGATTTGTCTTTCTTGGTGTACCTTTTATGTTAGCAGACAACATAAACCTCATACAACACCATAATGAATTAGTACAATCATAAGTATCAACACCCTAATCAATGAATATCGTGCATTCATAATTTTATTAAGGTGATACGACAAGTCTAGATTTAATCAAGATTGTACTAACCGTAATAATATGAAGACAAATATACCATAAACTTAATCATGAACAAATCTTGAAACATACCTGGATAAGTCATACCTGTTGAGATTGCTTGTAATCTTCTTATGTAAGGCCTTAGCCTCATCTCCCTCTGAAATAGGAACTTCTTCACTTATGCAGGTGACCAATCCATCCTCTTCTAGGATTAAACCAATCCACTTGATTTGCAGGAACTTGATGAGGAGTTGTAATAGGGTTTGTTAGAGAAACCCCAAAAATCCAAACTTTGAATTTCAAACTTCCGAAGAGATAGAAATATGCACCTTGATGAGTTGATCAAGCTGGTATATTCAGAATTTGAAAACTGCAAAGTTTCACTCCTCAATTTTTCCTTTGAAACTTCCGGATTCACTCGACGTGACCCCGAACTGGGGTTTGATGAAGCACACTCTTCTTCCCAATCAAAAGGTTTGATCCAAAGCTCTAAGCTTCTGTTTTTCTGAGGAGCTTCCATCCGTGGTCATAGATTTCAAAAATTCTCATTTTTGCAGAAGCCCTAATTTTCCACTTTTCTAATCAAAATCCCGAACTAGGGTCTGATCAAGCCCGATCTTCTACCCAACCAAAAATTCTGATCTTGGTCTCTAAATTTCTATTTTGATGAGTATCATTCATCTGTAGTCTTCGATTACAAAAATTCCAACTTTCTCTGAAACCCTAAATTCCGGAAGCCATGGTAGTCTTCGATTACAAAAATTCCAACTTTCTCTGAAACCCTAAATTCCGGAAGCCATGAATGAAGGTGCTAAAACATAATTCTGTTTTGACAGACATATGTACCTTATTGTTTCTAGTGTAACTCCCAACTTTTCGATCCACAGGGTCTGAAAATATTTCTTGAGATAACCCGAATTGTCATATTTCCATCCCAACAAGTCTGACGTCAATTGGATTCTCTGAGATAGAGTTATGCCAAGTGTCGTAACGTGACCTGTTTATGGGATAATACAGGAGAGCTAACTTGTACGGCGTGCCACGTGTCACTGGTTCAACTTCGGCCTTTGAAATGTTTTTCTACGATAGTACAGTCTGCTTACTACCTGTCACTTTTTACGAAATTTCATTTGGAGCTTCCTATCCCAAGTTATGACCTTTTTCCCAAGGTCACCTGATTTTTACTCAGATCTGGAAGAGGCAAAAACCCTATATTGTACAATTCATAAATCACAAAGTAAAACGAATTAGAGGTTGTCCTTTGGACACAAGGTACATCGGGATCTGATCTTCGACCTGTAAAAGTTTTAGATCCGAAAACTTCGCCAAAATGGATTTATAGTGAAAGTGCTACGATGACTGGATTTTGCTATATCAATCCCTAACATCGCAAGTGCAACAAGTGTCATACATGCCATATCATGCCTTCTTTTAGGCTAGCTCTGATACCATGTTAAATTTTCAGAATTTACTTCAATCTGATCTAGGATCTTAACTGAGAGAACAACATGTACAACAAATCTACAACATATCAATCATGGACACAATAATGCAAGCACACAAGAGACATAGAGTTTACTTGGGGAAAACCATAAAGGTGAAAAACCCCAATAACTTCCTCAGAGATAGATAGAGCAATGATACAACCAGAATACAAGAGATAGTCTTCTCCTAGCAGCAGAGCCTCCTCCTCACAAGTGCACCACTTTCCGAATGAGAGAAGTGTGAATGAATGATCAAATAGAGATCTTCTGATCTCTATTTATACTTGTTTTGTCCTGCCCATTAAACTAATGGGGCCTACATGTCTAGCTTAACCCATGGTTAACTTAATCCAGGCCGACCCCATACTTGGTGGTCTAATAACCCTTTGACCCACATGGACGACCCCCAATAGGGTGGTCTAATAACTTTTCGACCCACATGACTTATATAGGGCCGACCCCAACAAGGTGGTCTAATAACCCATCAAGTATAAGTTACGACACTTACAATATAAATGACGACACTTATGTATAGAGGAATAATACCATCTCTATAGGAGTACAAAATACATATATGAAATACATGGGTGAAATACATTCCGAAGTTACATATACATCAACAGTTTGTAGGAACTAACCTATTAGAGACACTAAACTAACTCAAAAATATGTAGTCACCAACCTACTTGAGACACCAATATCCTCAAATGAGCACCAACTTAGTAATATGTAGTTACCAACCTACTGGAGACACCAATCTCCTCAGCTGAGCACCAACTGAGTAATATGTAGGCATCAACCTCCTAAAGGATCAGGTACAATACTATTGACATAATCTGTTAATAACCCATGTCAACCCTTCTCTTTACTTTGTTAGTATATTGTTGTTGGACGCATATGCTTTGTAAGTCGTCCCGTAGTATTTGTTGATCCATAGTTTGTATTGGCCCATGGTTTTGACCCATAGTATTCGCGCCTAGACTTAGTATATAAGTGTGTGTTGAGGCCAATGAAGGCACCATGAAGTTATTTGTATTGAGTTTTCTCAAAAGAGTTTTCCCCCTCGAAGTGGCCTGCGATCAATAAAATATTTTTTGATCTTATATATTGTGCATTTTATCAATTAATTGTTGCAGGTTCCTCTCATCTGGTATCAGAGCACTTTCTTAGGCTCATTGGGTGAAATTTTTGCCAAATTTTTTTTCGCATCTGTTGCAGGTTCGGATCTGGGAATAATCCCTATCCACTTAACTGTGGGAAGTACTTGGGCATAAGCCCTAAAACTCATTGTGAGGAGTACCACAGGAACCATGAAGTAGCTGGCCCATTGAGAGGACCTGCCAGCGAAAAGGGAAACGGTCCCTACCTGATTGACTAGTTCCCACCCGTGAGGTAAACCAAGGGCTGTCGTTTGTGGCAAAGTGGTTATCAATTTTACCTAAGCCGTGGAGTGAGGGGTATTGCCCCAATACGCAAGCCATTATATAACATTGGTGGCCGAGTGAATCCCATGAACCGTTAGGAAGCCGAGCATACCTGGGGTCCATATCTATTTTCAGTTGTCCAGAATTGTTGCAGATCCATCTATTCTCGATCCCTTCCGCATCATTGCAGATCCATTTGTTGTCGATCACTTCTGCGTCGTTGGAGATTCATCTGTTCCTGATCCCTTCTGCGCCATTGTAGATCCATCTGTTCCCGATCCCTTTCGCGTCATTGCAGATCCATCTGTTGTCGATCCGTCCCGCGCCATTTCAGATCCATTTCTAAAAAAAATAAAATAAAATAAAAATCTATTTTTTCGACCATATCTCCCTTGTTTTAACTCCGTTTCCCGTGAAACTTCCCTGACACCACTGCAATCCCATTCTTCATATTTCATTCCTGAGGACCCTATCTCAAATTTCACTTCCCAACGCCAGAAATCCCACATTTGTCTATTTTTAGGGTTTTCCATAACTTCATTTCCTATTTCTGTTTCTTTGTCCCTCTCTGCCAAATTTTCTCATTCTTTCACCCCACTTCTAAAATCCCCATTTTCTGCTTCCCTGTCCATTCGAAAGTGTCCAAAACCTAGTCAAACCCACATTACCCATCAATTTTTTTCCCAAACCCAGATTTTCCTTTACTAAAACAGTTTATGTTTTTGTTTATCTACCCACTCAAAAAAAAAACTCCTGGTTTTGGTTGTCACCCGCGCAGGAGCAGAAACCATGGAGGAAGAACTTGTAGCCCTCAAAACCAAACTCCAGGATCTGGATGAAAATTTTCTCAGCCTCCATCTTGATTTCCTTATGACTTCTACAAGAGTTTTTTTATTAGTGGTATAAAGGATGCCATCCGCTTTGAGGTCAAATTTTTTTGTCCCAACACAATGATGGAAGCCTTAGGGTTGGCTAAGTTGGCAAAAGAGAAGATTGTAGCCCAATAGCGCTCCAAACCCACTTTTTTTCCCTTCAGAAATATGGGTTCTCAACGACCTCCCATCCTGCCAGCTCCTCGACCAACTCCTATAAAGCATTTGTTTGAAACAGAGATGCAGGCACGCAGAGAAAAAGGGCTTTGTTATAATTGTGATGAGAAATTCACTTGGGGACATAGATGTGTTGAGCAAAAGCTCTATCTCTTGGATGTGGATTCTCCACCTGCCTCTAAAATTGGTGAAGAAGCTCCAAATACAATATATGATAAGGTCAACATTCAAGAGCTTCCTATTGACCCTCTGTCTCAGGAAGACCAACCAGAGATATCTTTCCATGCTTTAGCCGGAATCACCTCCCCTCGAACAATGCGGGTCAGGGTTTACTTCAAGAAGATTCCTCTTACAATACTCATTGATTCTGGTAGCACTCATAACTTCATTGACCCTCGGATCGCTAAACACGCTTATTGTTTTGTCCATCCTTGCTCCAACTTTGAAGTCATGGTTTCCAATGGGGGCACCTTACATTTCAAAGGGAAGTGTCGCAATGTGTGTATCTCTATGAGATATTATAACCTACGCTCTGACATGTTTGCCTTGAACTTAGGCGGATGTGATGTGGTTTTGGGCATTCAATGGCTACGCACACTTGGCCCCATCTTATGGGATTTTGTTGAACTTTGGTTGCAGTTTTCCCCCAATGGACAAAAACACACATTGACAGGCTTACAACCAGGGTCTCTCAGCATTATCAGTTCACATCGCATGGAGAAAATCCTTAAGAATAATTCACATGGTGTCATCGCTCAAATCCATTCCATTCAGATGCAACCATCAGCAATCTCCACTAACCCCTTGGATCTACAACAAATTATGGATCGATATACAGGTGTCTTTGCTGAATCAGTGGGATTTCCACCTTCAAGGCCATAGGAACATTGTATTCAGCTCCTTCCTAGAAGTGTTCGTCCCAACATCAGGCCCTATCGCTACCCATTTCACCAAAAAACAGAGATTGAAATGCTTGTTCAGGACTTACTAAAGCAAGGTATTATTCTCCCAAGCACTAGTTCCTTTTCTTCACCAGTTCTTCTTGTCTGCAAAAAATATGGGTCATGGCACTTATGTATTGACTTCCGAGCACTTAATCACCTCACAATCAAGGATAAGTTTCCATTTCCTATTGTTGATGTGCTTCTTGATGAGCTTCATGGTGCTCAATTTTTCTCCAAGTTGGATCTTCGTTCTGGGTATCATCAAATTCGGGTTCATGAGGATAATATCCCTAAAATAGATTTCTGCACACATGATGGCCACTATGAGTTTTTGGTCATTCCCTTTGGCCTCACTAATGCTCCTTCCACATTCCAGGGATTGATGAATAAAATATTCCGTCCCTACTTGCGGAAATTCATTCTGGTCTTCTTTGATGATATCCTCATCTATAGTGTTGATGTATATGTAACTTCGGAATGTATTTCACATATATGTATATTGTATTTCTATAGAGATGGTATTATTCCTCTATAAGGAAGTGAAGTCATTTATATTGTAAGTGTCGTAACTTATACTTGATGGGTTATTAGACCACCTTGTTTGGGGTCGGCCCTGTATAAGTCATGTGGGTCAAAGGGTTATTAGACCACCCTATTGGGGATCGGCCATGTGGGTCAAAGGGTTATTAGACCACCCTATTGGGGGTCGGCCCACTCAGCATTATGTTATGTGGTTAAGTTCGAGCCTACATGAGTTAGGTAAAAAGGCAAGTCAAGTCAAGTATAAATAGAGTGCGGGAGGCACTCTATTTGCTCACTCACTTCTCACACATGCACTCAAGGAGGAGTGGCGCACTTATGGAGGAGGAGGATCTGCTGCTAGGTTGTGTCTATCTCTCATGGTTGGTTGTATCATTGCTCTATCTATCTCTGAGGAAGTTATTGGGGTTTTTCACCTTTATGGTTTTCCCCAAGTAAATCTTTGTGTCTCTTGTGTGCTTGCATTATTGTCTCCATGATTGATATGCTGTAGATATGTTGTACATGTTGTTCTCTCAGTTAAGATCCTAGATCAGATTGAATTAAATTCTGAAAATCTAACATGGTATCAGAGCTAGCCTGAAAGAAGGCATGATATGGCATGTATGACACTTGTTGCACTTACGATGCTAGGGCTTGATATAGCAAAAACCAGTCATCGTAGCACTTTCGCTATACATCCATGTTGGCGAATGTTTCGGATCTGAAATTGTTACAGGACGAAGATTACATCTCCAGGTACCTTGTGTCCAAAGGACAACTTCTAATTCGTTGTACTTTGTGATTTATGATCTGTGCAATATAGGGTTTCTGCCTCTTCCAGATCTGAGTCAAAATCAGGTGACCTTGGGAAAAAGGTCATAACTTGGGCTAGGAAGCTCCAAATGAAATTTCGTAAAAAGTGACAGGTAGTACACAGACTTTAATATCTCAGTAAACATTTTTAGAGGCCGAAGTTGAACCAGTGACACGTGTCACTCCGTACAAGTTCACTCTCCTGTGTTATCCCATAAACAGGTCATGTTGCGACACTTGGCATAACTCTCTCTCAGAGAATCGAATTGAGGTCAGAACTGTCAGGATGGAAAGATAACAGGCCAATATATCTCAAGAAATGTTTTCAGAGGCCGAAGTTGAAACAGTGACACGTGGCACGCCGTACAAGTTCGCTCTCCTGTATTATCCCAAAACAGGTCACGTTGCGACATTTGGAATAACTCTCTCTCAGAGAATCCAATTGAGGTCAAACCTATCAAGATGGAAATATAACAGGTTAGGATATCTCATAAAACCTTTTCAGACCCTGTGGATCGAAAAGTTTGGAGTTACACCAGAAACAATCAGGTACATATTTCTGTCAAAACAGAATTATTTTTGAGTACCTTCATTCATGGCTTCCAGAATTTAGGGCTTCGGAGAAAGTTGGAATTTTTGTAATCGGAGACCACGGCTGGATGCTACTCATCAAAATAGAAATTTAGAGACCAAGATAAGAATTTTTGGTTGGGCAGAAGGTCGGGCTTGATTAGACCCTAGTTCGGGACTTTGATCAGGAAAGTGGAAAATTAGGGCTTCTGTAAAAATGGGAATTTTTGAAATCTGTGACCACGGCTGGAAGCTCCTCTGAAAAATAGAAACTTAGAGCTTTGGATCAAACATTTTGATTGGGTATAAGAGTGGGCTTCATCAAACCCCAGTTTAGGGTCACGTCCAATGAATCCGAAAGTTTCAAAGGCAAATTTGAGGAGTGAAACTTTGCAGTTTTCAAATTCTGAATATACCAGTTTGATCAGCTCATCAAGGCGCATATTTCTATCCTTTTGGAAGTTTGAAATTGAAAGTTTGAATTTTTGGGGTTTCTCTGACAAACACATATCTAGCTCTAGGTCCAGTTCTTGCAAATCAAGTGGTGGTTTAATCCTAGAAGAAGATGGATTGGTCACCTGCATAAGTGAAGAAATTCCTGTTTCAGAGGGAGATGAGGCTAAGGCCTTACATAAGAAGATTACAAGCGATCTCGACAGGTATGACTCATCGAGGTATGTTTTGAGATTTGTTCATGATTAAGTTTATGGTATGTTTTCATGTTATTACGATTAGTACAATCTTGATTTCAGACTTGTCATATCACCTTAATAAAATTATGAATGCACGATAGAAAATGTTCATTGATTAGGGTATTGACACTTATGATTGTACTAATGCATTATGGTGTTGTATGAGGTTTATGTTGTCTACTAACATAAAAGGTACACCAAGAAAGACAAATCATGTTCTACTTCAAGAACGTATGATCATGGTGACATGAAGACAATGATTCATCCATTGTCATGGATCTCATAGAAGATCCATTTACGAGGTATGTATAACTTGGTTTTGTAATAGTTAACCTATGAGATATACAGGTTACTAGCACAAGTCATTGAAGAAGAACAAGAAGACATCATGTGAGTATGTTAGACATAAATAGCTAGCATGCTAATCCAGGTATGTTTTTCCTATATCAAGATAGAATCCTACCTTGTGTTAGGATCTTATACTGTTGTGTTGTTTGATAATGATTATTCATGAAGTCGTAGGTTTGAATAAGTCATGGCTGTATGCATATTATATTTCTTACCATAATTGATGATATGACTAACCAGAAGAATCATGAAGGTATAGGTTTGAATAATCACAGGTTTTATGCATATTATATCTCTTATCTTGATTGATGATTCAACTAACCTGAAGAGTCATAGGTTTGAGTGATTATAGGTTTAGACATGTTATGCTTCTTATGATTTGACTAACCATAAGAATCCTACATAAACCTTGAATGATAATGCTTATTATTTCGGTTTGAAATGATCATGACTATATATGCTTGAGATTATTGTGTTTCAATAGTATACTAATGAATGTATGATTTTAAATTAGACCTAGAGGATAACACAATTATGATACTAACAAGCATGCATAGGGATCGAGAATGTATATAAGTTCAAGGACAGGTAATCCAGCGAGCAAAGATCAAGAGGGAGTACACTCTAGTGGTTTATGAAAGGATGCAGATATTCAGAGGGAGTTGACCATCTCTCTACACTTCACAACAGAAAGGTGTAGAAGAAGCTACTTCAGATTAGGACTCCAGCAGCTCCTGCAAGGAAGCGAAGACTCAGAGGGAGTCCACCCAACGAACAAAGAAAGATAAGTATTTTAATCATCATTTATTGCATATTTGTTTGTTTAAATAAAATTGTTCAATGATGTATATGCTCATGTTCCTAGACTTAGGATATGTATTGTGCATAGTAGAATAGTTGCATTAATGAACAGTATACTACTAATATACATGGGTAAGTGGCCTATGGCACTGTACAACATTCCATTGCTACTTATCTAGAATGAAACCTCTTTGCTGACATGTTGGGAGTTGTGCACACTCTTAACAATGTTCTGGTAGAGATTGGAAGGCATCTAGAAAGTTACGGGATATGGATAAATGTTGTATTGAAGCATTGGCTAAGATAATTGCATGACTGTATGACATATTTCTTTATGTGTAAGAATTTGTTCTGAAAACTGTGAGATGTTTTCTAATCATGCAATTTAACCTGTTTTGTAGGAAAGACCGTATATCTTCACCTACAAAAGGTCTACAACATTTGTTCCAGCAACAAAGATATCTATTGAAGATATTGAAGTTCCCAGGATCTGGGATGAAGAAATGGAATTCCATGATCCGTCGATCATGAAGAATGATGTTTGGGATGCGATCCCAAGAGCTAAAGGGAAGTCTGCTGTGACTTCCAAATAGAACTATCAGATCAAGCATGTTGCAGATGGCAGCATTGAGAAATACAAAAGTGATGAAATAGAAGATGCACCAGATGGATTTCAAGACAGCATGGTGTAGTCATATATGTGTGCAGAACTTGATATGGTAGGATAGACAACTTTCTATCCTGCTTGGGCTTTACCAAGAATAAAGCGGATTCCAACCTTTTCTACAAGGTTGAGGAAGGCAATCCAGCGATACTACTTTTGGATGACCTGCTTGTATCAGGTGAGGATAGATTGATTGCCGACACGCAGCGGAAGCTTGCTGCCGAGTTCGAGTTGAGAACTTGGGGATGATGCACTATTTGTTTTTGGCATGGAGGTGTGGCAGAGTGCAGATGGAATCTTCCTTGGACAAGGGAAGTATGTAGTAGAGATCCTGAAGAGGTTCGGGATGATGTACTGCAAGGATATGGCCACACCTATGGCATCAAATCTGGAGCTTCTATGTGATGCTTCATCTGAGCCGGTTGATGTCTCTTTGTATCGTCAGATGATTGGGTCCTTGATGTACCTGACGAACACGAGACCAGACATTTGCTTTGCTGTGAACACATTGAGCCAGTTCCTGACGGATATGAGGAGTGTTCACCTGGTTGCTGTAAAGCATGTTCTGAGGTACCTAAAGGGTACAGTGGATTATGGGCTCAAGTATGAAGCGAATCAAAAGTTTAACCTACAGGGTTATGTTGATTCAGATTGGGCTGGCAGTGCTGTAGATAAGAAGAGCACATCTGGGTGCTGCTTCAGTATGGGATCAGGTGTGATCTCTTGGTTTAGCAGGAAGCAGTCCTGCGTAGCACTAAGTACAACTGAGGCTGAGTATGTTGCAGCCTGTTCAGCTAGTTGTGAGGCAGTATGGCTACGGAAGTTACTGTTTGAGTTATTTGATCTCCTTTTGGATGCTACTGGTATCTTTTGTGATAACCAGAGTTGTGTGAAGTTGTCCAAGAACCCAGTGTTTCATGACAGGTTGAAACACATAGAGATCAAATATCACTATATCAGGGATATGGTGCAGAGAGGAGCTGTGAAGCTTCTGTATGTTGCGACGGACGAGCAGATTGCAGATGTGCTGACGAAGCCACTAGCCAGGGTGAAGTTCAAGTACTTCAGAGAGAGGCTTGGCATTCTTTAGATTGAGGACACTTCGAGGAAGAAGTGATGGACACTTTTGCTAAAGCCATTCCAAGCATGTTGGAAGGAGGATCCTTCACATGGCTGTGGATGTAAGCGCTGGATGATGAGCATTAGGATGATGTTCTGGTTTCTGCTTGGATATGATCAGTTGGATCATTTTTATGTATGTATGTACGCATCATGTTGGATGCTGGATATGATCAGTTGATCATTTTTATGTATGTATGTACGCATCATGTTGGATATTGGATATGATCAGTTGGATCATTTTTATGTATGCATCATGTTGATGCTGGATATGATCAGTTGGATCATTTATATGTACGCATCATGTTGGATGCTGGATATGATCAGTTGGATCATGTGTATGTATTTTGTATATGCATCATGTTGGATGCTTGGACCATGTATCTGTATATGTATCAGGTGGATACATTGTATGATCATGCGGATCATGTATGGTGATATGTATAATGTATTTGTATTTGTATCAGGTGGATCATGTATGATGATATGTATCAGATAGATACTTGGTATGCATCAGGTAGATGCATTGATGATCAGGTGGATCATGCAGCAGGATGTTGTAGTGATGATCAGGATGATCATGGATGATGAGCTTCAGGATGTTGCTCCAGATGACATGCAGCAGGACGTTGCAGTGATGATCAGGATGATCATGGATGTTGCTCCAGATGACATGCAGCAGGACGTTGCAGTGATGATGATCATGTGTACATCAGGTTGATGTATGGTGAGTATCAGGATGATACTTTGTGGCCGTGGATCAGGTTGTGCAAGATGAGCATGTAATCCGGTGCCCTGGGATATTTGCAGATGGTCTTTCGAGGTTTTGCCTATGGCATGTAATTCGGTGCCCTGGGACATCTGGCAAATGCTCTTTCAAGGTTTTTCTCTAGGAGGACATGTAATTTGTGCCCTGGGAGATCTTTCAGGTCGGATTTGTGTACCCGTAACATCCTGGGATGCTCTTGCGAGGTTTTGTCCTATGGCATGTAATTTGGGCCCCGGGAGATTTCAAGTCGGAGTTGTGTACTCGTAACATCCTGAGATGCTCTTTCGAGGTTTTTCCATGACCACATGTAATTTGTGCCCTGGGAGATTTTAGGTTGGAGTTGTGTACCCGTAACATCCTGAGATGCTCTTGCTAGGTTTTGTGGTGACCACATGTAATTTGTGCCCTGGGAGATCCTTCAGGTTGGAGTTGTGTACCCGTAACATCCTGGGATGCTCTTTCGAGGTTTTGTGGTGGGGTCACATGTAATAGCACCCTGGGAGATCCTACAGGTCGGAGTTGTGTACCCGTAACATACTGGGATGCTCTTTCGAGGTTTTGTGACGCACGTAATAAGTCCTGAGGATTCCACAGTATGGCCAGTGATGATGAAGACCTGCAGGTGGTGGGCCTACATCCAGTATGAAAAAGGACTGGCTCTGTAGAACTTCCTATGACGAGTAGATTCAGAGATTGATTGAGATAGCAGCAGCAGTGACGATGATGATGACTCGATGACGATTATCCAGTGACGATGATCTAGAGAAGATGACTTGTGCTAGAAGAACTGTGCTGAGAAATACCTTCCTAGTTAAGAAGGAGTGTTGATGTATATGTAACTTCGGAATGTATTTCACATATATGTATATTGTATTCCTATAGAGATGGTATTATTCCTCTATAAGGAAGTGAAGTCATTTATATTGTAAGTGTCGTAACTTATACTTGATGGGTTATTAGACCACCTTGTTTGGGGTCGGCCCTGTAAGTCATGTGGGTCAAAGGGTTATTAGACCACCCTATTGGGGGTCGGCCATGTGGGTCAAAGGGTTATTAGACCACCCTATTGGGGGTCGGCCCACTCAGCATTATGTTATGTGGTTAAGTTCGAGCCTACATGAGTTAGGTAAAAAGGCAAGTCAAGTCAAGTATAAATAGAGTGCGGGAGGCACTCTATTTGCTCACTCACTTCTCACACATGCACTCAAGGAGGAGTGGCACACTTATGGAGGAGGAGGATCTGCTGCTAGGTTGTGTCTATCTCTCATGGTTGGTTGTATCATTGCTCTATCTATCTCTGAGGAAGTTATTGGGGTTTTTCACCTTTATGGTTTTCCCCAAGTAAATCTTTGTGTCTCTTGTGTGCTTGCATTATTGTCTCCATGGTTGATATGCTGTAGATATGTTGTACATGTTGTTCTCTCAGTTAAGATCCTAGATCAGATTGAAGTAAATTCTGAAAATCTAACATATAGTAAAACATGGGTGAACATCTCCAACATATGGATCTTGTAATGCAACTTTTCTTTGACCATCATATCCATGCCAAACAGTCTAAATGTGTTTTTGGACAGAAGGAAGTAGAGTATCTCATGCACATTATTTCAGCACAAGGGGTTCGCGTGGATCTTGCCAAAATCGCTGCAGTGAACAATTGGCCACATCCTCAGATACTCAAGAGCCTTCGTGGTTTTTTAGGGTTGACTGGCTACTATCGCAAGTTTGTCAAGGATTATGGGAAGATTGCAGCTCCATTAACTCCTCTATTGAAAAAAGATGCTTTTACATGGACACCTTCTATTGAGTGTCCATTTTACAAACTGAAACAAGCTATGTGTACTACACCTGTTCTAGCTATGCCCGATTTTTCCAAGCCCTTCACTATTAAGAGTGATGCTTGCGGCAATGGACTTGGTGTTGTTCTCCTTAACGATGAACATCCCATTGCGTTCACTAGCAAAGCCATTTTAGGTAAGAATTTAGCTGCCTCTACATATGAGAAGGAAATGATGTCTATTTTGCATGCAATACAAAAGTGGCAACCATACCTATTAGGGAATCATTTCTGCATCAAGACTGATCATCAAAGTCTGAAATATTTCCTGGAACAACGTGTATCCTCCCCAGCATAACAGAAATGGGTTAGCAAAATCATGGGTTATGACTATGAGATCACTTACAAGAAGGGTAAGGACAATATTGTGGTGGATGCTCTTTCTCGCGCATTTGATGACCCAGTTTCTCTGTTAGCTATTTCTATGCCTGTTCCAAATTGGTTGCAATCTTTTCAACAGGGCTATGTCAATGACTCTTCATTATCACAAATCATCCAACGCTTGGCCAACAACCATTCTGCTATACCATATTATTCTTGGGATGGTGCTTCCCTGAGATACAAGGATCGTCTGGTGCTTCCCTAGAGCACAGATATTCACCAGGATGTCTTCTATGAACTCCATGCTTCTCCATCGACAGGGCACTCTGGGTTCCTCAAAATGTATGAGCGGGCACGACGTAACTTATTTTGGCAGGGAATGAAAAGGACAATTCAACAAATGGTGGCTGAATGTGATACCTTCCAGCGCAATAAGGGTGAAACGACGCTCCTTCCAGGATTACTCGAACCCTTGCCCATCCCTATACAGATTTGGACAGATATTTCTATGGATTTCATTGAACGACTTCCTAAATCTAGAGGGAAGACAGTGATTTTGGTTGTGGTTGATCGCCTCTCCAAATATAGTCATTTTTGTACTATCGGCCATCCCTATACAACCTCCTCAGTCACTCAAATTTTCTTGGACCAAATCTTTCGTCTTCATGGAATCCCTTCTTCCATTGTCTCGGATCGTGATGCGACTTTCACTAGTCATTTTTGGATAGAACTCTTTCGCCACACTAGAACCAAACTGAAGATTAGTTCAAGGTATCACCCACAAACAGATGGTCAGACCGAAATTATCAATAAATGCTTGGAAACTTGTCTTCATTGCTTCACCTCTGAACAACAACATCAGTTGGAAAAGTGGCTCCCTCTCGCTGAATGGTAGTACAATACCTCTTACCACATTGGTCAGGAACCACCAGTTCTTATTCCATACACCCCCAGCAGTTCACCAGTTCAGGAAGTTGACACGACCCTTTGAAACCACGATCAGATTCTTTGCATTTTGCGGGACAATCTTCACATGGAAATAAATTGCATGAAGCAACAAGCCGTTCTGAGCACACTTTTCAAGCAGGTGATATGGTTTTTCTTCGTCTCTAGCCTTACAAGAAATCCTCCTTGAAACTCAAAGGGATTCATAATCTTTCTCCAAAGTTCTATGGGCCATATAGGATTCTTCAGAAGAATGGGTCTATTACTTATAAATTGGAACTTCCTCCTTCTTCCCGCATTCATCCAGTATTTCATGTCTCTTGTCTGAGGAAAGTTCTTGGCACCAACATCAGAAGAAAAACTATTTTACCAGAACTGGATAATGAAGGATCCATCCTTTTTGAGTTGGATACCATCCTCAATCGGCGCACTCGTCATCTTCGCTCTCACTCTATCATTGAGGTCTTAATTCAGTGGCCCAGAACGCAACAAGAGAATGCTACGTGGGAACCACTCCTTCAAATTCAACAACAATTTCCACATCTAAAGATTTGAGGACAAAGATTTTTCTAAGGGGGAGGGGATGTTAAGAACCCATGGTAACCCTTCTCTTTACTTTGTTAGTATATTGTTGTTGGATGCATATGCTTTGTAAGTCATTCCGTAGTATTTTCTGATCCATAGTTTGTATTATTGTTGTTGGACACATATGCTTTGTAAGTCGTCCCGTAGTATTTGTTGATCCATAGTTTGTATTGGCCCATGGTTTTGACCCATAGTATTGGCTCCTAGACTTAGTATATAAGTGTATGTTGAGGCCAATGAAGACACCGTGAAGTTATTTGTATTGAGCTTTCTCAAAAAAGGTTGCCCCCTCGGAGTGGCCTGCAGTCAATAAAATATTCTGTGATCTTATATATTGTGCATTTTATCAATTAATTGTTGTAGGTTCCTCTCATAATCACCTAAAAAATAACTTCATAATAAACTTCAATCTACCACACAATCAACCTCAAATCATCTACATGGTATTTCTTTAATCTTATTCATAATATGCCTTTGATCTGCTTCATAATATCCCTCTAATACGCTTCATACTATATAGAAACCCTTACTTCTAGAGGGAATATCTTTGAAACTATATCGAAACAGTATATGAAACTTGTACCCAAGGTAACTCAAGATATCTAATTCATCTCCTCCAGGGTCCACTGTCTGAAACATTCTCGAAAAAAAATTATAGAGAAAATTCCAACATTACATGTTTGAAGCTGATTTCAAGATCATTTAGGAATGCTAACTTCCCTAGGTCATATTGTAATATCCCTAATTTGAAAGTTTACCCAATTTTCAAACCTTGGACTAGTGAAACCCCAAACTATCCCAAAAGATACGAAATGGTTTTGAATTATTTATGGAGTGTATTGAGGTTTATTAGGACACACTAATGCATATATTATATTCTTGGACTCTTTCTAAATACTTCAGCAACTTGCATTTACAACTGGAGAATGAAAGGAAGAACTAGGAAAATTGATATTTAAACCCCCAAGGGTAGATGACTCTTTTGGCTTCCGAAATGATGTACGACCCTCCCAAATTTCATAACAGACACTTTGATCATATCAAGGACCTCCAAAAAAACCTAGGTGCATCATTGATTCATATTTATAGCTTTCTAAGGAACTCTTAAAACAAAAGGTTACAAAACACATTCATTGCTTGGAAATTGTGAACAATATAGCAGAGAGTTTCACATGGAATTCTAAGCAAATGCAAAAAGGGATCTGCATAAAATTTATGTCTCATGTACAGTAATAATAGTATTCTCAAACATCTACAAAACTCAAAAGAATTTTGGGGCAAAACGGATATATAAATGCTCAAAGTTTCATAAATGTATACAAGGGCGCAATGGCTCAAAATGGCGGTTTTTGATTGAGTTTTATTATTTGGTCCAAGGGATTTCGAGATGTGTCTCCCATGATATGTATATTACAAATTTATGCAGTAACTAACATGTCCATAAGGTTGAAATATAAATCCTCCATTAGCTATATGCAACATGAAGTGCGCCATCACACTTTTACATGACATTGAGAGAAAGAGGAAACTAGCTCGAATATCAACGTTACTTGGAGAAATAGTACATAAAGTGCTTAGTATTTCGAGTTGTGGCTCTCATAGTCTATCCATTATAGAGTTATGAAAACATTAAAAATTTCATAAGGTCGAATCAATAGCCTTCAATTATCTATATGCAACAAAGAGTGTTATCTCACTTTACATGAACATTGAGAGAAAGGTAGGAGAATGATAATAGAGAAGGAAGATAAAATATGAAATTGAACTCAAATGGGAGTTGAACCTGCATCAAAAAATATCCTCTAAATGGATTCTCCATCAACCAACTTGGATTGGAATCTTGAACCCTCAAAATTGGTACTAAACTGTGTTGGAGTGTTAAAAAACCCACTTATACCATTGTAGACTTAGGATATAATTAATTAATCATTTATGATTAGTTTCCAAAGTTTTGACTAGGTAAATAGGGCCAGTTTTGTCTTTTAGTGGACCACATTCTAACCTAATTCACCAAAACGAATTTGGATGGATTTTGGATCATATTTCCTTGGATTCTGTCTGATTTTATTCTATTCCTGAATTAGAAAGACAGTTTCCTAATTCCTGAATGTGAATTAGTGGACCATAAAGCTTTATCCTTTTTTTTTCTACTTTCTAGTGGATAAGGAAAAGCTAGTTGACTTGGAAACTCTTAACACTTAAGAAATTATACCTCCACATATTTGCTTCTCTCCTAAATCCATCATTACATTCCATTTACCTCACTCATGAGCTGCCATACCATATTCAACCAATTCGTGATCCTTTAGACTGTTTAAAAAGTGTTTTTTGACACCTAGGGTTTTTTTCCCTTTAGTAAGCCTTTTCATTTTGTGCTTTTCAACTTGCCTCTAAGGAATTCAATTTTCTCCATGGAATATGTATTATATATTGTAATCATATTGATGAATAATATATAGAGTGTTTTCAACAAATTATCTTATTTATTCTTCTTCTCTCATTCTCAGAAATATTCCATGTGAAGTTGTCTTATTGAATGTAGATCTAAGCCATTGAAAATCTCACATGGAATCAGAGCTAGATTGATTAAAAAACAATTCCGGTGTGTTTTTTGTAGGGTATTTACAACACCAGGAGCGCATCAGCATGGATCAAAATCAAGCTAAAGCTGTGAATCTCACTCCCTTCAACTACTTTGACTGGAAGGCACATATGATCATCCATCTTCAAAGCAAAGGATTGTATAGAGTCACTATGGGGCTTGAAATTGAGCCAGGACCTGTTGCATTAAAATCCAAATGGTTCAATAAGCTTGATGAAGCTTATGGGTTAATTTTTCTCTTTGTATATCCAGATCTTCTATTCCATATTGACTCTCTATCCACTCCAAATCAAGTGTGGACAAAGCTAGAGTCTCTCTTTGGAAAATAGGACGAGCTCAGAGGTCATTTATTGGATATTGATTTGATCTCACTTAGTCCAAGTAATTTCGATTCAATTGAATATTTCATCTCAAAATTCAAGAACCTGGTGCTTCAACTCAAGCAATGTGGCATATATAAGAAGGATGAGTAGCTAATCCTTATGATTCTGTCAAAACTGAGCTCTGAATACTCAGTATTTTGGTCTACTTTTCATACTACAAGACTTGCAGTTCCCAATTGGAAGATGCCAACCTTGGATGAATTCATTGATTCACTCACTAAGGATAAGAACAATCTTGTCCAAATGAGGGATATAACACCCTCCAAGGAATTTTCACTTATTTCTCATGGATCAAAGAGTTTCAAGAATGACAAATCCAAACAAAAAATGTTGTCAGATGAAGAGGACTTTGATGAAGATTCCAAAGCCAAGAAGATGAAGAAGGAGAATCCCAAGTGTTATTATTGCTGCAAAGGAACTCATCCTGAGAAATATTGTTTCAAAAATTAATTGGACATCATGTCCAATATGCTTGAAGAGCATAACATAGATGTTCCTGACTTTGTAAGAAAAGAACAAGGCAAGCTTGTTGTAGAGCAAAAACATTGTCTCCAAGCCTCTCTCCAAGGTAATCATTCTTATTCTTTGAGTAATAGAGTAAAAAATCCTTCTTATGTCTTTGATTTTGATTCACACTCTGATATATCAGAATCAGAAACCTCCACCTCTTCCTTGGTACAATCTCTAGTCAGTTCACCCAAGTCTCCTCTCAAACCTAGTCATTTTTCACTAGTTTTTGACTTGTCTTCTGAAATATATTTCCACCTCCATTCAAATATTTTAGATTCTTATTTTGAAGATTATATAAACTATGATATACATTTAATGGCACCTCCCACACCATTTTTCCAACCATTGTATGCACAAAATACCCTACAACCCCCAAGTTATCCAGTTAAGAAACCACACAATTCCATGGTTTCCTACAGCGTGTCACTTGTCTCTGTTGTTCTTATGTCTGCAATATATTTCATTGGTTGGACAACCATGTTCTTGGCCATCAATAGACTGATGTTTCACACATATGGACCTAACCACATCACTCATGGTTCAAAATTCAAGTCCTCAAACTCTCCAGGCTCGCTCAGCTGTCAGGGTGACCTAATTGTTCACTTTTTCCCTACTGAAACTCTATCCGATCATGGAGAATCTCCACCCTTGTTGTTTTCTTATCCATATGATTCAAATTCTGATATTTCAGAGTTGCATGATCTCCTTTAAAATATCAGAATTTATGGATATAATTAATTAATCATTTATGATTAATTTCCTAAGTTTTGACTAGGTAAACAGGGCCAGTTTCGTCTTTTAGTGGACCACATGCTATCCTAATTCACCAAAACGAATTTGGATAGATTATGGATAATGTTTCCTTAGATTCTGTCTGATTTTATTCTATTCCTGAATTAGAAAGACAGTTTCCTAATTTAGACAACTTTATCCCTTTTTTTTCTACTTTCTAGTGGATAAGGAAAATCTAGTTGACTTGGAAACTCTTACCACTTGGGAAATTCGACCTCCACATATTTTATTCTCTCCTAAAGCCATCATTATATTCCATTTACCTCAATCATGAGCTTCCATACCATATTCAACCAATTCGTGAGCCTTTAAACTGTTTAGGAAAGTGTTTTTTGACACCTAGGGGTTTGCTTGCCTTTAGTAAGCCAAGTTTCTTTTTGTGCTTTTCAACTTGCCTCTAAGGAATTCGATTTTCTCCATGGAAGATGTATTATATATTGTAATCATATTGATGAATAAGATATAGAGTGTTTCCCACAAATTATCTTCTTTATTCTTCTTCTCTCATTGTCATAAATATTCCATGTGAAGTTGTCTTATTGCATCTAGATCTAAGCCATTGAAAATATCATACTAAGGCAGGGAGGATGAACATCCACTGTGCAAGGACAAGATTGAAGCTCTCCAAATTGAAAAGATACAAATAAAAAATTATCAAAATATACTCCATTTCGACTTGGCCTCCTTTTAATAACTTTAGTTGAGTCATTTACCTCCTTAGAACTCAAATTATCTCCTAATTACTCATGAAATTCAAATTAGTGGGGGCTATGACCCTTCATTGGTCCCACATGACATTTGGCTCATTTTTTGTCTCCAATTCCTCCATGAATTCAACTTGGGGAATATTTTGGATTCTTTGGAGATGTGTAACTCCTCTCTTGCTCCCTCTTGGTCTATTTTTAGCTCTTACATTGTCATAGATGTCATAGAAACTGTCATAAGTGTCATAGGTGTCATAGAATTTGTCATCATAAGTGTCATAATGCTTGTCATAGTTATCATAGAATCGGTCATTGCCTATTTTTATCCCTATGACTCTTCCTCTTCCTTCATGAATGTTACCTCTTCCCTTCCATCTCGAATTTGGGGATGGATCCATGTTTAAAGGAGGAATATTCTCTCATGTGGACCCCACATGTCCACTTATGCGCCCCCAAGTCCAAATAGGACCTAATGCCACTTCATTTTGGAACATTTAACATTTATTCCATAATTTATTGGCCTATTTTTCCACCATAAATTTAGAATATTGAATTTTCATGAGAAATTATAGACCTTGGGTTTAAATGTCAATATTTTAATTCTTCCAAATAACCCTTAGGGATTGGGTAGGCCAACTTAATTATTTATCTGAAAATCATTTAATTAGGGACATGATAGTCCTCCCCACCCGATATTGCTTGTTCTCAAGCAATTTAAAACATGGATGTTGAGGAACATGCTTTCTTTCCAAAAAATTTCTTCCAAAACTCTGAGTAGTGGCACTCATGTATTGCAATTGTGTGTTTCCAAAAGCAAGGAGATGTGGGTTTTCTTTCTCATATTGATATCCCCTATGAAATCACCACTAAATACCAAAATATTAATTAAATCCATCAAAACAAAGTTTTCATAATTACTCTTTACCTCTTTCATATTTTGGAAACCCTTTCTGATACCACTGTATAATTCTTTGAAGTTTCCATTGAGTTTCCCAACTTTGAGTCTTTAACCTTCCATGAAAATTTCAGAGAGGAACCACCATGTTTGTTGTTTCACTACTTTGATTACAATAACCTTCTTAAGTGGTGACTTAATATCCCATACTACTTGTTTCCCCCCAAAATTGAAACCAATGAGACTAAAAATTCTCCCAGGGTCCCATTGCTTGTATTGCACTCCAACAATTATGAGTGCTCTCCAACCCAAGCCACCAAGAAAGAGAATTCTTGGATCCCATTTCCTTGGATGAATTCTTCCAAACATCATAAGTACAAAATATATATCATCAAAGTACATAACAACATAATACAAATATACATCAAGGAGGTGCATCATCAAAGAATCATGAAAGTGCTTGTACCTCCAAGTAAGTAGACCACCATTTGCCAAGTGCATACAAGCATCAAGTGACCAATCAAATCTGCTTCAATGACATAGGTGAGGATCCCATGTCCTATAATTCTTCTCCAAAAGGATGTAATATGCATCAAAATATTCAACCATGTGTTCTTTCATCCAAGAAGTGAATGATGAACCTCCACTAAAATCTGAACCAATTAGGGAGCAAAGAAAAACATGAGCCTTCAAGGGGCTCATAGAATTACCATTTGTGCATCCATGGATATGTGTATCATCAAGAAATAAAAAATGATTTTGATGCCAATAATTTTTTTTTCCAACCATATATCTCTTCACCCATGTATTGGATGAATTTCCTCCAACATCAATTGAACTAAGCAAGGAGCAAGGAAAATCATGATTCTTCAAGTGACTCAAGTGAACATCATAGGTTCATCCATGTAGATATGTATCATCATAAGGTAACAAAGGATTCTTCTTCAAATGTAAATAATAAAGTGGTCTAATCATTTCATCATCTAAAGGAGATATAGGATTTTCTTACTCCTCATGTGGCACCATCAAAAATAAACTTTTCACCCATACTTCATTAGGATGAATGCTAAAAAATATGGAAGTGTCATCAGAATATACAAAAATCTCATCAAGTGAAGGCTCCATAAGGGTTGGATCATGCACCTCCATCAAAGTTGCAAAACTTTCCTCATAGGTTGGTTCCAAGGTAGTGGAATCATACACTTCTTCAAAAATTGTGTAACCATTTCCAAGAGGCAATTCAAGTTACTCTTCCAACACAACAAGTGCTTAGATCTCATAAATCTCATCTTCAAACACATAAATCACATGCAAGTTTCCATGTTTCTCACGATCCATCATGTCATGAGAATCCTCCTAGCAATCTACCATTTGAAAATCTGAAACATAGGAGGAAGAAGAAGTATCTTGCAACCTATCAAGAAGTTGCTCATTTTTCATTTTGAGCTTATGAATATCCTCATTATTCTTCAAGTATGATCCATGTAACCATCCATAAATCTCAACCAAATTGTTTCTATAAAAAATCAAAGACATTAAATTACCTTCAATGTTGCACATTGCTCGATGTTGCACATTTCTCTTTGAATATTATCCATTTCTTCAAGGAAGGATGGATCCTTCAATTAAGAAATTCTACAACAAGAATTTAAAACCAATGCTTGAGTTTCATGGAGTATGTTAAGGGTCTCTTGGATATTATTTTCATTCATCTTTGATGACCCTTCAATAAAAAGAGGCTCGTGTAGAGGGACCTCCTCTTCTTTGTACTTTCTGCTTGGACCAACTTCATTAAGCTCAAGTGGTGATGGGGAAGTGGATTTTGGTTCTTCTTCAACTTCTACAAGGTATTCATCTCCATGGTCAATGAAAATTTGTCTTTCTACAACACCTTCAAAAGTGATATCTATGTCACCAACATAGAGGTGTGAGCACCCATCAATAGGTACTCTTTCACAGTTCAAGCATCCATCAGTAGATTGTCTTTGATTCATGTCCAAAGTAGAATGTGTCTTGGAATGATATTAAATATTTTCAATGGAGTCTTCTTCATGCTCATGAGATGTTTCTTCATATTTTTCAGAGTCACTTGGGAGTGACTTTCAATCCTCTTTGTGTAAGGTTTCTTCTACTTCTAAGGAAGCTTCACATTTGGTCCTCCTTTCTTCTCCTTTACTTTGATTGGTACTTTTTTTGTGATACTCCAAGCAATATGATGCACCTTGCCCCTTAGTTTCCTTAGGATAAATATATTTGGAGCCTCTTTTTGAAGAATATCCAAAAAATTTCTTCAAGTAGGAAACACATGCACCCAATGAAGCTTTGGATATTTCACTGCTCTTTTCACAAGTGGGATGATTTTTTACTGTGCAACATGAATATTCTCCATACACATGGATATAAGAATAACCACCATTTCTTATTTAAAATTTGATTTGATGGGAGATACTTGTAGAAGGTACCTCTTGGACATCTTCTTCCTCATACCGTCTGCAATACTCTTCATATTGCTCACAATCATTTTCATACTGCTCATAAGAATTATACTCATAGGAGTCATCATAATAGTAATACATGGCTTCCACTTCTTATGAAATGGATGATATTAATGCATAGGTTCAAGTACCATGCTCTGATGCCGCTGTAATATCCCTAATTTGAAAGTTTACCCAATTTGGCCAATTTTCGAACCTTGGACTAGTGAAACCCCAAACTGTCCCAAATGATCCCAAATGGTTTTGAATTATGTATGGAGTGGATTAAGGTGTATTAGGACACACTAATTCATATATTATATTCTCGTATACTTTCTAAATACTTCAGTAACTTGCATTTACAACTGGAGAATGAAAGGAAAAAATACTAGGAAAATCGATGTTTAAACCCCCAAGGGTAGATGACTCGTTTGGATTCCCAAATGTTGTATGAACCTCTCAAATTTCAGAACAGACACTTGGATAATATCAAGGACCTCCAAAAAAACCTAGGTGAATCATTTATTCATATTTATAGTGTTAATTTTTAGCATTAATTCAACATACTCTAGGATCTTTACTGAGAGAATAACATGTACAGCATATCAATCATAGCAATGCATATCAATCACACCAAGCAATCACATGAGACAATAGAAACATAGAGTTTCAATGGGGAAAACCATAAAGGTGAAAAACCCCACAAATTCCTCAGAGATAGAAAGAGCAATGATACAACCAAAGTACACAGAGATAGTCCTCCTAGCAGATGAACCTCCTCTTCCACTAGTGCGCCACTTTCCGAGTAGTGTAGAAATGAATAATGAGATGATCAAATAGAGTGCCTCTCGTACTCTATTTATACATGACCTGACCTTCCTAATAACCTAGTAGGTCCGACTTGTCTTACTCAGTCTAATAACCCATGGTTATACTAATCAGGGCCGACCCCACACTTGGTGCTCTAATAACCCATCACAACAAGTTACGACACTTGTGACACTTGTCAATACAAATGACGACACTTCCGTATAGAGGAATAATAACATCTCTATAGGAGTACAATATTCATATGTGAAATACATTCTGAAGTTACATATACATCAAAACTCCCTCTTAACTAGGAAGGTATTTCTTGACACAGATTTGCTAGCACAAATCTTATTCTCTGGATCATCGTCATCGAATCAACATCATCATCACTGCTGCTGCTATCTCAATCAATCTACGATCTACTCGTCATAGGAAGTTCTACAGAGCCAGTCCTTTTTCATACTGGATGTAGGCCCACCACCTGTAGGTCTTCATCATCACTAGCCATACTGTGGAATCCTCAGGACTTATTACGTGCGTCACAATGCCTCGAAAGAGTATCCCAGGACCATTTATGTGCTGAAGCATGACCAGCAAGATCTCCTAGGTCCACTTACATGTGACTTTCACAAAACCTTAAAAGAGTGTCTTGACTAGCAAGAACTCTAAAGAGCATTTGAGGCCTTTTACGTGACTAGCACAACCTGTCCGGATCTCCAAGATGTATTACATGTGACCCCCACCACAATGCCTCGAAAGAGCATCCCAGAACTTATTACGGGCACACAGCCCAACTTATCGGATCTCCTAGGTATACTTACATGTGGTCATGGCAATGCCTCAAAAGAGAATCCCAGGACTTATTACGGGGACACAGCCCAACCTATCGGATCTCCCAGGTCTACTTATATGCCATAGGAAAATTCCTCGAAAGAGCATCCCAGGACTTATTATGGGCACATAGCCCAACCTATCGGATCTCCCAGGTCTAATTATATGTCCTCCTAGAGCAATTCCTCGAAAGAGAATCCCAGGACTTATTACGGGTACACAACCCAACCTATCGGATCTCCCAGGTCTACTTATATGCTCATTTGCACAACCTGTCCACGGCCACAGAGTATCAACCTGATACTCACCATACATCGTCCTGATGTACATGATCATCCTGATCATCATCATAGCATCATCCTGATGCATATCATCCTGATACACATGATCATCCTGATCACTGTCACTTCATCGTCTTGATGCATGTCATCCAGAGCATCGTCCTGATACTCATCACATATGATCATCCTAATCATCATCACTACATCGTCCTGATGCATGTCATCTGGAGCAACATCCTGAAGCTCATCATCCATGATCATCCTGATCATACAATGCATCCACTTGATGTATACCAAGTATCTACTTGATACATATCATCATACATGATCTACCTGATACATATACAAATACATGATCCAACTGATCATATCCAACATCCAACATGATGCATATACATATACATGATCCAACTGATCATAACAAGCATCCAACATGATGCATATACATACATATACATGATCCAACTGATCATAACAAGCATCCAACATGATGCATATATAGAGTAGTAACTGGAGCATTGTCCTGATGCTCATCATCCAGCGCTTACATCCACAGCCATGGAAAGGATCCTCCTCTCACCATGTTTGGAATGGCTTCAGAAAATTTGTTCATCACTTCTTCCTGGAAGTGTCATCAATCTGAAGAACACCAAGCCTCTCTCTGAAGTACTTGAACTTCACTCTGGCTAGTGGATTCGTCAGCACATTTGCAATCTGCTCATCCGTTGCAAAATACAGGAGCTTCACTACTCCTCTCTGCACCATATCCCTGATATAGTGATATTTGATCTCTATGTGCTTCGACCTGTCGTGGAACACTGGGTTCTCAGACAGCTTTACACAACTCTGGTTGTCACAAAAGATACCAGTAGCATCCAATGGAAGATCAAATAACTCAGACAGTAGCTTCCTCAGCCATACTGCCTCACAACTAGCCAAACAATCTGCAACATACTCTACCTCAGCTGTACTCAGTGCTACACAGGATTGATTCCTACTAAACCAAGAGATCACACCTGATCCCATACTGAAGCAACACCCATAGGTGCTCTTCCTATGTGCAGCACTGCCTGCCCAGTTCGAATCAACATAACCCTGCAGGTTAAACTTTTGATTCGCATCATACTTGAGCCCATAGTCAATTGTACCCTTCAGGTACCTCATAATATGCTTTACAACAACCAGGTGAACACCTCTCGGATCCGTCAGGAACTGGCTCAATGTGTTCACCGTAAAGCAGATATCTAGTCTTGTATTCGTCAGGTACATCAAGGACCCAATCATCTGACGATACATCGTGACATCAACTGGATCAGATGAAGCATCACACAGAAGCTTCAGGTTCGATGCCATAGGTGTGGCCATGGCCTTGCAGTCCATCATCCCGAACCTCTTCAGGATCTCTAATTCATACTTCCCTTGTCCAAGGAAGATCCCATCTACACTCTGCCACACCTCCATGCCTAGAAAATAGTGCATCATCCCCAAGTCCTTCATCTCAAACTCGGCAGCAAGCTTCCTCTTGGTATCGAAAATCAATCCATCCTCACCTGTAACAAATAGGTCATCCACATACAGAAGTAGTATCACAGGATTTCCTTCCTCAACCTTGTAGTAAAGGTTGGAATCTGCTTTACTCTTAGTAAATCCCAAACTGGATAGAAAGCTGTCTATCCTACCATACCAAGTCCTAGGAGCTTGCTTCAAGCCATACAAGGCTTTCTTCAACCTTACACATATGACTCCTTGTCATGTGTCTCAAAACCAATTGCCTGCTCCACATACACCTCCTCCTCGACTACACCATTCAAGAAAGCTGTCTTGACATCCATCTGGTGTATCTTCCATTTCATCACTACAACCAGGGCAACAACTGATCTAATGGAAGTGTACCTAGCTACAGGAGCAAAAGTTTCTTCATAGTCTATCCCTTCTTTCTAGGAGAAGCCACAAGCTACAATCTTGCTTTGTATTTCTCTATGCTTCCATCTGCAGCGTGCTTGATCTTGTAGATCCACTTGGAATTCACAACAGACTTCCCTTCAGGTCTTGGGACCACATCCAAAACATCATTCTTCATGATCGAATGGTATTCCTCGACCATGGCATCCTTCCATTCTTTCTTTTCTGCTACTTCTTCATAACTGGAAGGTTCTTTGTTCATAATATCATAGAGTAGGGAAACATAGCTGGTATGAGATCTAGTCCTCTTCCTTTCTCTGTGTTCTTCTTCTGGAATGCCATACATTTCTGCATCTTGAATGAGCTCTCTAGCCCATGCAGGTTTCCTCTTGTGAGAGTTCTTCTCACGGGGTGGATCTACAGGTTCTTGTGGATCTTCAACTTCACGATCTGCTTCTGGAATTGATTCATTCATGATGGTGTCTTGAAATCTAGTTTCCTTTGGTTCTTCATGATCTTCAACAGGTGCCTTCCTTGACTTGATGAAAGCTGAGTTTTCATCAAATGTTACATCCCTGCTAACATCAATCTTCTTGAACCCTGGAATGTATATTTTGTAGGCCTTCGAGCTTTCACTGTACCCCACAAAGATGCCCTTCTTTCCGGAAGGATATAGATTTGTCCTCTTTTCTTTTGGAACATGAGTGTATACTGGGAAACCAAATATTCTGAGATGGCTGACTTCAGGTTTCTTACCAAAGAATACCTCTTCTGGTGTCTTGTTGTCCAATATCTTGTGAGGTGTTTTGTTTTGCACATATACAACTGTCCTAGCTGCTTCCGCCTATAGATGCATAGGCAGATCCTGGTCATGCAACATTGCCTATGCTGCTTCTATGATTGTTCTATTTTTCCTTTCTACAACTCCATTCTGTTGTGGATTGTAGGGAGCAGTCAACTCCCTCTTAATCCCTGAATCGTTGCATAACTTCTTGAAGTCACCTGAAGTGAATTCTCCACCATTGTCGAATCTGAATGTCTTGATCTTCTAGTCAGTTTGATTTTCCATCAAGGCTTTGAATTTAATGAACTTACCAAACACTTCATCTTTGTTCTTCAAGAAGTAAACCCAAGTCTTCCTAGAGAAATCATCAATGAAAGAGACATAGTATACATACCCACTCAGAGAACTGGATGACATCGGACCGCATACATCAGAGTGGATAATTTCCAAGATTCCTTTAGCTTTGCTTTCACTTCTTGGAAATTCCTTCTTAATGTTCTTTCCTTTTGCACATCCTTTGCACACACCTTCATGCTTTGTCTTCATTTCAGGAAGACCCTCTACAACGTTTCTTGCAATTGGTAGTGCTCTGTAGTGCACATGTGCAAGCCTTCTATGCCAAAGTTCACTTGGCTCCATGGATTCATGTACCATGGCATGTTCAGGTTGTCCCTTTAATTTGTACAATCCTCCCTCTTGCTCTCCAATCACTACTGCATCATCTATAGTTTTACCCTTTGGCCACATTAGGACTTGGCCATCTACAAATGCAACCCTCATACATTTTGCATCTAATGTAGATATGGAGAGTAGGTTCTTCTTGAGCCCAGGTACATATAGAACATCTTTCATCTTCAAAGAATTCCCAGAGTCTAGGTTGTAGGAGGCTTCACCACTTCCTTTGATAGGATATTGATAGTCATCCCCAAGTTTCACCTTATGGGGTGACTCATGTTCAGATAGATTTGCAAAAGATTCTTTAAACCTAGTCATGTGTTTGGAAGCCCCACTATCAATAAGCCAATCATTACATCCATGAGAGATAGTACCTGTGAGAGCAGATATTAGAACATATTCATCTTCACTTGATGAATCATCACTTTCTGCTCTAGCCTTCTTCTTGGGAGGTTCGTCATCCTCAGCAACATGAGCATGATATCTCTTCTTGTTGTTCTTTTTCTTCTTGTTGAAGTTGTTGTTGTTGTCTTTCTTTTTCTTGGGACAATCTGCAACAAAGTGTCCCTTCTCATTGCAAGTGAAGCATCTGAGATCTTTCTTATGATGGTTGTGTGAAGGTCTTCTGTTATGAGATGACTCCTTCTTGAACTTACCTTTCCTGGTATGTGCTGTGAGAGCTTGATCTTCATTCCCCATCTTTTCTTCTCAGGCCACAAGCCTAACCTCTTCTTGTGAACATTCCTCCCACAGTCTACTGAAGGAGATCAACTTTCTTCTTGCACATATTCCTTGAATGAAGGAATCCCATGAACTAGGTAGGCCATTCAAAGTGGTTATGACAACTTCACCATTATCCACCACTTCATCCACAGCTTCAAGTTGTTCCTTGATCTGAGAGACCTTAGAGAAATAAGATTGAATGGTCTCTCCATTCTGAAGCTTTACCCCTTTCAATTGATTCCGCAGAGTCATCTTCCGATTTATGTTCTTCCCTTCAAATAGCTTGGTTAGGGAATCAAACATCTCCTTGGGTGTCTTTAGAGATGACACATGTGGAATGAGATGGTCTTTGATAGAATCAGCAATGATCCTCTTTGCCTTGACCAAGTTCTTCTTATGTAAGGCCTTAGCCTCTTCTCCCTCTGGGACAGGGACCTCTTCACTTATGTAAGTGTTCAATTCATTTTCTTCCAGGATTAACCCAATCCTATACTTCCATGCTCGGAAGTTATCAGCCCCTTCAAGCTTATCCTCAAGCTTGGTGTGGTGAGACATTTTAATGGGAAACTCAAATGGAAGTAAAAGATTTAGGTCTTACCACTTGATTTGCAGAAATCTAGATCTGGTGCCGGATTAGGGTTCATCAGAGAAACCCTAAGAATTCAAAATGTGAATTTCAACTTTCTAAAAGGATAGAAAGATCCGCCTTGATGAGCTGATCATCCTAGTGTATTCAGAATTTGAAATCTGCAATGTTTTACCCTTCAGAAATGCCTTTCAATCTCCCGGATTCACTAGGAGGACCTTGAATTAGGGTTTGAGTTTCCCGGAGCTTCACCCAACCAAAAATATCGATCCAAAGCTCTAAAATTTGATTTTTTCAAGTAGATTCCAGCTATGTCCTCAGAATTCATAAATTCCTATTTTTGTGGAAACCCTAATTTTTAGGGCAAAAAATGAAAGTGCCGATAATTGAATTCTGATTGGATAGAAAGATGTGCCTTGCCGAGGAGAGTCAAAATACCCTATTTCCTTTCAAGATCTGTGGAGAGAAACCCAATAAACATGAAACCCTAGTTTCTGCAACTACACATCGTCTTCTTCTCAGGTTAGCTCTGATACCATGTTAATTTTTTAGCATTAATTCAACATACTCTAGGATGTTTACTGAGATAATAACATGTACAACATATAAATCATAGCAATGCATATCAATCACACCAAACAATCACATGAGACAATAGACACACATAGTTTCACTAGGGAAAACCATAAAGGTGAAAAACCCCACAACTTCCTCAAAGATAGAAAGAGCAATGATACAACCAAAGTACACAGAGATAGTCCTCCTAGCAGGTGAACCTCCTCCTCCACTAGTGCGCCACTTTCCAAGTAGTGTAGAAGTGAATAATGAGATGATCAAATAGAGTGCCTCTCGCACTCTATTTATGCATGACCTAACCTGCCTAATAACCTAGCAGGGCCAACTTGTCTAACTCAGTCTAATAACCCATGGTTATACTAATCAGGGCCGACCCCACACTGAGTGGTCTAATAACCCATCACAACAAGTTACGACACTTGCCACACTTGTCAATACAAATGACGATACTTCCGTATAAAGGAATAATAACATCTCTATAGGAGTACAATATACATATGTGAAATACATTCTGAAGTTACATATACATCAACATATAGCTTTCTAAGGCACTCCTAAAACAAAAGGTTATAAAACACCTTCATTGCTTGGAAATTGCGAGCAATATAGCAGAGAGTTTTACATGGAATTCTAAGAAAATGCAAAAAAAGGGTATGCATAAAATTTATGTCTCATGTACAATAAATAATATGATTCTCAAACACTACAAAATCCATTATAATTCTTGTGCAAAATTGATATATAAATTCTCAAAGTTTCATAAATGTATACAAGGGCGCAATGGATCAAAATGGTGGTTTTTGCTTGAGTTTTGTTATATGGTCCAAGGGATTTAGAGCTTTGTATATCACGATATGTCTATGACAGATTTATGCAGCAACTAACATTTCCATAATGTCCAAATATCGATCCTTCGTTAGCTATATGCAACATCAAGTGCGCCATCACACTTTTACATGACATTAAGAGAAGGAGGAAAGTAGCTCGAATATCAATGTTACTTGGAGAAATAGTACATGAAGTGCTTAGTATTTTGAGCTATGGATCTCATGATATATCCATTACATATTTATTCATCAATTAACAATTTCATAAGGTCTAAACAACAGCCTTCCATTATCTATATGCAACAAAGAGTGCGCTATCTCACTTTACATGAACATTGAGAGAAAGATAGAAGAATTATAGTAGAGAAGGAAGAGAGAATATGAACTTGAAATCAGATGGGGGTTGAACCTGCATAAAAAAATATCCATGAATCTCTGTTGAGAGGTATGAATGGACTCTCCATCAACCAACTTGTATGTTAATCTTTCACCCTCGAAATTGGTACTAATGCAGGGAGGATGAACATCCACCATGCAAGGACAAGCTTGAAGCTCTCCAAATTGAAAAGATGCAAATAAAAAATGATCAAAATATACTCCATTTCGACTTGGCCTCCTTTTAATAACTTTAGTTGAGTCATTTACCTCCTTAGAACTCAAATTATCTCCTAATTACTCATGAAATTTGAATTAGTGGGGGTTATGACCCTCCATTGGCCCCACATGACACTTGGCTCATCTTTTATCTCCAACTCCTCCATGAATTCGACGTGGGGAATCTTTTGTATTCTTTGGAGATGTTTAAATCCTCTCATGATCCCTATTGGTCTATTTTTAGCTCTTACATTGTCATATATGTCATAAGTGTCATCGGGTGTCATAGAATCTATCATAAGTGTCATAATGTTTGTCATAGTTGTCATAGAATCTATCATTGCCTATTTTTATCCCTATGACTCTTCCTCTTCCTTCATGAATGTTACCTCTTCCCTTCCAACTCTATTTGGGGATGGCTCCATGTTTAAAGGTTGAATAATATCTCATGTGGACCCCACATGTCCACTTATGCGCCCCCAAGTCCAACTAGGACCTAATGCCACTTCATTTTGGAGCATTTAACATTTATTAAATAAGTTATTGGCCTATGTTTCTAGCATAAATGTAGAACATTGAATTTTCATGAGAAACTATAGACCTTGGGGTTAAATGCCAATATTTTAATTCTTCCAAATAACCCTTAGGAATTGGGTAGGCCAACTTAATTGTTTATCTGAAAATCATTTAATTGGGGACATGACACATATATTTGAAAATACAGTGAACCGGAATTTGAAACTTGTACCACATATTTTTAAATATCTCTAATTTATATCCTCCAAGGGTCACTCTCTAAAGCTTTCTAGAACAAAATCTATAGCGAAAATTGCAAACTAACATGTTTAAAGTTGATTTCAGGATCATTCAACAAACCTAACTTATCGAGGTCATATCTTTGAAAATATAGTTAACCAGCATATGAATTTGTACCAAAATTTATTTAAAACATCTACTTTATCTCCTTCAAGGGTCATTATCTGAATATTTCTAGAGCAAAGGTTATAGTGAAAATTCCAAACTGGCATGTTTAAAGTGTATTTTAGGATCATTCAAAAACCCTAAATTCCCTAGGTCATATATCCTAAAATATAGAGAACAAGCATCCAAAACTTTAATCACATATACTTCAAAATATTCTATGTGTATCCTCCAAGTGGCAGACTCTGAAACGTCCCCAAAAAGAAATTATAGAGAAAATGACAAGATGACCTAAAAATATCCTCATTTGTAATGATGTACAATATATGTTCATCATCTTCTTCAAATGTTGCAATAATTTCCATTAGTGTGTCTCTCCTATGATATCTGCATGTCTTGTATGAGTGATTGAACAAATGAGGAAGTGATTCCCTTACTATTCTTGGGCGCTTTTAGGGGATCCTTCTTCTTTTAGGTTTGACCTCTTTCCAAGGAGCCACAAGGGGGTGTTTACCCCTTCATTCCTCTTTCTTTCTTTACAAGGTGGGAACATACCTTATCTTCAATGTCTTCACATCCAATCATCTCCTCCCTTTTTCAAGGGCATGTCTATTTTTACTCCTCATTATTCCAAGGTGTCGTCCTTTTCCCACAAAGTGGTCCCATTGTGTAGTTTCATCATATTCCTTTGGTTTCTTTACCTACACAAGTGGGAAAATGGGGTGTACATCAATATATTCACTTGGGAATCATCATTTCATATCTTTGTAGTGGGGAAACATCAATATATTCAACAATTTTCATCTTTTTCTTGGACATTTGTAGTATCCCCTTTCCTTTGAAATCAATGAAAACAATATTTCCAACAATATTCCCCTTTGTCATTGATGGAAACCTTTAGACATTTCTACAACAAACCTATAGATACTCCCCTTATCTCCAATTTCTCCCCCTTTGACCTCAATGGAAAAGGGATTCTCTCCCTAATATTATGCATGTCGTTTTGTCTACACCTCATTTCATGTCTATAATTATCTCTCTTCCTGCAACACATTATCATTGGAAAGGGGTTTCTCCCCCTAGACTTATGCTTCAACTTGGGATTTCTCCCTCGAAGAATGTGCTTTCTTTTCTTTCTTGTATATTTTCTTGTAAATCCCCTTATCTTCATGCTCATTCATTTTTATCCTCTTCTACATCATGCAATTTGTTTTACTATTACTCTCATTGTCTTGTTTTCTGTATTCTAAACCAACAAGCTGTAATTTTTGTATTGATTTCTACTTGTGGATGGACCTTTGCTTGAAGTTTCTAGTAGAGTACCTTCACGATCATAGACATTTCTAGGATTTATTCATCTGAATTAGATTCATAAAAAAACCACATGTTGTTTATCTTGATCTCCTTATATATAATCTTAGCTAAATTAATATCAATAGTAGATAATCCATTTGGGTAAATCGTCCACATTGAAGCTTCTGACTTTTGTGTTCCTTATTCACCAAACTCCACCTCATTTGCTATGATTTCTTCTTTATTTTGCATATTTGAGAGTCAGTTGTTAATACTTAGAGGATTATCTTTCAAATCCTTAACACATAGGACATTTTATGTTTCATCATCATTTGTAAGAGAGCTCTTTCTTTCGAACATTACACTATTTGTGTTGTCCTTCTTCAAAATGAAATACTTGGTTGGTTTCGTGTCATGTATCTTGAATATCCACTGTCAACATATATTGCTGTTCCACAAACTTCCTGCTTTTGCTCTTACAATTTCCTCCTCTATATTTTTGTGCATTTCTCATTATGTTTGGCATGGGTATTCTCTTTCTCATTTCTTCTGAATTTGATTCTACAGAACCTTTCTATATTTCCATAATTATTAATATTATAGAAAATGATGTTATAATTTAATGAGTTGTGATTTCCCCTTGAGAATCCATGGACCTTTCTATTGTTGTTTCTTCTAAAATCTAAAGCAATAAAAACAGTAACGAGAAAAGTACCTTGATACCTGGTTGTGAAAGGTATTCTTGGTGGAGCAACTTGTTTAAACACATCCCTATGTTCCATGAGTGAGAAATCAATATTTTATTGGTCATGATTTCTTTCCTTGTTGTTTTCTCTATAATTGGATTTTTGAAGAACATTGACGTAGCTTTCAAGCTTCTCTTCAATTTTCCTCTTAGGTGACTTAGGAATTTCATTTTATTCAAGTGTCTTCTAATTGTTATCATAATCCAAACCTGTCTTGATAAATGGTGACATTTTATAGCTAAGAATATCATCTAGAATTGTGGCACTCTTTTCTAATTTCAAATTTGTGTTCAGCTGGGTGACTCTCTCTTCTAATTTTGTTCTTAGAGAGGTAATTTATGCTTCAAGTTTTTCAAACTTTTCTTGCTTTTCTTCTAGCTAAATCTTTAGTTCAATGATGATCCTTTTTTATTCTTCGACGATGTGTGACATCTCTTCTTTAGAATTATGATCTTCCTCTTGATACTTTTTCATTTGTTCCTTTAGTGATTGGTTTTCTCTTCTAAGTTTTGTGATTTCATCTAGATCACAAATAGTTCTTCTTCAAGATTATCTTCCTCATCTATTTTAGAATGTTTTTCATTTTTTGTATCTTACTTTGTTTCCATGGAGAGATATTCTTCTTCATCATCAATATATTTCCTTGCATGTGGAAATTTTGCAACAAAATGTTCTATTCCGACAAAATTAAAGTATTTTGAGGATAACTTACCATTGTATTTTCGAGGTTCTCCTTTTGGCTTTGACATAGATTGTGCTTCTTCTATCTCATATTCATATATTGAATAATCACTGGATTTATCTTCATAAATATTTTGTATCTTGTTCCAAATATGTTTGGTTGATGTACACTTCTTTACCTTTTCAATTATAGAATTTGGTAAGCCGCTCAGTATGGAATCCATTTCTTTTGTACTACTTTCTCGTGACCTCTCGGTGTCTTATATATAAATTGTTGTGACTGATTCCCAGATATCAAATCCAAGGGCCATCAAATATGTCTTCATTTCTATGCTACAAAATATATAATTTGTTCCATTGAACAAAGGGGCTATTTCTATGATGAAACCAAATTCCTCACAAGCCATATGTGCTCGAGATATTCCTTCTAGTGGTTACGCTATTTTGAAGGAACCTGATATGATGCTAATTGTCGAACTTATGCTTATACTGAGAGAGGGGGGGTGAATCAGTATAGGATACATTTTCTCGTTTTAAGCATTCATCAATTATTCAATAACTTCAAAACCATAAATACTCATAAAATCAAATCACAATACACAGAATTTAATGTGGAAACCCTTCCTTGAGAAAAATACAATAGCTTATATTCATAAATTCATGTAGCCACCAACCTGCTGGAGACACCAATCCCCTCAAATAAGCACCAAATTAACAATATGTAGGAGCCAACGTATTGGAGACACTAATCTCCTCAACTAAAAACCAACTCAATAATATGTAGGAACCAACCTATTGGAGACACCAATATCCTCAATTGGGAACCAACTTAGTAATATGTAGGCACCAACCTACCGAAGAATCAAGCACAAGAATACTGAAATAAACACCTCAAAGATAACTTCATAATCAACTTGAATCTGATACACAATAAACCTCAGATCATCTCCATAATATACCTTTGATATGCTTCATTATTTGCATGTGATCTACTTCATAATATGCTTGTGATATGCTTCATAATTTTCCTATGATTAGCTACATAATCTTCCTTTGATATGCTTCATAATCTACCTTTGATCTACTTCATACTATATAGAAACCCTTTCTTCTAGAGGGAATATCTCTTAATCTATAGAGAACCAGTATATGAAACTGTACCCCAGGTTCTTCAATATTTATACTTTACCTCCTGCAAGGTTCACTATCTAAAACATCCTAGAACAAAAGTTATAGAGAAAATGTCAACCTGATCTGTTTGAGGCTGATTTCAAGATCATTCAGAAACCGTTGACACAGTTCTGTCGACAAGGGTTCACTTAGCACTGTCGTCAACAAACACCGACCCAAAACCCTTAAGCACTGACCTAGAAAGGTTTTACCCTTTCCAGCAACACCCACGAAGTGAGTGAGGTCTCACCTGAGATGGTTAAGGGGGTTGCAGGAACCAATTTTCCGTAGTGGGGGAAGGACATGCATGTGGTCTAACTCTATCGCATAAAAAACAAGATATTTTCTTTCACATTATACCTCTTAAGTTAAACAGATATTCATCATTAGCATATTAACCATATATCTACCATTCACATATTCAACATATACTTAACATTCGCATTAACAGGAAAATAATGGAGACCGCATCAGTGAATAGTATAAATAATTCATCATTCAACATAAACAAAGGAAAAAAGATAGATCCAAACATTTTCATGCATTAACTCATCGAAACCTGTGGTATAAACTTCGCAGAAACAATTCAGAACATCTTATCATGGATTCATACAAAACTGCAAAAGTAGAGAAAAACAACACTTGATTCTCCAAATATAGGATTCCCTTAGGCTTACATTCCTACTCTTGTTTATATCCAACTATGGAGGCTACATAACGATCCAAATGACCCTTTTTTAATAACCTAACTAGTCTTTCTCTTCCTCATTCTCCATGAAATACACTTTCTTCCGCAGATGGTCCTTCTTCGTAGCTGTCGGCTTCCGCACTTCATGCGAACTAATCACGTGCCAACAACCCCCAACACAAACTTGTGGCTCGCCATCGAGCCACCTCAGATGGACACCTCTAGTTCTATTCTCATCCTTCGCTGTGCTTAACCTCTGAAGTTGTTCTTGATGTCTAGAGCTTGTTGTCATGTACTTCTCGAACTCATCCTCCAGTCTCTTGGTCATTTTCATGTACTTCTCAAACTCATCCTCCAGTCTCTTGAAACCTTGATCATCTATCTCTTTTGCGTCTGCCCTTTCGCTTTAGGCTTGTTTCGATCTAGGGAAAAGTTCATCGACATCACCAAGTTGGGAAATAGGCCAGTTGCTCTGGCACATCTATTTTGCATAGTTTCCCCGCCACTACTGGATCCAACGTGCCTCCATTGTTGGTGTTCTAGTGGTCGCAAATACCACAACTCTTCTAACTACTACTACACTCTTAGACATATCGGGTAAGACTTCATCTTCATTTCTACTCAGCGTCTACGCCTCTTTATTTGCTGGTTGTTCATGGATACTCGTCATCCTATCCCTTTGCGCACCTGGGGTGATTCCGCTGGAAACAAAGTGCACCATTGCAACTATCTCACTTCCCTTTTCCACAACTTCCTTGGGCTTGCTCATTCAACTTCCTAACTTTCTGCATCGGACTTACTAACTCATATCATGCAACCTACTAATTCTTCTCTTCAGACTCTCTCTACTTCGACTTACGATCTCCCGTGTCTACGCTGGTATTTATGCTTTCTCCTCGTGTCCTTGATGCGTGATCATCATTTTCAAAATATTTCCCATAGCCATCCGATTAAGTCCTCAAGTGTTTCATCATATGCCTCTGTCGTCTTCCAGTGATGCTTATCCGTAGTAATCATGCTCAGATTTGACTCCCGCGTGTTAAACGTGTTGAGTGACCCGGTTGGCCATGCTTTCCACTTTTTGTCATGATTGCATTTTTTTCTTCATGTTGCGGGTTCTCAACCGCTATGCGCCTGATCATGATGATAGGGTTTCAACTGATTCCTGTTAACTAACTTGCGCAACACTACCCCATCTAAACTTTGTAGTTGCACCACACCTCTATCAGTGACAAAATTTATTATGTAGGGACCTAACCAATGCATCTGTAACTTACCTGGGTGCTTGGAAAACTTGCTATCATATAGCAGAATCATATCTCCGCATTGAAAGTGATTTGGTTTAACATGTCGATTGTGCCAAGCCTTCTGTCGATCCTTTTCTACCTTTTGATGAAAACCTGCAATGAACCGATCCTCATCAAGCTGTACCAATTGTGCCAACCGTTCTTCCAGTGCTCCATCATCGCACATCCCTGTAGCTACTACGATGTGCATGCTGGGGACGATGTAATCCATTGGCATTATAGATTCCTGCCCATAATCAGGCTTGAATGGGGTTTGGTCGGTCAATCTTTTTCAAGTTGTGCGATATGCCCAGAGTATCGCAGGGATCTTCAAATCCCAATCATCATGATTTGTGTTGCATACCTTCGTGAGCGCATGCTCCAAGATTTTGTTAAATGCCTCCACTGTCCTGTTATCTTGTGGATGATATCAGGTTCTCTTCCTATGTTGAATTTGAAACTCCTCTGTCATTTCCGCAATCATCTGATTAACAAAATGAGTCCCTTCATCACTCATTAATATCTTTGGGAAATAAAAAATGGTGACTACGTTATAAAAAAGGAATCGTGTTGCAGTCGTACCGGAGCAATCCTTTACCGGTGCAGCTTCCGCCCATCGCGTTAAGTAATCTGTTGCAGTGATGATGTAGCATGACATTGTTCTTTTCCTGGTGGATTGATGGGTCCCACGAAGTCAACCGCCCATTTTTTGAACGCCTGCAGTGTCAATTGCGGTACTAATGGAATTTCATCCCTTTATGATGGATTTCCTGTCCGTTGACATACATTGCAGCTTTTGGCAGAGTCCGCAGCATCTCCATGCATCGTTGGCCACCATAATCCTACTTGAAGGATCTTTCTAGCAGTAGCATGTCCTCCATAGTGTCCTCCTGCGATTCCATCATGAGCTTCTGCTAAAATCCTTTCTTGTTCATGCGGAAGGACGTATCGTCGAAGTATCTCATCCAGTCCCATCTTATATTGTTTTCTGATGATCAGTTGGAAATCTGCAGCTTTGAAGACTAGTTGCTTCTTCTGGTTGGTAGTGAATCCCTCCAGCGCCTTCCCCGCTGCCAAAAATTGAATAACTTGCTCATAGTGGTCGTCGACCATTCCAACCTTAAACAATTGAGCATCTAGAAACCCTTCGTCAATGCTCCTTCTCTCTTCACCGGACTCTATCCGTGACGGATGGTCTAGTCTTGCGTTTAGGCGCCCTGGCTTCACAATGATCTCAAAATCAAATTCTTGGAAGAGTAACAACCATCGGCAGATTCCCTTCCCCCAACACAGGTTTGTTCACCAGGTATTTAAGTGTTGAGTGGTCGGTGAACATTTTAAAGTGGCCCTTTAAGATATAGTGCCAAAACGTCTCTAAGGCATAGACCATCGCCAACCCTTCCCTTTATGTGGTCGTGCAATTCTTCTCCGCAGTAGACAACTTTCTACTTACGAATGCTATTGGGCGGTCTATTGTGCCTTCTCCTGGTTGGGACAAGATGAATCCTAGTGTGATTGATGACGCATCGACATGGATGTGGAACTCCTTCATCCAATCTGGAAATGCGAGTATGGGTGCTGCAACCATCTTTGCTTTCAATATATCTAGAATATTTTGGTACTCTTAATTCCATTCATACTTGGCGTCTTTCTTCAACAACTTCTCCATCGGTGTTGTGATTGTTGCATGCCCTCTGATAAACTTTCGGTAGTATCATGTGTGTCCCAATGTCCCTCTTAATTGCTTGATTGTTGTCGATGGTGGTAGGTCGACAATAATTGCGATATTTGTAGGATCAACCAACATTCCTTCCCTGCAAACTATGTGCCCCACCAAAAATTCCAAACGGAGCACAGAAAATGCACTTCTTTAGGTTCAGTGAAATCTGGTGTTGTTGACATCTTTCCAGCATCAACCGCGGATTTGCAACGTGATCTTTGACCAACCCATATACTGTCTAGTCATCCATGTATACTTCCAGAAATTTATGGATGTAATCCTTGAATGCCGCAACTACTAATATTGAAAAAATGGCTGGTGCATTCTTCAGACCAAATGGCATCACTGTATATTGAAAACATCCCCATTAAGTGACGAATGTTATTTTGTGCCGATCCTCCTTTGCAATATTTATCTGGTGGTAACCGGAGAATCCATCTGTGAAGGAGTATATTTATTGACCACCCACTCCTTATAACACTTCATCCATAAAGGGCGTAGGAAATGGATTATGTAGACATGCATCATTCAACTTTCTTAAATCGACAAAAATCCTGACTTCGCCGATTTTCTTATCCTGAACCACCATCGGACTGATCCACTTTGATTCCTCAACTGCTTCTATAATGCCTGATTCTAGCATCCTTTCAATCTCAGCCTTCCCCCATTCCTTATATCTTGGATTCAATCTATAAGTTCGTTGCTTCACTGGCATCGCATAAGGTTTCAAGGGGATTTTCATCTCCCCTAGGTCCACTGAAATTCCCTTCATCTCTGAGAACTTTGTCAGAAACAAATCCTAAAACTCATGCAATAGGTCAGTCATCTACGCAATAGTCGAGTCATCCCAGTAATCTCCGATGCTTGAGAACTTTGTCAGAAACAAATCCTAAAACTCATGCAGTAGGTCAGTCATCTACGCAATAGTCGAGTCATCCCAGTAATCTCCGATGCTTGAGAACTTGGGATTTTCTTCTGACCCAATGTTCACTTTCTTAATCCACAATGGTTGTTGAAACTTGTCGGAAGGCATTTCTGGTGCCTCGACACTGCGACTTCCTTCTAAATCTGGGATATATGTGGCCCTCGGATCATCCTTGTCTTCTAATTCTCCTTTGATGTTGTAACATTCCATCAACATTTGAGGTATCGCAGTCCACTGAAGTCCCATAGGTTTCTCTGCTGGAATTGCGTCGAATACTTTCTCCCAGACCACCTGTAATGTGCTGTGGATGAAGGGGTTTTCATCGGAGAATATTAACATTTGGATAAATCCAATTGTTAGTTGTTCCCATGAGTATGTTCCGCATCACAGTTTTGCTGCGACATACCAATTACGTGGTACTTCATCCACTGTGTGACTAAATGCATGGACCCATTCATGTTTTTCCTGTGATCCCCATTGGCTTTCACATGCACTCAAATGCTCCTTCGGATCTCCTCTGCCGTCATACTTCGTTTCATAGTATCCATCGGTGTTGCCGAACCTAATTGTCATTAGGTGTCGACATAGTGGCCAGGTAGTTATGGTGCACTTGTGCGTTTCCCACCATCGTGCTGGTGTAGCCTTAAGGGCTTCTTCTAAGGCCAATAGTTGTTGTGGTTCCACCACTTTTTCTTCAAATTCCATGATAATTGTAGCCAAGTTAGGCAACCCTTCATATGTTGGTAGCTCGCACTCTTCCGTAGCTACCCTTCACAGCGACTAAGTGATCCTTGAGCACCTCCTAAACGACACTTCATGCATCCGATTCTGCCAATTTTCAAGTGCTTCATCAGAATATGATGACTCCGAACTGCTACTGCGCCACCCTAATTCTCCATCTGCAGTAGGTTTGATATAATCTTCATATATGTTTTAAATATTTTCCCATCCCTCGGTGAATTCATCCCTCACCGGCTCAACATATTTCTAGCCTTCCGCAGGGTCCAATGGTGCGATTACCCTGATCTCGCGATTCTCAAATGACACCATCCTTTTCTTGAAGTTGATAATATCCTGATTCTCCATCACCCAGTCTATCCATAGCAGCACTAGGTAAGGGCTCGTGTTGTAAACAATCTCGATCACATCAAAATCTGCATACGTTGGGAGTCCCTCGATTTCAATAGGAACCTGGAACAATCAACCGATCGGGGTGACTTTAATTTGATTTTCTAGCCACAGCTGTACCGGGGACCAAGCCAATTGTGGTTTCCCCATTGTCTCCCATGTCTGTTTGGTCAAGATGTTCACATATGATCCCAAATCCAAGATAATGGAATCGATATCAAATGCCCCAACTTGCGCATACAACCGCATTCATCTTCTCATCTTCCTCTTATGTATGTGATTGAATGTACGCTCCTGTCGTGCACCCTCCCTTCGATGCAGCAGGTTGGATATCTCAGCTATTGCATCTTGGTCCTTGGCCAGCTCCAGGAAACTCTCCAAAAAGGCTCTTAAGGTGTTGGCCTTTTTCTGCGAGTTCATCGGGTCGAATATCGACGCCATATCATAAGTAACTTCCGTCTAGTTTAGAGGTGGTTGTCTCAGCTTCCTCATTGCTTCCCGTGTTTTCAAAAAAATGTCCCTTTCTGCTTTCGCATCAAATGTTACTTGTTTTCGTGCTGTAGGTCGGATGATGGACTGTGACCTGTCGGCCCTTGTTGCAGCTCCTCCACGAGTCACTATTCTGACAATCGCACTCTGACCTCTGACTTTTGCTAATATCTTCTGTACTGTCGATGGTGGATTCTAATTTTTATTCTGGTTTTGTGGAGGTGGGGGCAGGTTCTTAGTTTGTCATTTTGCGATGAGATGAGGACAGTCTTCGACCCCATGATCCACAACGCTACAGTAGGTGCACTGTGGTGTTGGATTTGGGAAATCCCTCTGATAATGCCATTGTTGACCACAATTGTAACATATTATGGGTCCTCGACCTCGTCCAACACCTCCTCCTCAGTCGACACCAGTGCCTCGGCCTCCGTGAAACCCCCTCTCAATCATCCTCGCAGAGACCCATATGGTGGGTACTGCGGTTAATTATATTGCGGTTGTGGCTATTTCGGTAGACCATATTGTGGTTTTTGAAACAACGGTTGAGGATATTGCGGTTGTCCATACTGCAGTTTACCATAATACGACTGATCGTACTACGGTTACAGGTTATACTGTTGCAGCTGTTGATTATACTGCTGCGGTTGTTGATTATACTGGGCCGGATGTTGATTATATTGTTGTTGTTGCTATACCAGTGGCTTCTCTTCTCCCTTCATGAATTATGTATCCGCAGTCCTCTCTTGGAGTAGGTCATAAGCTCTGCAGTCTTTCTCGTCGTGGCCAACTGATCAACAGAACTTGCAATACAAGTTCGCTGGTTTCGACACTATATTTTGCAGGTACAAACACTCTTCTGGTAGATGGCCTCTCATATGATAGATGTGACACCAAGGCATCCCTCCCTGATTGAGGGGTTTCGGTGCACCCAATTGCAAATATTCATGAAATTCTGGGAACTGATCCTTGTGGTGTCCTTCCGTCCTACATCTACTGCACCATATATCTTTGCAAGCCTCTTTTCCCTTCTTGATGTCCTGCAACTAGATCGTTAAATTTTCCAACTGCGCTTTTATGCGATCCATGCCTAAGCCTGTTTCACCGATCGGTAAGCCTCCAGCTTCATTGCGATCTCCAGCGCTTCCGCCTGAGTTGCTACCTTCTGTTGCATCAGTGGTCCATGAATGTGTGGTACCAACCCAGCGATAAACCATTCTTTGTGTTGCATATCGCTCATTCCAAAAGTTACTTTTTCCATCAATGTTTTGTATCGTTGGTCGAACTCCCATACTGATTCATTCAGAAATTGCTTAATTTCCTTGAGCTCGGTAATATACTGCGATTCAAATTTTGGTTTTCTAAGCTTGTCAATCATCCTCATTTTGATCTGCGCCAATGTCTTAGCCAGAGTTCCCATCTGTGCTTGGGTAAAATTAATATACCAGTCAAGCGCACGGCCCTTGAGGGTCTTCGCTAATTGTCCCTTCTTGATATCGTCGTCCTAGACCTGCTTCACGGTCCATACTGCTTCGCACAAAAACCAATATTGTTCGGGATCCTCGGTCCCATTACCCTAGAAGGTTGGAATCTTCATGTCGTCACCCGCCATTCTTGTACTCCTATTATTATTATTTACCGATGCACTACTCTTACTACTGTTCTGGCATGTATGGCAGCTCTATGAATAACTTGTATTTCTTCCAATCAAGTTCTGAGTAGTGTGTGGGTTGAAGGTACGTTGTCATTTGAGGTCCATCCTTCTTCGTCTTCTGGGTAGCTTGTTCACCATCCTCTTCGTCCCAATAAGGTCACTTCATCCCAGGTGGTTCTATTTTGCAGTCTTCCGTTTCGGTCCCCTCATGAGACTCTCTCTCAGTCCTCCTCTTCTTCTCTAGTCATCAGAATATCACCCCACTCCTCAAGGTACCACACTCATGTTCAACCTCCCTTAAAAATTCGTTGTCACTCATGTCCAGATACCCCTCATCTTTCTACCGGATTCGCATCAACGCGGTACCCACAACTCCCGCACAATGATCTTCTACTCGTCGGAATTCATCCTCAGTATGCCTTTTTTGCAGACAAGCATTTTAATCCATAACTTCAGCGATAGCAAGAATCTCCCTCTTGGTCCTTTGAAAATTTTCCTTTATGCGTCACTGTATGATTTGATCGTGTCCATGGAAAACTTAATGATTTATCCCTCTAGGATACTATCCACCCAAAAATCAACAGCCCTTGATACCTTATTGTCGACCTGTTTCAGCTGTTGGATCAGTTCCGAGGTCCAGTGGTTAGGTTCACCTCCTTGGAAATGGTTCTTCTGAAACGTCAGTTGTGCCAACCACTCATGCAACAACATCGGGAATTCGCAGAACAATATCTTGTGGATATTGGAGTAAATATGCTTTTCTAACCAACTGTTTATCATCTTCCCGGGGTTCCATTTTTCTCCTTCTGCAAATTCTTCTACCTTCTTATCGAACCAATCCTGGATCTCCGGTTTCGTCGAGTGCCACAGCATGTCCTCTTCCTTCAAATTCAGGGTCCTGGAAACAGAACCATTTGTTGACACAGTTCTGTCGACAGGGGTTCCCTTCGCACTGTCGTCAACAAACACCAACCCAACACCCTTAAGCACCAACCCATAAAGGTTTTACCCTTTCCAGCAACACCTGCGAAGTGAGTGAGGTCTCACCCGAGATGGTTAAGGGGGCTGCAGGAACCAAGTTTCCATAGTGGGGAAAGGACATGCATGTGGTATAACTCTATCGCATTAGAAACCATAGATTTTCTTTCACATTATACCTCGTAAGTTAAACATATATTCATCATTCACATATTAACCATATATCTACCATTTGCATCTTCAATATATACTTAACATTCGCGTTAACAGGACAATAACAGAGACCGCATCAGTGAATAGCATAAATCATTCATCATTCAACATAAACAAAGGAAAAAAGACAGATCTAAACATCTTCATGCATTAACTCATCAAAAAATGCGGTATAACCTTCGTATAAATAGTTAAGAACATCTTATCGCAGATTCATACAAAACTGCAAAAGCAAAGGAAAAAAACACTTGATTATGCAAATCTAGGATGCCCTTAGGCTTACATTACTACTCTTATTTATTGCCAACTATGGCGGTTACATAACGGTCCAAATGACCCTTTTCTAACAACCTAACTATTCTTGCGCTTCCTCGTTCTCCGTGAATGACCCTTTCTTCTGCGGATGGTCCTTCTTCGGAGCTGTCAGCTTCCACACTTCATGTGGACTAATCTCGTGCCAACAGAAACCCTAACTTCCCTAGGTCATATCTCCAAAAATAGTGAACCAACATATGAAACTTGTACCATAGGTTCTTCAAGATCTATACTTCATAGGTTCTTCAAGATCTATACTTCATATCATCTAAGGGTAACTATTTGGAAGCTTTATAGACAAAAGTTATAGTGAAAAGTCCAAACCAACATGTTTAAAGGTGATTTTAGGATCATTCAAAAACCCTAACTTCCCGAGGTAATATATATGAAAATATAGCAAACCAACATCTAAAAATTATACCACAAGTTTTTAAAGATATACGCTTCGTATCCTCTGAGGGTCACTATCTGAATCTCTCTAGAAAAAAAGTTATAGCGAAAAATTCAAATTGATTTGTTTAAAGTTGATTCCATGATCATTTAGAAACTCTAACTTCCCTAGGTAATATGTCCTAAAATATAGTGAGCCAACATATGATACTTGAACCACATGTACTTCAATATATTCAATTCATATACTCGAAGTGGCATGGTTTGAAACGTCTCCCAAAAAAGTTATAGCGAAAATTCCAAGATGGCATGAAAATATCCTCCTTTGGAATGATGTTCAATCTTTTTCCAACCTCTTCTTCAAATATTGAAACCCTTTCCATTAGCGTGCTTCTAATATGATATCTCCATGTCATGGATGAGTGAGTGAAAAAATGATGAATTTCTCCTCTTATTTATACTATTATTGGGCGCTTTTAGGGGATCCTTCTTCCTTTAGGGAAGACCTCTTTCCAAGGAGCCACAAGGGGGTGTTTACCCCTTCATTCCTCTTTATTTCTTTACAAGTTGGGAACATATGCTATATTTAATGTATTCACATCCAATCATCTCCTCCCTTTTCTAAGGGTGTGACTATGTTTACTCTTCATTATTCCAAGTAATCCTCCTTTTCCCGCAGAGTGATCCGATTGTGTAGTTTCTTCATATTCCTTTCGTTTCTTGCCTCCACAAGTGGGAAAGTGGGGTGTCCATAAATATATTCACTTGGGAATCATCATTACCTTTATTTAAAGTGAGGGAACATCAATATATTCAACTATGTTCTTCTTTTTCTTGGACATCTCTAGTCTCCCCTTGCCTTTTACATCAATGACAACAATATTTCCAACAAAATTATACCTTGCACCTACTAGTGATGGTTTATTCATGGAATATAAATCATTGTGGAAAATTTCCAATTGCATTCTCTCTTTATGCCTTTCATGTCTCAAAGGGATCCTATTTATGATTTCCAAGCACACACCCTTCACATATTCCATCACGGAGAATAATTTTAGGTAGTCTAGTAGCCATGTTATGTTTCACCATCAATTTAAAGCTTCAGAAATTTAAACATATGATTCATTCATGAAAAAATGTGGTCTGGTCGTTGATCTAAGCTATGAGTTTAGTTGGTATTTTATCTCTCTTGGGAACATAATGGAACGTATATAATCCGTATTTGGTATCAAGGAACCCTTCAACAACAATTTCCAAACTGTTCACATTCTTTACAACAAATCAATCTAGCTAGAATGCAACCTTTTTTCCAATGTTGGTAAGTTGGGGTACCAACAAAAAATTTGCACTCAAGTTGGGTACATGATACACATTAGGTATCACACCATTTTGGCATTCAATGCCACTACAACCAACAACAATAAGTGCATAATCATCTTCTACAAATATTTTCTTATATGTAGCTTCACTTAAGTAAGAGAAGGGAGAAGCATCTTTAGCCATATGGTGTGTATAGTTGGAATCGACTATCCACTCATAATAATTAGTGTGAGTACGTAGGGCCTAATAAGCACTAATAGAGAATGTGTAATTTCCTTCCACACCTTCTTGAATCTAGTGTTAAACATTGGTCAACCGTCTAGTCAAGACATCTACTACAAGTTTCTTGACCTTCTATTTTAGATTTCCATTCTTCTTCCAAAAAACCTTCTCAATGTGTCTCACTTTACCACAATAGTGATAGGTCTTATGCTTCCTACATTTATTATTCAAATTCAACTCATCTTGATTCTTCTTCTTATTTTTATTGACACACTCCTACCTTTTATTCAGGTTACATTGTCAACTCCTTTCTTTGTAGTTATGTCATCATTTTCCCGTCGAAAAATGGGTTTTCTACTTGGCATTTAGTTTGCCTCCATCAATCAATTTATCATGTTCCCTAATCCACAATCCACATAAATATTCAAAGGTACAATCCTTACCATCTTCTTGTTTTTATTCCCAACTAGAATTAAATGTTGAACATAATATATCACAGGGTTTCTTCATATTCATGAGGATTAATTCAATAAGGTACCATATTTCTTTATAAATTCATGGCCACATTCACTTGAATTCAATTGTAACTCCTTCACATGAGCCAAGTATAAATCAATCCTTTCAAAGGAGAGCTAATCAAGAGATATCAACTCTTTCTCAATCTACATTACCCGACTTTCATCGACTTTATGAAACAAAACCTTTATTATATTCCATAGTAATCCATACCTAACGAGGGAAATAAAATCCCTCTTGTATGAAAGAAAATCCCTTTTGAAATGTAGGTGGTAATAATTCATACTACCTCATCCTATCCTTCTTTCCATTTAGGATAAAATTCTATTGATCATCCTTTAGCTCTAGGATCATTGTTTTAGTAAAATGACAAAGCACCTTACTTTTCAACTAGGTAGCCATATCTTGTTCACATATAGTTGTGACCATTCAAGATCACTACTTCTCACTTCGAAACCATAATGTGGATATGTTGATCTAAATCCTAATACAGTTTAAAATTCTAAACCCAAATTTAATTGTAGATAGATCTGACTCAATAGAGCATGTATAATCGACACCTCAGAGACTTGTATACAATACGTTGTATTCAAACCAACATCTCTAATATGATGTTGGAGAATAAGGGAATTAGATAGATTGCATAACTAATTATTTCAAGTAGAGGTGGTGTCGATAAACATTGTTTGACAATACATAAAATTGCATTATCCATACATATAAGAATACATAAAGCATAATCCATGGGATTTTTATTTATATCATGTAGGGCCATCCCTTTATAGTGATAAGATGTAACTAAATCCATTCATAAGTGAGGAACACCAAATCCACATACTTGGGTTATAGCACATAACGACCTCCTTGATGCATGCCTTGTTTTGTGCCATAGCCTATGATTATTTTCTAACTATCTAACCAACTTTGTTAGTTATTTGACTCCGTCATTAGTCAGTTGGTCTCACTAGTTGAGTTCCTAGTCATATAATTAGTTGACCAAATATTCAACCATTCAACCGACTCTTCTACTCAAATATCAACTATCAACTATCTATCTCTAGAATATCCATAGATTTGATGAATTAGAAAACTGTGGTGTTCTAATAGTGGATGCGATTAAATGTAAGGTGGGATTCCAACAACTTGTATTGAGTGACAAATAGTATATTAAAATAAGTTTTGTTGGGTTAGAGGATGTAGAATTCATAAAGAGATCCATATGGTTTGGGTGAGGAGAAGCCATGAATGATGGGGGTAGGTTTATATGGATCATTATGCACTCCAACATAGGTTGAATGGCATAGTGTCAAAATATATATATACCTACTTACCTTGAACCATTTTCATTAAGCCCCATGGCTCCTCCTCCCATTCATGTAGGCTAAAAATGTGTTCATCCATGTCAATATCACATTGAACCTAATTTTATTGTATTCCTTTAGCTACTTCTCAAATCCCTCCTTCCATATAGTCCGTTATAATTCCAAATATGGAATGTTCCCATTGGTTTATATTATATCGTTCTCATAAGCTCATATTAAAGACCTTTAGGATGCATAGGAGGCAACACTAATTCCTATAATGACATTGCACCATGGGAATATTGACACAATGTTGATGAATGGCTAGGTAAGCTACACAAAAATCTATTTTTGGAGTGACCCTCTACTCCTTCAAATGCGCAATTCCTTATTGAGCATTCCATTCCAAAATTAAACCCCCCAAACCACCAATCTATCCTATATGTAGGAGCTCATTTTAACATTGTATCGCTCATTGATCGGTTTGTGTGAATGTAGGTAATGAATGAGAGTGGGTGATGGTGGATGGTTATTATTCTCACTTGAGTGAAAGCAGTATGATTCATGTTGATACCCATATATTCTTCCATTAATGTGATCATGGGGGTGGCACATAGAGGTGCTAGTTATACTCCCATCCATTTCTCTCGCCACCCTTTCTCCTAATTAAGTTCCTTGACTAGCTTGGATATATACCTCCATGTTGAGGTTGTTTTAGTCATGGAAAAATGATAGGTATTCAAAATCATCTCATACATGTTCCACTACATGCTCTCATTAAAAAATCCTAAAGAGCTGAAGGTTTGGAGGAAGCTTTCAATGGTTTCATGCCCGTATAATGATCATGGAGTCACCAGTTACCATAAATTTGCAAAATATTTTATTTGGGAGGATGGATAACCGTTATAGCACTGTCAAATCCTCCACCTCATTGTTTGTGGTAGTATCTATCCCCCAAACATAATCAATTTATTTATTTCCTCGAGATTCATGGATGACTTGTGCAATGACCCCCCACCCCCAACACTTACAACCTTTAAAAGAGAATTTATATTACTACAGTGAAAATTTCACAATATAAATATGTTACATTAACGTCTTCCAGTTTGATCATGGATTCCAAATTAAATATGTTGTTTACATAACATTACAAACAATTATATCTCAAGGGGTTGGTTCAACCAATGCTCACCAATGTTGCTAGGCATTTAGCTAGTTTTGTGTTAATAGTTACCTAATTTGGATTGCTCTATATTAGACACCTTACTCTACCATGATGTGTTTACTGAGGATATAATTCACGAATGTAGGGAAGAATCTCTTAGGTTTCCCTACAAGGTTTTCCTTGAGAAAAACTCATTACAAGTAATAATCCATAAAAATACCATATAATTATTTGTTCAAAAATCTACCCAGATCATCAACTTAAATGAGCAAAATTATGCTTAAAAGTGGTTATATATATATATTGGACGTAGCTTGGGTGGTTGGGAGGAATGATTATTACCCTCCCCACCCAGGTTCAATCCTTGTAAGTGATATGTTGAGCTCTTATATGGGAATATTTGATGCTCTTGTTGAGCCACCTTTCTAGCAACAATATTCAACCTTCCCACATTCCTCGTGGAATACCAGGGGGGCTTTCCATGGATGTAGCGAGCACCGATCTCACTGCTGTGAACCATATGAAAAAAATATTAAAATTGAGATATATAAATTTTTATTGCAATTTTAATTTTTCTTATAGGATTTTTTCATTAATGCCACATATAATATTTTTTTGATTTAGTTAATTTATAATTTAAAATTACATTTATTAAAATTAGCATGAAAAAAATTATTAACATAAATATATCTCATCTCAACTATTAAATCACAATTTTTATAATTATATTCGATAAAATATTGTGTATATGTGATGCCATTACACAAACACAAGCATATAGTCCTTTTATTTGGTAAGGGATTCCCTTCCCCACTGCAAAAAAATTAAAGTGGGTTCATTTTATTTTCTCATACATTTTGTGTTTGGGGATAAATACTTTACAATCAAGTGATTTTAAATGAGCAAGTATCTCCAAATTATTACGCATCATATCATTTTGGTAGATGAAAGATAAAACTTGGGTAAAATATAGTATAAAGTAGCTAAAATAACACAATTTCAAAATGAAATTGAGTGGGGAACTCACAATGAGATGCCAACTTTGTTGAGTAGAGGGGCCTCTATAAGTATTGGGTACAAATATTTATAATAACATAAACCCCCAAAAACTTTGAATTTCATGTTGTTCAATTTTTTCTATCAAACGTCAAGAGGGATCAAATCCATTGAGGTGCAAACATTTGGATAGGTTAGTACCTTGATGGATTTGATCCCTCTTGACACTTGATAGGTTTAGAGTGAAAATGGATCTAGGTTGGTTGCAGTTGTGGGTGGTCACATGAAGTTGCAGATGATCATAATTATGTATATGTATATGCTTGATTTGAATTCGATCATTTGAAATTTACCAAGTATCATTTATAATATAGAGGGTGATATTAAGAAGGCCACTTCAAAAGTGACATGAAGAATAAATTGAATAATACTAAACTAACAATGTTGAATAATGAAAATGTGAATAATATGAAAGGATTATAAGTAGCACATAGATTACATAGTGATCTATCTAAATCTATATTCTTCAACCTTTCTTATAGCCACACTTGGTAGCTTTTCCATGTTTTTATATCAATTATATGAAAAAGGAGGTTGAAATTGGATACCATTCAAACCTTTAGCTCGATATATTGCAGTAAATGTCATACCCTACCTCTATTGGTTCTGTTGATGCCCAGAAAATCCTTGCATCGATATTAAGGATTCTCCCCAATGAATAATCCCAATTAGATCATTCATTGTTTGGTATGGGGAATCCGTCTGGTTAACGGTCCAACTACCATAAGTATGTTTGTTTAATTTATGTAACAGTTGCGGCCCAGCCCACAATTTATATTTTATGTCAAGGTATGAGTATGCAAGTGTTTATAATCTAACTAATACATTTAACCTATAATTGACAGGAAGAAGCCTCACAAGTGATGCATAGGTTCTTACCTACCATGTTATCACTTCTACCTAATAAATTATCTAACCCTACCCTAAACTAACTAATATATCCTTTCAAGGAGTGAGTTTAATAAGAGTAATAGTATGAGAATGCTTATACAAATCTAACAAATAACTACTAAGATCAAGTATGCACACTCACAACGGAAAATTACAAAGATAGCTTTGATTATAATTAAATCAATTTATTACTCTAATATCACATAGACATTTGCATAGACAAGTAAAATCATTCATCACCATTGAAATAATTCAAAAAAGTTAGAAATATCCCACAGCATGAGCATGAACAAAAGAAGAAGTAATTATGATCTGTTAGTTACAGCATTCCACGCAAAAAATCTATGCAAGATTTTCCCAGCAAATAGGTCCTTCTCATTAGCAAAAAAATAATTCTCTTACAAAATGTCTCTAGTCTCTACTTAACTAGAAAAAGTACCCCTCTCTAGTACCCTTCCCCCTCTATTTATATTACAAGAGAATTTTTATTTACATGACTAATCACTTCATCTACCCCTGACTCTTGAGATGCCCAAAATTTGTCTCTTGTGTTTGCACAAATAAAACAAAAAAATATTTACAAATTAATATTACTCAACTGGTGGGACCTCCAGGGTGGAAATATAATTGTCCCACAAGTCCGTTTCTTGAAATATTATATTACATTGTAAAGGTTCTAATAACTTTAAAGAAACCTCATGAGTGGATAACTCTTTTCCCACATTTATTAGTCCCCTAACAGTCATTTTATAATTTTCTTCCAAAATATAAGAATTTATAGATGTTTATCCTATGTGTTGTTGGAGGTCTTCTTCATTCAGTACATCTAGCTTTGTTATGTACTCCAACTCTTCCTTCAAGAAAATTTTCAACTCTACTACGCGTTGGTCCTGGATGGGTAACTCGTACATATCCTGGGAAATTTTCTCTCATGCACTTGACAAATGTTCTTGTATATTTATTCACAGTTTGTGATATAATTCGGCACTTCTACTTGTATCGTTCTAGTTTCTTTTATGCAACTATCCAAAAGAGCTATATCAAGCTTGAGCTAAGCAACTGATTTGTTCGGAAAATGATCTGGAAAAACTGGGGGTGCTCTTTTCCAGCCGATCAACTTTTTTATTTTAGGAAACGTAGTGTTCAATTTCTCCCTGACAGGGAAGTTTCCTATAGAAATCTCCTTCATCCTATCTATCATCTTCTACATTTTATAAACTTCTCCAACCAACAATTCCTGCGAATGACAAATCTGTTCTTGTATCTTGCATGCTTGTTCATGGAATGGAGTCATATCTAACTTCTGATTTTTAGCCATTTCTACCTATTGTAAGAGAGATTCCTTATCTCCTACCAACTCATTGTTAGGTGTATTTACTGTTAAGGAATCACCAAATATTTAATTATCGACCAGGGTTGGTAATCTTAGAGTTGTGGCACAGTATATGCTGAGGTAGAATGGTACCTAAAACATCAGCTCGACTGACCTTAGAAATGTTTAATAATGAAAAGATCGAAAGATCTTTCAAAATGAAAAACCGAGTCAAACTTCAAAAATACAACTACTAAACTAATTAGACCTAACTAAACCAATAGATCAGAATAGTATCAATCTATACTACTCTACTCTATGAACAATAACTAGGAAGATAAAAACAACAATACTATTCTAGGAAACAAGACTTGATCAAAACAAGACTACTTTTATGAAAATGGAAACTACTGATTAATGATTCAAACTCTAATCTAGGAATTAGAAAGTAATAACTATGAATTCATAAATCTATCAATGAAATGATTCAGTTTACAACTAACTATGGAAACAAGAAACTATATTATCTTAAAGCAAGATTATAAACTACTTAATAAACCTAAGAAATTCAACACATAAACTATTCATGCATTCAACAAATACTCAAAACTAAGCTAAGCTACCTAATTCCATTCTCCTTGAGTATTATGAGGAAATGTGTCAAATGTAATAAGGACGGGAGAAAAGGTATCAAAATGACTTTCAAATGTGACAAGTAACATAACAGAAGTAAATCTAGTTTAACTTCTACAAAGAGATGCAAGCTAAAGAGTGTCCAATTACAACTAACTTTAAACATTGTAATCTATTTTTTATCCATAAGAAAATGACTTGGAAACAAAGTAATCTAGAAGCAAGTAGAAAACTTAATAAAGATATTTACTTGAGAATAAGTTTGATCTAGAAGCAAGTAGAAAAATTGATAAAGATATTTTATTTCTGAATCAAATCCTATTCTATGAACATCTTCATTAACTACGTGAATGAGAAGAGAAAATCCTATGCTTGAACTTGGAAATCATAAAAACTAATGTGCTTTAGAGAATGAAATTACTAAGTTTAATCCAAAAACAATCTTAATAAGAATTAAGTAGACTAATCTAGGAATGGAATTGACAAGTTCTAGAGCAGTAACAAGTTAAGAAATCAGAGATAAAAGAAACATAATTTGAAAAGAAAACTAAAGCAAAGTTAAGGAAATGAACGAAAACTAAGAATGAATGTGAAACTTAATTGAAACTCTATGTGGTTCAGAACAAGGTCCTAATTACATATATAAATGCTGATCAATTACAAGAAATATTACAATTCGAAAATCTAAGAAATTGAACTCTAAACAAGCATAAAAACAATGCAGAAAATATTAAAGTCCAGATGACAATCTAGATGACAGTCCGAATGACAATCCGAATGACAGAAAATGATATAAACTATGAAAATGAGCAAACTAAAATATTCTGATGCCAGCTGGTTTATGCATATGAACCTACAGTGCAAGAAAAATAGTAAATAAACAGTTTTAAGGCCGAGATAACAAGAAACAACTACACTAATCTATACCTAAGGAAAGAAAACCATTTCTATTGCATGATAAAGCAAGGCTGAAAGTAAAGTTAATCTACAGCTACATGAAAAATTAACAGAACTGAATCTAACTACAAACTGAACTTAAAACACTAAGCTAATTAACCTTTATCTAATTCCAATGGAAAGACTGAAAGGGAACTAAAAAGAACTATGCATGATCGGTCGTTCTAGATTCTGAAAATGTAAATTATATTAGCAACAAGAAATAAATTACAAGAAATAAAACAACATCTACAGAAAACCAAGTTAAATACTGAAAATGAAAAATATTTATTTGCAGAAAAGAAATAACAAGATATACACAATAAAAACCTCCGATTGTTGAGGGGCCCTTCTCAACAATCGGGGATTGTCTATCTCAAATTAATCACCAACAGAAAATGAACAGCTAAATCAAAAACTTCTAACACTGAATCAAAGGTTACACAGTCGTCTTCTAGCTCGGCGTACCTCTCTACTGCCACTAACTAGCTAACTTGCCAACTCTTTTCTCAACAAGAGATGTCTTTATATAATATTGCAAATGGGATAGAAGGTCGACCCTTTCAGTGTTCGACCTCTCTAAAAATAGGAGGTCTTAATGACTACAAAAACGGCTCAGCATAACACACAGGATGTCTGCCTGATTCCACGGGCGTTAGTTCTCCTTGACACAAGCAGCTGTGTATTGGTTTCCTTTGACGTGGGCAGGGAATGCGTTGTCAAGATGGGCGGACAGGAGCACGGATATTCTACAACGAGGGCTCACGCACCATGAGGAACACGTTGCCAACAGAACCCATGTCACTGTTTTTGTCTTTAATACCCTGAAATATCCCAACCAAAGAATCTAATGGTGCGAACGGAGGGCTGAACGATGGTCCGAATGCGGCTGGGAATCTTCAGCGTGAACGCACATCTGAATGAAGGTCCATTTGAAACCCATAGCCTACAGAACGAAGTCTATATCCCAAGCAGGTCGAGAAACGTTGAATTAATGCTAATAAATCATAATATAATGATAATTAATCAATATTTGTGTGATATGCAAACAAATTCATACCTGGGTTTGATTGACAATCTGAATGGCAAGAAGTATGAATTAATACGCCAAAAATGAGAAAATTAGTGCCAACAGAGCACGTTTAATGGCCAAAAACGATGACAAAATGGACATCAACACTCACTCACCAGAGACTGCAAATATTCCCTTTCGATTATCACCTCGTTTATGTGTGCTTGTAGATATTCCTTTTCACTGATAAAAGATTCTAATTGTTGGTTTGGACTCATCCCCTTTTCCTCCAACTCATTGATGTGAGAGTCGAAGAAACTTTGCTCTCCTTCCATAATGAGAAGTTGTACATTCAAAGAACCCCTTTCATTTTCCAAGTTATGGTTGTCTAACAGTAACTCATTATTTTCGGCTATTACTGCATCATGTTTCTTTTATAACTCAATCCCTTCACCTCTTTCTTAGTAAGGCCCCTCCTGTAGGGTCCTTCCTGCTTTACCTAAAACTCAACCACTTGATACAAAACAGATTAGAAAGCATAATGACTAGATAAATAATCTAAATAAATGAATAACTTAGCAAATTAAAACAAACCATAACCTGTCTCTGATACCATCTTGTCCACTGTCATCTGCATCTTCCATAGGATCCCTCCAGCAAAGCTCGTTTAACCGTAGGAAAAGCAACCGTTAGCTTCGCCACCCAACCATAGGCTCATGCTTTTAGTCGCATGGCCTCCCCCGAGCTTTGGGTCGTAGAGCTCATACACAATAATCAGGAAACCTAGCTTGGGATCCCCCCCCACCAAGATTTACAGCCAAACCCTCAATAACAGCAAGTCATGAGGTAACTCAAAATTACGATAGTCATCCAAGGTATGGGTCCTTTACCCATTCCCAATGCCTTCCTTATAAAGGAAAATCTCATGCGACATATGTCGCTTCATGCATAATTATTTATTTTATTTAAATTCTAAATAAAAACAACTCACCCATCCAAGTGTCAGCTTTTCTAGGAGATGCACCAACATTCCTAAGTTTGTTCATATTTGTCCCCTAGATATTTCACTTAACTCCTAGATATGTGGTGTAGGTGGGTTTGACTAGGTGTCCATGCCTAGGATTCCATTTTTCTCCTAAATAAATATTTTTAATATTTTTAAATAATCAGAAATATCCTTTCATGTGCATATGCCTAAATAACATTTAATATTATTTAAATGCCAAAGTAATAATTTATGTGCAAATGCCTAAAGTACTCAAATGCATTATAAGTAATGTTCTAGGAGCAAACTTATATGTTTTTATGCAGTTAAGTTTAACAATAATTTTCACTAGGATCTCGGTGTCGCGTCGTTGGGCCACCCCGTTTTCCTTAATTTCATTTCCCCAACATGGCACCACTCCGTCGGGTCCAGTCATCCATAGTTTCCATTCCTCGACAAGGTACCACATCATTGGGTCCTTGTGTCCACTCTTTCCGTTCTCGGCAGGGTACCGCACTGTTGGGCCCTTATGTCGTCATCCTTTCGTTTTGACTTGCGGGAACTTCATGTAGGGATTTCAAGAGCCGTTACCTTCCATTCTCCGTCTACATGCTATTAGGTACTAATGGCATTGAGGAGTGAGTCTGTTCTCACTACGCGCCTCCCAACTCGTACATGACCAGCTTCGTCGTGGCCCACCTCGTACTCCCTCATGCTTTCCTCTTGAGCAAGCGGATCAGTGCTTATCTGCTCAGCGTGGTTTTTCATCGGAAGTCGACATCGTCGTCGCTCTCCCTGTGTGTGATTTATCCGTACTCTACGACCCTTCAATTCCCTTGTGTGTCCATCGGTGAACCGTTTCACCTGCCACTACACACATTTCTTACAAACATATATTAGTAGTATTGTCCTCAATTATCATAATATGATTCATAAATCTGCTATTTCGTTAAGCATTTATAGTTTACTCATAACATTACTCATTCATCTAATGAGAAGTGCATCTCGTCAATATTTACTTTCTTCGTTCTCATCACATAATCAGTCATACAGCTAGTCGTTAAGCATCATTCACATGTACATTTTTCATAATCAAAGTTAATCATTAAACAACATGTAATCATTCATTTACATCAACTATCCAGATACACATATATTAGTATTTAATTGATTCACAATCAGTTTTAGTTATGAATATACTTAATATAACATCAAGGGATCGTTTTATTAATGTTTCAATAAGTCGGGTCAATCAAATAGGTGCCCTCAAGGTCTACAGTAGTCTAGGTGCACTACATACACCCCTACTTATTTAGAACTTCGTCTCGAAGTTCAAAATAAATGCAGAAAGCTATGACGCATCTCAGTTGCGTCCTCCCAAGTCGCAGAGCTAGGACTGTCACTGTCCCACTGCACTTTGACTTGATCAATCAAGGCTAATCCTTAAGCAAGATGTAATCAATCAATTATCCCACTCCACACATATAATTTAATTCCTTAATTCATTTATCAATTATTGTCACCATTCACATCTTCAGGTTTTCCTCAATCTTTTAAGACATATCAAGGCTCAAGAAACCACTATATCGAAGTTGTTCAGCTGAGTCACTTGACAGGTTCCCTTAAGGTCCACAGTCATTCTAGGGGCATTACATACACCCCTTCTTAAATAGAACTTCATCCCAAAGTTAATTTTTGTTCTTGTACTTTCGACGTTAGGTTTTATCTTGTTTTTCTATTCTCATCCCCATGTCATTGTATTCTAGTTTTCTCCAATAATCATGGTTATAAGCACAAGTGGTTAAAGTCATTAGCTCCTATATCATCTAGTACGGTTACAATACACCCTCAAGAAATTAATCATAACTTCGTCTCATATCAATCCAATAATACATTCCATAATTTTCAATCCCAACTGGATTTCCTATATCTCTTATTCATTCACGAAGGTCCATGATGTCCAAATTTTCAACAAGATGCAATGCGTCAACAACCACCAAAAATTTATCAAAACATAACAAATACGAGCAAGGATTTAAATCTATCTGGTTATCCTCCCTCCAAGACGAGAAGGTAAGCATCATAAAGTATTCAATCAAATAAAGATAGGTAAGGTATAATCACGGATTTAACAAAACAAGAGAGACCCTCAAATACTCAGAAACCAATTCTCAATTCGATATGATTTGAGGCATCGAGACTTAGTGACTTAGTCGAACATATCAAAATTGATCTCTTATTCCTTTCATCAATATCATTACTCGAGGTTAACGAGATTATCTCATCCTTACCTCATTTCATCATTCATGTTGCCATAAGACCACTTCGTTAGTTTCATCAATTCGTACAATGTGTGTTTTCTTAACCCCATTGAATTCCATCTCAAGGGTTGGTTGTCATTTCATCAAGTTTGATTATGACCCAAGGTTAGCTTCATTGCATTCGATTTATTATGCTAATCGTCTCCATACTTCTTTTTATGAAACATTGTCTTCATTTGACCATTTTGATACCATGGTTAAATTTCAAGTTTGTAGTCCTGAGTTTTTCGTAAATGGTTTTGTCATAACGTATGAGATCGATAACCCTGAGCGTCCACATCTGAGTACAAGGATCCTTATGATTTAATCCAACAATGGGGAATATATAATATATATGCAGAACCTGGGGATTGATCCGCTGGATCAGGCGTCGCAAAAATAAATAAATAACAATGATGAGAATATAAATGCAGAGTTAGGGACCGCTAACCCGTGAATGTACTGCCAACAGATTATTCATGGATATTAAGCACCAAGAGGTTGTTCAGCTCAGAATTGGGTAAGATAGCTCTTAGAACAACATAATAGGAATGGCACGCACAAGGATCTATATATCAGAGTTGGACGTATACCAAGAAGATCAAAATGAAAAAAAAATGCAGAAGTCTATAAGGTCAGGGTTGAAGATAATAAAATAGAGGAGTTCAATAGCCATGCGTAGAGCTCTCAGAATGAGTCCATGTGGTTAGCATGACTGTATAAGAAAATCAGAGTGTCATAGGGGAGCATGGTAAGATTGAAATATGAAAATAAATGGAAATTTAGACATTTAAAACTACACACACAGTCCAGGATTATGAGTTTCGACATAACGCAAAAGTCCGATCTCTTTCCTTTCTTATCAAATAATATTAATATAGTTTAAATAGAAAACCAACATACACAGTCCAGGAATATGCATTCCATCATAATGAAAATGTCCGATTTCTTTCATTTCCTTTTTTTTTTAATGAAACCAGAATAACAATCTCAATACTGAAAATAATATAAAAGAAAACAATTGAACCTGATTCGCATGTCGAGTCCGAGATGAAGTAGATCGTTGTAGCAGCGACTGATTCAACAGTCCGGATCCGACCTTCGATGAAGATATCGACAAACCCCCCTGTATTATGAGTCTAGTGCCCTCAAGGCTCGACTGGCTCTAATACCAAATGTAAGGCCCCTCCTGTAGGGTCCTTCTTGCTTAACCTAAAACTCAACCACTTGATACAAAAGTGATTAGAAAGCATAATGACTAGATAAATAATCTAAATAAATGAATAACTTAGTAAATTAAAACAAACCATAACCTGTCTCTGATACCATCTTGTGCACTGTCGTTCACGTCTTCCGTAGGATCCCTCCAGCAAAGCTCATTTAACCATAGGCGAAGCAACCGTTAGCTTCGCCACCCAACCATAGGCTCATGCTTTCAGTCGCATGGCCTCCCCCGAGCTTTGGGTCGTAGAGCTCACACACAATAATCAGGAAACCCAGCTTGGGATTCCCCCCCACCAAGATTTCCAGCCAAACCCTCAATAGCAGCAAGTCATGAGGTAACTCAAAATTACGATAGTCATACAGGGTCTGGGTCCTTTACCCATTCCCAATGGCTTCCTTATAAAGGAAAATCTCATGCGACACATGTCGCTTCATGCATAATTGTTTATTTTATTTAAATTCTAAATAAAAACAACTCACCCATCCAAGTGTTATCTTTTCTAGGAGATGCACCAACATTCCTAAGTTTGCTCATATTTGTCCCCCAGATTTTTCACTTAACTCCTAGATATGTGGTGTAGGTGGGTTTGACTAGGTGTCCATGCCTAGGATTCCATTTTTCTCCTAAATAAATATTTTTAAATAATCAGAAATATCCTTTCATGTGCAAATGCCTAAATAACACTTAATATTATTTAAATTCCAAAGTAATAATTTATGTGCAAATGCCTAAAGTACTCAAATGCATTCTAAGTAATGTTCTAGGTGCAAACTTATATGTTTTTATGTAGTTAAGTTTAACAATAATTTTCACTAGGATCTCGGTGTCACGTCATTGGGCCATCCCGTTTTCCTTAATTTCATTTCCCCAACATGGCACCACTTCGTCGGGTCCAGTCATCTGTAGTTTCCATTCCTCGGCAAGGTACCACATCGTTGGGTCATTGCGTCCACTCTTTCTATTCTTGGCAGGGTACCGCACCGTCGGGCCCTTCTGTCGTCATCCTTTCGATTTGACTTGCGGGAACTTCATGTAGGGATTTCAGGAGTCATTACCTTCCATCCTCTGTCTACACGCTATTAGGGACTAATGGCGTTGAGGAGTGAGTCCATTCTCACTGTGCGCCGCCCAACTTGTACGTGACCAGCTTCGTTGTGCCCCACCTCATACTCCCTCATGCTTTTCTCTTGAGCAAGCGGATCAATGCTTATCTGATCAGCGTGGTATTCCATTGGAAGTCAACATCGTCGTCGCTTTCCCTGTGTGTGATTTATCCATACTTTACGACCCTTCAATTCCCTTGTGTGTCCGTCGGTGAACCGTTTCACCTATCGCTACACACATTTCTCACAAACATATATTAGTAGTATTGTCCTCAATTATCATAATATGATTCATAAATCTGCTATTTCGTTAAGCATTTATAGTTTACTCATAACATTACTCATTCATCTAATCAAAAGTGCATCTCGTCAATATTTACTTTCTTCATTCTCATCACATAATCAATCATACAGCTAATCGTTAAGCATCATTCACATGTACATTTTTCATAATCAAAGTTAATCGTTAAACAACATGTAATCATTCATTTACATCAACTAACCAGATACACATATATCAGTATTTAATTGATTCATAATCAGTTGTAGTTATGAATATACTCAATATAACATCAAGGGGTCGTTTTATTAATGTTTCAATCATTTGGATCACTCAAATAGGTTCCCTCAAGGTCTGCAGTAGTCTAGGGGCACTACATACACCCCTACTTATTTAGAACTTCGTCTCGAAGTTCAGTTGCATCCTCGCAAGTCGCAGAGCTAGGACTGTCACTGTCCCACTGCACTTTGACTTGATCAATCAAGGCTAATCCTTAAGCAAGATTTAATCAATCAATTATCCCACTCCACACATATAATTTAATTCCTTAATTCATTTATCAATTATTGTCATCATTCACATCTTCAGGTTTTCCTCAATCTTTTAAGACATATCAAGGCTCAAGAAACCACTATATCGAAGTTGTTCAGTTGGGTCACTTGGAAGGTGCCCTTAAGGTCCACAGTCATTCTAGGGGCATTACATTCTTTTACTAAGTTATCCTTCAGCTTTAACAATTTTTCTTTGTTGCGTTCTAGTTTGTTCATTAGTTTATCAACATTGTCGGCATTTGCTTGAGTGGCTGCTATGTTGATTGATGCAGTGAACTTGGGATCATTGTCAGTGCCTTCCATTATGGTGCTTTCCTGAATAGTTACCACATCTAGTTGTGTTCCCATTTTCAGCCTTTTCTTCGTTCTCCTTGAAATAGTCTTCCTTCTTGGGTCAAAGACTATTGTATCCATTTTTTCTACTGAATGTTGCTTCAAAGGAGTAAAAGGAGTGAGCTTTAGCTCAACAAATGGAATGTGGCCTCCCATAAGTGGAATTTCGGAGATATCCAGGAGATCTATATCCATGTCTTGAATATTATAGTATATTTCTTGGACTTCTTTGTCCTCCACATCTTTCTTGAGCTTATCTTCTTATTCTCTTTGTCTTTCCAATTTTGTTGCTCTATCTGTTGCTTCTTGCTTTTCCTTAATGAGCCTCTCCTGTTCTGCTTCTTCCTCTCTCATCTTATGTTCTTCTTCCTTCTTTTTCTTGATTCTTCTCCTTTCCTTTCTTGTCTTTTTTATTCTTTTGCTCGTAGTCTTTCTGCTGCCACAGCTTCTTCTTTGGAAATATGTAATTCTGCCTCTTTAGCGGTATCGATAGTACAACTGGAACCTACACCACTTTTCTGGCCAAATTGTTTATTCAAATATGTCATGTTATTTTCCCTTCAATATACTTCCTCATCCTTAAGGAAATGACTCGTGTATTCAAAGAGGATTTTACATGACGCATAGTGTTGGGAAACCTTTTGTAGATTGTCATTTCTGACAAATATCTTTTCTCCAAAATGAAATGCTTCTAAGTCTTTTACAAAAACCTCAACTCCTTTTACCTAAGGGAATTTATACACCCCAACGACAAATGGAAGTGGTGAGTAGGAAGCCTTCTTATGTTCATTTAAAAAATTGCCTACTCCATTGATGAAGACTTATCTTACCGCCTCTTTTTGTACCACATAATCTATTGCGTACCTTGGCATTAGTGATGGATCTTTGGTACCCCCATACATCCTGATATACATTCCTTCTGGGGTAAAATAGAAATCTCTATATTCACAGATGACAACCATTGCGTTTTCCAACAAGCAATTGGGTTCTTCATTAAATATTAGCCAATATAGAGGAATTATGAATTCCTCACAAATAAGCTTGTAGAAGCTTGCAAACTTGTGTGCCCACATTATTTGGTAAGCTACATATAGTGGGGTCTCAGTTGGGATCTAGTAGCACCCCAACTTGTGGAATGGGTGTCTAATAAAGATGCAGTCAATAAGGTAGGAAGACATATAAAACTCAACTTTCTTCCGGGTCATCTCTCCTTGGGATATTGCTATCGTTGATGCCATATTCTATGAGATAATGTCTTCCCAGTTGAAGACGGTACCATGAGAGGCGATATGATACATAAGAGGCACCAACTAAGCTTATAGATATTCCCATTTTCCCTATTGAATATTCTGTTCAACATTAAAGCTATGATTTTGAATGGTGTTTTTAAATTCGGATTTGTATTCTCCACTTTCCCTTTGCCTCAATTTTTTTCTAGAAATCAACATTTTCTTAGCATATTCAAAGTGATCTATGTTAACTCCCCTTATCCAATCATTTGTCATCATAAATTTAGGAGAGGCTAACTTGTATGCTGTGATAATGTGACCTGGTTGACATGAAGCAAATCCTTCTCCATTCGCCCCAGCTATGATCTGTGTGCCGACATCCACATGGGGTAAAATCCAACCAATAACTATTGACCATGGGAAAAGCTCTAGTCAGGTGGCAGATTTATGAATACCTAATCGTTTGATATCCTAATACAACATCATCCCTTCAATGGATTCATCTTGTACATTCTGATCTAGGATGAGGTGATATAGTTCACCGTTTCGGCGGAACATCTAAAGTTCTTCTAATTTAGAAAATGTATTTTATTTTGTCTTTCAAGAAAAATCTAAGTGTAAAAAATGAGTAGATCCAAGATGAAACAAAATCTGAGTAAAATATAAAAAAAATAAAGTAGGGGCCCTACAATTTTATAAAAAAATTACGGATCAAGTTGCAGCTGCAACAATTGGCCACTAGCTGGTGAACACAGATCTCTGAACAAACTCTTCTTGAGGATCACAATTTCTTGTTTGTCATTAATTCTAATTGTAAAACTATGCCCTTGTCATTTTATCAGGATTTTAAAAGTCTAAAGTTTTAGACAAGGAGAGGAGCTTCTTGAATCATATTGGTCATTCGTTTTGGGAATTAGGGCAACCTAGACCAGATTTCTTGACCACTCTCCTAAGGCCATAATATGGAGTTCATTATTTGTCCCGTATTTTGGTTACCTCTAAATATGACTCCATAGGATTGTAACCAAATTATACAGATGTATTCATTTTTTCTTCATTCCCATGCTACTAGCATTTATTTGGATTCTTTCTTTTGACGAGTTTTATCGTCCGAGTCCTTCAAAAAATAGCTTTCTCCAATCTTCAAACATTTGATGTGGGTTCTTCCATCCATAATGTCCTTTTGTTTGAATGATGATTTTTTTATTTTGTTTTTCATACTCACAGATGGAGAAAAACCTTTTGGAATATCATATGGGGAATCTTCTTGATTGTATATATCTTATTTTCAAGACCATTTCTTTGATGGAGATAAAAACTTTTCATAATTTTTTTGACTCTTCATTATAATCATTTTTTGTTGTAATTTTCGTAGCATGGGATCATGTTGATTGCCACACATCTGCAAGACTTTCTTCCTTTCCATGGGTTAGTTATAGAAGGCTAACTGAGATGGTCATTTATTTGTATGTGAGTGGAGCCCCAAGATAAAAATTTAGAATTCATGGATCTTGTCTATTTAACAAGGTTTATATTGACACAAAATGAAACACGAAGAAGGTTTCCACTTTTAAAACAAAGTAGCAATTAAAATCACTAATGACATTGTTGTTACAAAAATAAATCCTTTTGTTTCAAAGCCAATTCTAATCCTTCTGTGATTATAAGATATCATATGAGAGTGTTCAGATATCTATATTTCTACACATCACTCAGAAGTTTGAGCTGGGTTTTATTTAAACAAAATAAAGCAAACAAAACAAAATCAAACCAAAATGAGATAAGGTTGAAGCTAACTAACCTAAGAAGAAAACAAACGAAATCAAACGGAAAGCTAAGAATCAACAAAATTTATTTATGTACAATAGGTCTCCCTAAATCTAGGAAAAATATTGTTTGAGGGCTAGGCCATTGATAGGGAGTTTTTCCTTTTCCCCTTGTAAATCTTGTAACTTATAAGTTGTCGGGCCAAGATTCTCCACCACCCGATAAAGACCAAGCCACAATTGTTGAAATTTGGTATGTTTTCCCTTTTCTTCATGAGGATGATCCCACGTTAGAACTAGATATCCTACCTCAAAAAATTTCTTTCCATATTTTCGATTATCAAACTACCTTTTAACAATGTCTTAGTGACAGTTGAACCTATATTTGGCCTTTTGTCGTGCTTCCTCAAGTTTTAGCAAGGTATTAATGCGTGAATGCATGATTTCGCTACTTGACCCTCGAGATGTCTGAGCTAACTGTAGGGAAGGGAGTAATATGTTTGGGGGAAGAATAGCCTCTTTCCCATAGACCAAGGTGTAAGGATAAACCCCTAGTGAATTTTTTGGATTGACCCTATCTTCCCATAAAGCGTTGGGAAGAGTTGTATGCCAATTAATTTTGGTTTTCAATGACACTTTTCTTCAATATTCGTATAAGGTTTTTATTAGTAGATTCTTCTAACCCATTCCCTTGAGGATAGTAGTTGGATGAATAATGAAATTTAATTCCCTTTTCAATAGCAAATGTACTCAACTTGAAAGAAAAAAAATAAGATGCATTATCAAAAAATAATGAAATTGGAACCCCAAACCTGGTTATGATGTTTCTTGCAAGAAAATGATGACCTCATCTTCATTTACTTTATGTAAAGGAGTGGCTTCATTCCATATCGTAAAATAATCAGTGGCGGTGAGAATATATCAGTGTTGTAGCAAAGAGTTGGGATTGGTTTTTCCAATGATGTCTAAACCCCATTGTTTGAATGGTTTTGAAATAGTGACTGGCTATAATGGTCCTGTTGATTTTGGCATCCTACTAGCATTTCTCTAACATATATCACATTTCCTTGTGTAAGCATGAGCATCCTTAAAAACAGTGGGCCGGTAATATCCGACTCTCAATATTTTATGAGCAATAGTATCCCTGAAATAATGTCCCCCTGTAGGTCCATCATGTAACACCTTAACCACCTTTTCTGTGTAATCATTTTCAAGGCATATGAGTAACACTCCATCTATTATTTGATATGATGTTGATTTCAATCGGAGGGTCCTTCTTTGTTTAGAATTCCAGTTCTTTGGAAAATATCCATGTTGAAGATAATGAATTAAATCCCTATACCAAGACTCTGGAGTGGTAAAAACAAAACATACTTCGATTAAATTCATTTCGGATTCATTCTCCCATCCAATATATCCATTATTTGGTTGTTCAGTAAGCAACTTGCATAACCCTTGACCTTTGATGATATTATCTAGTTTAAATTCTAGGTCATATTTCGTGTTGATGTATATGTAACTTCGGAATGTATTTCACATATATGTATATTGTATTCCTATAGAGATGTTATTATTCCTCTATACGGAAGTGGTTGTATTCCTATAGAGATGTTATTATTCCTCTATATGGAAGTGTCGTCATTTATATTGTAAGTGTCGTAACTTATACTTGATGGGTTATTAGACCACCTTGTTGGGGTCGGCCATGTGGATCAAAGGGTTATTAGACCACCCTAGTGGAGGTCGACCCAGTCAACATTATGTTAAGTGGTTAAGTTGAGGCCAACCTAGTTGAGTAAAGGTCAAGTCAAGTTAGTGTATAAATAGAGAGTGTGTCTCTCTCATTTTACACATTCTATTCTCTCACTCACACTTTGGAGAGTGGCGCACTTGTGGAGGAGGAGTCTCTGCTGCTAGGAGAAGACTATCTCTTGTATTCTAGTTGTATAATTGCTCTATCTATCTCTGAGGAAGTTATTGGGGTTTTTCACCTTTATTGTTTTCCCCAAGTAAACTCTGTGTCTCTTGTGTGCTTGCATTATTGTGTCCATGATTGATATGATGTACATTTGTTGTACATGTTGTTCTCTCAGTTAAGATCCTAGATCAGATTGAAGTAAATTCTAAAAATTTAACATGGTATCATAGCTAGCCTGAAAGAAGGCATGATATGGCATGTATGACACTTGTTGCACTTACGATGCTAGGGCTTGATATAGCAAAAACCAGTCATCGTAGCACTTTCGCTATAAATCCGTTTTGGCAAAGTTTTCGGGTCTAAAACTTTTAAAGGTTGAATATTAGATCCCCATGTACCTTGTGTCCAAAGGAAAACCTATAATTCATTGTACTTTGTGATTTATGATCTGTACAATATAGGGTTTCTGCCTCTTCCAGATCTGAGTCAAAAACAGGTGACCTTGGAAAAAAGGTCATAACTTGGGATAGGAAGATCCAAATGAAATTTCATAAAAAGTGACAGGTAGTACACAGAATGTACTATCTCAGGAAACGTTTTCAGAGGCCGAAGTTGAACTTGTGACACGTGGAACGCCATACAAGTTCGCTCTCCTGTTTTATCCCATAAACAGGTCACGTTGCGACACTTGGAATAACACTCTCTCAGAGAATCCAATTGAGGTCAGACCTATTGGGATGGAAAGATGACAGGTCGGGCTATCTCAGAAAAAGTTTTCAGACCTTTTGGATCGAAAAGTTTGGAGTTACACCAGAAACAATCAGCTCCAGATCCAGTTCCTGCAAATCAAGTGGATTGGATTAATCTTAGAAGAGGTTGGATTGATCACCTACATAAGTGAAGAAGTTGTTGTTTCAAAGGGAGATGAGGCTAAGGCCTTCCATAAGAAGATTACAAGCAATCTTGACAGGTATGTCTTACAGGTATTTTTCGAATTCTGTTCATAGTTAAGTTTATGATATGTTTGTCTTCATATCATTACAGTACAATCTTGATTAATTACTAGACTTGTCGTATTACCTTAATAGAAGATATTCATTGATTAAGTTTTTGACACTTATGATTGTACTAATGCATTGTGATGTTGTATGAGGTTTATGTTGTTCGCTAACATAAAAGGTACACCAAGAAATAAAAATCATGTTCTACTTCAAGAACATATGATCATGGTGACATGAAGACAAAGATTCATCCATTGTCATGGATCACATAGAAGATCTACTTACTAGGTATGTATAACTTGGTTCTACAATGGTTAACTTATGAGACATGCAGGTTACTAGCACAAGTCACTGAAGAGAACCAGAAGACATTATGTGGGTATGTTAGACATAACTAGCTAGCATGCTAATCCAGGTATGTTTTCCTATATCAAGCTAGAATCCTACCTTGTGTTAGTATCTTATACTGTTATGTTGTTGATAATGATTATTCATGAAGTCATAGGTTTGAATAGTCATGATTGTATTCATATTATGTTTCTTACCATAATTGATGATATGACTAACCAGAAGAATCATGAAGGTATAGGTTTGAGTAATCACAGGTTTATGCATTGATGATTTAACTAATCAGAAGAGACCTATGATCAAATAAGAATATGCATGAGTAAAAGAAGACTTCCCTGAAACCTTGAATACTAATGTTTATTATCTGTGAATGATCATGACTATACGTGTTTAAGATTATTGTGTTTTGATAGTATTAAGATTATACTAATAAATGTGTGATTATGTATGAGTCCTCAAGGATAACACAATGATGATACTAATAAGCATGCATAGTGATTAAGGATGGATATAAGTTCAAGGATAGGTAATCCAGGAAGCAAAGATCAAGAGGGAGCACACTCTAGTTGTTCCTGCAAGAAAGCAAAGGAGCACACTTCAGTAGTTTCTGCAAGGATGCAGATATTCAGAGGGAGTTGACCACTTCTCACAATCCACATCAGAATGGAGTTGCAAAGATTCAGAGGGAGTCCACTCAGCAACCAAACAAAGATAAGTATTTGAATTGGCATTTCTTACATAATGTTATTCAATGATGTATATGCTTATGTTCCTACCATTAGGTTGTGTATTATGCATATTAGAATAGTTGAATTGATGAATAGTATACTACTAATATACATGGGTAAGTGGCCTATGGCACTGTACAACATTCCATTGCTACTTATCTAGAATGAAACCTCTTTGCTGACATGTTAGGAGTTGTGCACACTCTTAACAATGTTATGGTAGAGATTGGAAGGCATCTAGAAAGTTATGGAATATGGATGAATGTTGTATTGAAGCATTGGCTAAGATAATTGCATGACTGTATGACATATTTATTTATGTGTAAGAATTTGTTCTGAAAACTATGAGATGTTTTCTAATCATGCAATTTAACTTGTTGTGTAGGAAAGATCTTATACCATCACCTACAAAAGAAGGACTACAACATTTGTTCAGCAACAAAGTTATCTATTGAAAATATTGAAGATATTGATGTTCCCAGGATCTAGGGAAAATGACATGATCGAGGAGTACCAGTCGATCATAAAGATGTTTGGGATGCAGTCCCAAGACCTGAAGGGGAGTCTGTAGTGACTTCCAAGAGGATCTACAAGATCAAGCATGTTGCAGGTGGTAGCGTAGAGACTTTTTCTCCTATAGCCAGATACACTTTCATTAAATCAGTACTTGCTCTGGCTGCAGTGACGAAGAGGAAGATACACTTTCTTGAATGGTGAAGTTGAAGAAAAAGTGTATGTGGTGCAGCTACTTGGTTCTGAGACACATGACAAGGAGTCATATATGTGCAAAACTTGGTATGGTAGGATAGACAACTTTCTATCCAGTTTGGGCTTTACCAAGAGTAAAGCGGATTCCAACCTTTACTACAAGGTTGAGGAAGGCAATCCAGTGATACTAGTTTTGTATATGGATGACCTATTTATTACAGGTGAAGATAGATTGATTGCCGACATGCAGCGGAAGCTTGCTATTGAGTTCGAGTTGAAGAACTTGGGGATGATGCACTATTTGTTTTTGGCATGGAGGTGTGGTAGAGTGCAGATGGAATCTTCCTTGGATAAGGGAAGTATGCAGTAGAGATCCTGAAGAGGTTCGGGATGATGGACTGCAAGGCTATGGCCACACCTATGGCATCGAACCTCAAGCTTCTATGTGATACTCCATCTGAGCCGGTTGATATCACTATGTATCGTTAGATGATTGGGTCCTTGATGTACCTAATGAACACGAGACCAGATATTTGCTTTGCGGTGAACACATTGAGCCAGTTCCTGATGGATCCGAGGAGTGTTCACCTGGTTTTTGTAAAGCATATTCTGAGGTACCTGAAGGGTACAGTTGATTATGGGCTCAAGTATGTTGCAAATCAAAATTTTAACCTGCACGGTTATGTTGATTCAGATTGGGCAGGCAGTGCTGTAGATAGGGATCAGGTGTGATCTCTTGGTTTAGCAGGAAGCAGTCATGCGTAGCATAAAGTACAGCCAAAGCAGAGTATGTTGCGACGGATGAGCAGGTTGCAGATGTATTGACCAAGCCATTGGCCAGAGTGCAGTTTGAGTACTTCAGAGAGAGGCTTGGTGCACTTCAGATTGAGGTTCCTTCCAAAGGGAAGTGATGAGTCCGGAAGATGCAGATGCACATGAGCTTTTCTGACATGGTTGATGTGTTCTCCCTTGGTCGTGATGTAATTGCTAAGCCATTTTTCACATGGTGGTAGACGTGTTCTCCCGTGGTGAAAAAGTAAGGGCTGGAGCCTTCCCCGAATGGTGGTAGATGTGTTCTCCCATGTCGGTGGTGTAAGTGCTAGATGATGTGCATCTGGGCTGTGCTTCATGGACGATGAGATGATCTGAAGAGGACGATGCTATGATGATCAGGAGGATCATGGATGATGAGCATCAGGATGATGCTCCAGTTACTACTCTGTATATGTATATGCATCATGTTGGATGCTTGTTATGATCAGTTGGATCATTTATATATATGCATCATGTTGGACGCTGGATATGATCAGTTGAATCATTTATGTATGTATGCATCATGTTGGATGCTGGATATGATCAGTTGGATAATTTGTATGTATTTTGTATATGCATCATGTTGGATGCTTAGACCATGTATCTGTATATGTATCAGGTGGATACTGAGATCATGTATGTTGATATGTATCAGGTGGATACATTGTGTGGATCATGTATCTGTGTATGTATCAGGTGGATACATTGTATGATCAAGTAGATCATGTATGATGATATGTATCAGGTAGATACTTGGTATGCATTAGGTGGATGCATTGTATGATCAGGATGATCATGGATGACGAGCTTCTCCAGATGACATGCATCAGGACGAGGCAGTGATGATGATCAGGATGATCATGTGTACATCAGGATGATGTATGGTGAGTATCAGGATGATACTTTGTGGCCGTGGATCAGGTTGTGCAGATGAGCATGTCTGGGAGATACTATAGGTTGGAGTTGTGTACCATAACAGCCTGGGATGCTCTTTTGAGACATTGCTCTAGGAGGACATGTAATTTGTGCCCTGGGAGATCTTCAGGTCGGAGTTGTGTACCCGTAACATCCTGAGATTCTCTTGCGAGGTTTTGTCCTATGGCATGTAATTTGCTCCTGGGAGATCTGGACAGGATGAAAAAGGCCTCAGATGCTTCAACCAGGTTTTGCCATGACCACATGTAATTTGCTCCTGGGAGATCTGGACAGGATGAAAAAGGCCTCAGATGCTTCAGCCAGGTTTTGTGGTGGACCACATGTAATGTGCTCCTGGGAGATCTGACAGGTAGAGCTATGTGCTCGTAACAGCCTGGGATGCTTCATCTAGGTTTTGTGGTGAGATCACATGTAATGTGCTCCTGGGAGATCTGACATGTAGAGCTGTGTGCTCGTAACAGCCTGGGATGCTTCAACCAGGTTTTGTGATGGGTCACATGTAATGTGCTCCTGGGAGATCCGACAGGTAGAGCTGTGTGCTCGTAATAGCCTGGGATGCTGTAGACAAGTTTTGTGACGCACGTAATAAGTCCTGAGGATTCCACAGTATGGCTAGTGATGACGAAGACCTGCAGGTGGTGGGCCTACATCCAGTATGAAAAAGGACTGGCTCTGTAGAACTTCCTATGACGAGTAGATTCAGAGATTGATTGAGATAGCAGCAGTAGTGACGATGATGATGACTCGATGATGATTATCTAGTGACGATGATCCAGAGAAGATGACTTGTGCTAGAAGACCTATGTCGAGAAAAACCTTCCTAGTTAAGAGGGAGTGTTGATGTATATGTAACTTCGGAATGTATTTCACATATATGTATATTATATTCCTATAGAGATGTTATTATTCCTCTATATGGAAGTGGTTGTATTCCTATAGAGATGTTATTATTCCTCTATGTGGAAGTGGTTGTATTCATATAGAGATGTTATTATTCCTCTATATGGAAGTGTCGTCATTTATATTGTAAGTGTCGTAACTTATACTTGATGGGTTATTAGACCACCTTGTTGGGGTCGGCCCTGTATAAGTCATGTGGGTCAAAGGGTTATTAGACCACCCTATTGGGGGTCGGCCATGTGGGTCAAAGGGTTATTAGACCACCTTGTTGGGGTCGGCCCTGTATAAGTCATGTGGGTCAAAGGGTTATTAGACCACCCTATTGGGGGTCGGCCATGTGGGTCAAAGGGTTATTAGACCACCCTAGTGGGGGTCGGCCCAGTCAGCATTATGTTAAGTGGTTAAGTTGAGGCCGACCTAGTTGAGTAAAGGTCAAGTCAAGTTAGTGTATAAATAGAGAGTGTGTCTCTCTCACTCACACTTTAGAGAGTGGAACACTTGTGGAGGAGGAGGCTCTGCTGCTAGGAGAAGACTATCTCTTGTATTCTGGTTGTATCATTGCTCTATCTATCTCTGAGGAAGTTATTGGGGTTTTTCACCTTTATGGTTTTCCCCAAGTAAACTCTGTGTCTCTTGTGTGCTTGCATTATTGTGTCCATGATTGATATGTTGTATATTTGTTGTACATGTTGTTCTCTCAGTTAAGATCCTATTTCAGATTGAATTAAATTCTGAAAATTTAACATTCCGGTATTGCAGTCAGCCAATTTCCTTGTCTTTTTCCCAACTCCTTTTATATGAATAAATATCTAATAGCCAGATGAGGTATTATAATATTTGTCCTATTTTTTAGAATGTAAGGTTTGAACTGTTTTACCGCCTTAAATGCCGCATATGATTGTTTGTCTACAGCTGGGTAATTTAGTTCATATCCTTGTAATCTAGTGCTCATAACAGATATTGGATATTCGTCTCCTTGTTCTCCTTTCTGCGTGAGCACTGCTGCAAGAGAATGATCTGAAGAAAATGTATATATAATAAAATCCTTTTCAAAATTTGGACAGCTTAATGAAGGCACATGAGAAATGGCCTTATTTATGTCCTTAAACGCATTCTTTTCGATCCCAGTCTATTTAAATTGTACATTTTTCTTCACCATTTGTTGCAAAGGTTTTAATATTTGTGAAAAATCTGGTACAAACCTTCGAACAAAATTTATTGTGCCCATAAACGATTGCATAGCCTGCTTATTATGGGGCATGGGAATCTGGATTATGGCTTGAATTATTTTTGGATCTATAGATATTCCCTTTCTTGAGATGATGTGTCCTAACAGTTTTCCTTCAAGGACGACAAAGATGCTTTTCTTAGGATTCAAAGGTATGCCATACTTCCTACAATGATCAAAAATATGTTTTAAATAGAAAGAATGATCCTCTCTTTTCTTAGAAAAAACTGTCACATTGTCTAAATAAATAACAACATTGTGGTCGACTAAACCTCAGAATGCAATGTCCATGGCCCTTTGAAATGTGGCTCCAGCATTCATAAGGCCAAAAGGAATTCTTCTATAAGAGAATGTTCCCCATTTTGTGCGAAAGGTAGTCTTGAGTCGATCGTTCTCAACCACTAATACTTGATTGTAACCTGAAAATCCATCCAGTAAGGAGAACATCTATGACCCTGATACCATCTGTAATATTTTTTCCATGGGTGGGACCGGATAGTTATCTTTATTTAATGCCCTATTTAGATTTCAAAAATCAACACATAGTCTTATTTATCCTATTTTTTTCTTACAGGCACCAAGTTCGCCACCCATTCGGAATGTCTGACTTTGAAAATAATCTTAGCATCCATCAAATTTTTTAATTCCTTTTGTATTAAGGATTCAAGCGTAGGATGCATATTCTGGAGTTGCTGCTGAAATGGTTTTTCTCCTTTCTTGATAGGTATCACATGTTTTATGATGCGTGTATCATAAGTCTTCAAATCATCATAGGTCCATGCAAAAATGTCCTTGTATTGCTAAAAAAAATTACTAAACTTGCATCTCTCACCAGGTGAACAACTATGTCCTAAATTGACATATTTAGGCTCTTGTTATGTGCCTAAGTTTACCAGTTTGTACTGCATTAAAGAGATGTTCGTTTTGACATTTGTCGGCTTCCTAAATTTTTATGTTGTAAGTCAAATAATCCTTCAAGATTTCGTATTCCTTTCGGCATAAAATTTCCTTTATTGATATCCTTATCTTGTAATTTTGATTGATGTTTGTATTATTCAATGATGGATTCTTTGAAGGTATCTTCATTTGTCAAAAAACTAATAATTTGTTCATCATCATCGAGCACTCTCCAATTTGTAATGTTATCAGGTACAGATGTCCTGAAAATAAATTCAATAGAACATTTGTTACTGGTGGGTACTAACCGTGAAGCAGAAGTGGCTAGTAAATCAACAACAACATTTTGTAATCTAGGAATGGAATTTATGTTAAAAGCATTAAATTTTGATATTAAATTCCATACCTCGGATTGATACCCTTTCAAATGTGGATACAAACAATGAATGGTATTCCTTACGTGCCTAATAACTATCTCTGAGTCACCAAAAACCTTTAAATTCTTAACATTTAAATCAATGACCTTTTTCAGACCTTGAACTAAAGATTCATATTCAACAATATTATTTGTGCATTCAAATTCTAGTATACAATAGAGAAAATGTATGTTTCCTTGGGAATCAACAAGAACACAACCAGCTCTTGCTCCCTCTTGTGTCTTGGAACCATCAAAATATAAAATCCAAAATTTATTATCTGATTCAACTATGTTAGTATGATTTCCTACATCAGTAACTAACTCTACTATGTTATATTCAATATCATCAACCCATGCAAATTGAAGGATATTGGACTGTGTGTCTGAGTCATGGCCAATATTTTCTACCTGATAATTCCCTGGTTCAATTTCCAGAAAATAAATTCACAACACCGAAAATGAAAAATTCACTAGTTCATTTTTACATTCTAATTCGGTCACGTTATGCTTCATATGAGGTTCTCTCAACACATTAATTTGATTATGTTTATTCTGATATGGAAACCATAGATGAGGCCAATCTGTCGCAAAATAACCATTCAATTTGTTTGACCAATCTCTACTCAATATCAGACCGTAAGATTCTGGTATATCTACCACCATGATATCAATGAATTGGCACACTCTTGGATCTGTTGCCAGCCTAATCAATACATTCTTCATTTCCCCAATAACTTTATCATCAGATCTATCTAGTTGTATAATCTCAGAAGGGGAAGCTATGGGTTGTCCATTAATTTTTTTTCAAATAGATAGTGGCATAATGTTAGAAGAATCCCCAGATTCTACCAAGCAATTATGCACATTATAAATAAATATTTCAAAAGTAAAAATAAAAGGAAGAGTTTGGGATTTCGAATTTCCACCGATACTTTCTTTGCTAATCTCGGTATCAGACTCAACCCTTTATGATTGTTTGTCTACTGTATCACCTGATTTTACATCAAAGGCTTCTAATAACGTTTTCCTCTGTTGTGGCAGGTTACACATTTCAAACAGAGATATGTTTTCCTTTGTTTTCTTGATGTCTTCTACAATGTCATATCCCATATTGTGATTTCCCTCAGTTTTTTCACCAATATCAGATTTGTTGACTACAGGTTTTAATTGCTTATTGATTATAGGATTTTTATTTTATTTTACAACCCCTATATTTACTTTTGGTTGTGACTGATTCATACTATTATTTTTCGTTCTTTATTTGGTTTCCTTCATTTTGGGTAAGACCATACTTTTCTCTTCTACTGGCCCCTTACTTCTGGTAGCATAACCTATAGATGATATTTGTATTTCTTCCACCTTTTCTTCTTCATCTAAACCCAAATTTGGCTCCCAATCCCACAATACCAATGTGGTTTCTTCATTTTGATATTATGGTTCATTAGATTGGTCTTCTTTCTGATCCTCATGATCTATTAGTTGTGTATCCAATAATTGGTTCATTACCAGATTCATTGAATTAATCCACTGTGGGAAACTTTTTTCGCAATGGTGCTCTTGATGAAATGTGCAAAAGTGATCCATACCAACTTCATTCAAATTAAAAACAACAGAATTATTTGATAGTGGTTGTGGTTGTGTGCTTTCTTCCTTTTTTATAGAAAGGATTAAATGGTTTTCTTACTGAAGAACTAGCACCCTTATCCTTTTCCAGATCTACTATTTTATTGGACAACTTTTGAACCGTTTTGACCACATTTTCTAATTCATTTGAAGGATATTCTTTAGGTATGGCCAATATCAAAGGCTTCTTATTTACTGCAGGTTTTATTTCTAGATCCAGAGAATGTTTGATAATACTGTCTATGGCTGCCTCTACTTTCTTCGCCTCTTCAAACTTTTCTACTAAAGTAGTTTTAACTGACCTTTTAACAAACATGGTGATGGATGGGAGAAGCGTTGTAGTATAATATTCTACCAATGATTCTTCAACGGGCTTTGTTGTAGTGCTGAAACTATTTAAAATCCTAGTAAATATCTGATTAAATTCCTGTATTGTCTCCTTTTCCATCCCCGTAGACAATATTTCTTTCATAACTGAAACCACAGTATTTTGGGTACCAAACTTATTCAAAAAAATATTTTCAAAACTGTCCCAATCTGATATAGAATCAGTCTGTAAGCTAAAATACTAGGATGGTGCTCTTGGTTCAAAAGTATAAGGAAATAATTTGCACACCACATCCTCATGTTCCACATTGAGCATATTTAACACTAAGTAAAATATTTTTAGGTGATCATCAGCAGAGATTCATTTTTCGGGATAAAAATTAGGTAGCACTCGCTCTGGATCCTTAGGTAAATCATGAAAAGGAGCAACCAGGTTGAGTGGCCCTCTGGCTCTCCATGTAGGTTTTTGATTGGCATTGTGAGCCATGTTATCAATACACCTAGGAGAATGTGGAGGCGTGTGAGGTGGTGTAAGATTCTGTGTGTGTGGAGAAGTGATTGTTTCCGGAGAATTAGGCATCAATCGATTACTAGGATCTGGTATATCTTGTAATGATAAATCAACTAATTCTTCCAAAGAATCCACAAGCATAGAATCCCTAGTTTGCACAACTTGTCTTCTAGGAGCTTTCCTTCTAGGTTGTAAAGGTACCACTGATAATCCTCCAAGTTTCCTCACATAATATCTAGAATGTCTCCTAAATTTATCTACTTCTGTGTGAGGAACATCAATATATAAACTTTCGGTATGATCAGTTTCAGAATCCATCTTTTCTTGATAATTAGTTTCAGAAATTAATTCTTTTGGCTAGGTTGTTTCCAATGGATACCGAGAGAAATTTCCTCTTCCATCCATGCATTGGCGGCCCTCTTTCTAGAGCCAAAGTTGTTGATGCCCGGAAAATCCTTGCATCGACAGTAGGGATTCTCCCAAATGAATAATCCGAATTAGATCATTCATTGTTTGGTATGGGGAATCCTTCTAGTTAACGATCTGGCTACTGTACGTATGTTTTTTTAATTCATGTACCAGTTGCAGCCCGACCCACCATTTATATTTTATGTTAATGTATGAGTATGTAAGTGCTTCTAATATAACTAATGCATTTAACCTATAATTGACAAGCAGAAGCATCACAAGTGATGCGTAGGTTCTTACCTCTCGTCTTATCACTTCTACCTAATAGATTATCTAACCCTACCCTAAACTTACTAACCTATCCTTGCAAGGAGCGAATTTAATAAGAGTAATAATCTGAGAATGCTTATACAAATCTAACAGATAGTTATTAAGATAAAGTATGCACACTCACAACAAAAAATTACAAAGATAGCTTTGATTATAATTAAATCAATTTATTAATCTAATATCACAAGGACATTTGCACAGACAAGTAAAATCATTCATCACCATTGAAATAATTCAACAAAGTTAGAAAGATATCACAACATGAGCATGAACAGAAGAAGAAGTAATTCTGATATGTTAGTTACAACATTCCATGCAAAAGATATGTGCAAGATTTTCCCAGCAAATAGTTCCTTCTCATTAGCAGAAAAATAATTCTCTTACAAAATGTCTCCGGTTTCTATTTCACTAGAAAAAGTCCCCCCCCCCTCTAGTACCCTTCCCCCTCTATTTAAATTACAAGAGAATTTGTCTTTACATGACTAATCACTTCACCTACCCCTGACTCTTGAGATGCCCAAAATTTGTCTCTTATGTTTGCACAAATAAACATAAAATTATTTACAAATTAATATTACTCAGCTAGTGGGACCTCTAGGATGGAAATATAATTGTCCCATGAGTCCATTTATTGAAATATTATATTACATTGTAAAGGTTCTAATAACTTTAATGAAACCCCATGAGTGGATAACTCTTTTCCTGCATTTATTAGTCCCCTAGCAATCATTCTATAATTTTTTTCCAAAATATAATCATTTATAGATGCTTGTCCTATGTGTTGTTGGAGGTCTTCTTCATTTAGTACATCCATCTTTCTTATGTACTCCAACTCTTCCTTTAGGAAAATTTTCAACTTTGCTATGCACTGGTCCTAGATGGGTAAATCGTACATATCCTGGGCAATTGTTATATGGCGTCTCTCATGCACTTGACAAATGTTCTTGTAGATTTGTTCACACTTTGTGATAGATTTCAACACTTATTCTTGTATCGTTCTAGCTGATTTTATGCAATTATCCAAAATATCTATATCAAGCTTGAGCTCTGCATTCGATTTGTTCGACAAATGGTCTGGAAAACCTGTGTGTTCTCTTTTCCATCAGATCAACTTTTTTTATTTTGGGAAACGTAGTGTTCAATTTATGTCTGACAGTGAAGGCACCTATAGAAATATCCTTCAACCTGTCTATCATCTTCCGCATTTTATAAACTTCTCCATCCAACAATTCACGCGAATGGCAGATATGTTCTTGTATCTTGTAGGCCTGCTCGTGGAAAAGAGTCATATTTAACTTCTGATTTTTAGCCATGTCTACCTGTTCTAAGAGAGATTCCTTATCTCCTACCAACTCACTCATCTGAGACTGCAAATCTTCCCTTTGGATTATCATCTCATCTATGTGCGCTTGCAGAGATTCCTTTTCAATGATCAAAGCTTCCAACTGTTGGTTTGACCTCATCTCCTTTTCCTCCAACTCATTGATGCGAGATTCAAAGTCACTTCGCTCGCCTTCCATAATGAAAGGTTGTACATTCAAAGAATCCCTTTCATTTTCCAAGTTTTGGTAGTCTAACAATAACTTATTATTTTCAGCTATTACTACATCCTGTTTCTTCTGTAACTCAATCCCTTTACCTCTTGTTTTTTCTAAGTTATCCTTCAACTTTAATAATTTTCTTTTGTTGTGTTCCAGGTCGTTCATTAGTTTATCAACATTGTCGACATTTGATTGAGTGGATGCTATGTTTACTGATGCAATGAACTTGGTATCCTTGTGAGTTCCTTCCATTATGGTGCTTTCCTGAATAGTTACCACATCTGGTTGTGTGCCCATTTTCATACTTTTCTCCATTCTCCTTGAAATAATATTCCTTTTGGGGTCAAAGACTATTGTATCCAATTTTTCTACTAAATGTTGCTTCGAAGGAGTAAAATGAGTGAGCCCAAGCTCAACAAATGGAATGTGGCCTCCCATAAGTGGATTTCGAAGATGTCTGAGAGATCTATATCCATGTATTCAATATTATAGTCTCTTTCTTGAACTTCTTTTTCCTCCATAGCTTTCTTGAGCTTATCTTCTTCTTCTCTTTGTATTTCTAGTTTTGTTGTTTCTTGCTTTTCCTTAATTAGCCTCTCTTGTTCTGCTTCTTCCTCTCTCCTCTTATGTTCTTCTTCCATATTTTTCTTGCTTCTTCTTCTTTCCTTTTCTGTCTTTATTCTTCTTCTTCTCGTAGTATTTACGCTTCCTCTACTACCACACCTTCTTCTCTGGACTTCTGTAATTATACTTCTTTATCAATATCGATAGTACGACTAGAACCTACACCACTTTTCCGGCCAAATCGTTTATTCAAATATGTCATGTTATTTTCCCTCCAATATCCTTCCTCATCCTTAAGGAAATGACTCGTGTATTCAAAGTGGATTTTACATGGTACCAAGTGTTGGGCGACCTTTTGTAGATGCTTCTAATTCTAATTCTTCTCTAAAACGAAATGCTTCTAATTCTTTTACAAAAACCTCAGCTCCTTTCACCTTAGGTAATTTATACGCCCTAATGACAAAGGGAATTGGTGGGTAGGAAGCCTTCTTATGTTCATTTAAAAAAATGCCTACTCCATTGATGAAGACTTGTCTTACCACCTCTTTGTGTACCACATAATATGTTATTTACCTTGGAATTAGTGATGGAGCTTTGGTACCCCCATACATCCTAATATATGTGCCTTCCGGGGTAAAATAGAAATCTCCATATTCACATATGACGGCCATTGCGTTGTCCGACAAGCAATTGGGTTCTTCATTTATATTAGCCAATACTGAGGAATTATGAATTCCTCACAGATAAGCTTGTAGAAGCTTGCATACTTGTGTGCCCACATTATTTGGTAAGCTACATATAGTGGGGTCTCAGCCGAGATACAGTAGCATCCCAACTTACGGAATGGGTGTCTAATCAAGATGCAGTCAATAAGGTAGGAAGACATATAAAACTCAGCTTTCTGCTGGGTCATCCCTCCTTAGGTTTTCGCTATCGTTGATGCCACACTATTCGATATAATGTTCGCTCATTTGAATACGATACCATGGGATACATGAGAGGCACCCAACTGAGCTTATAGATATTCCCATTTTCCCTGTCAAATATTCTGCTCAACATTAAAGCTTTGATTTTGAATGGTGTTTTTAAATTTTGGCTATCGTATTCCACACTTTCCCTTTGCCTCAACTGTTTTCCAGAAATCAACATTTTCTTAGCATATTCAAAGTGATCTATGTTGACTCCCCTTATCTAGTCATCTGTCATCATAAATTTAGGAGAGGGTAACTTGTATGTTGCGCTATTATGACTTGGTTGAAACGAAGTGAATACTTCTCCATTCGCCCCAGCTATGATCTATGTGCCGACATCCACATGGGGTAAAATCCAACCAATAAATTATAAACAGGGGAAAAGCTTTGGTTGGGTGGCATCTTTATGAAGACTCGATCTTTTGATATTTTTATACACCATCATATCTTCAATGGATGCATCTGGTATGTTCTGATCTCGGATGAGGTGATATAGTTCACCCCATTTAAATTCAAGGACGCTCTCGGTAACCACTCTGGTATTCTCATACATGGTTTCCATTGGGGTTTCTGGAATAACCTCAATGTCAGAATCTGATTCTGCTACCTTGGGATTAAGTTTAGCATCTCTTCTTTGCATCTCTGAGTCCTGAGGTGAACAGAAAGTTAATGTACATAAAACAAATGTAAATGTAATAATTTCAAGCAAAAATGATAATGAGCATAGTATTCTGAAAATAAATTGCGTATGCATGATTTGTCTAGATTTTTTTACAAAAAGAAGAAAAACAAGAGATTCATACTTCCATGATGTCATATGTGTTTGGTGTTGGTTATGGTTTACACATAAGACTCCCTAATGCACTGTCACATATATTTATTCATTCTTTCACTAGCCTTAGTAATCGAAATATTAGTCAAACCTAAAATTTTACTTCACTTAGGGCTGGATATGCACGGATTTTGGAGTGCAATTATTATCTTACTTTGGAATCATACTGTCAAACATTTTGTTGTTATTTCCCAAAAATTTATGTGCTATGCTAGCTAACAGTTTAAACACTCATGTCCACTAAAAATCTTCTCTAATAAGGGAAAAAGAATTTATCAAACGAAACAACAAAGGCGAGGGTAATCCTAATAACCAACAACTTCTTTTAATCCGTGCTCTTTCGAAGGAACCCATCTTTTGATACCTCACTTTCTCGCTTACATGGTGAAATTTTTTTTCATATATCTCTGGGCTTGGTGGCCATTTTCGCTCATTCTAAAGGTGTTAAACTATCGTAGGGGAGGATTCAAATGAACCACCATATCTTCTGATAGAAAGTTCCAAGAGTGAAAAAACCCTAGAGCATTGCAAATTTATGGTTACAGGTTCACCAAGTGAGGGTTTCCAAGTTAGCGCTTCACAAAGCTCTATACCAACATATCATAAATTTACCCTATGATACCTACGGTTAGATGCCCTCCCCGGCCTAGAATAAATACTTTACTATTCCTAACCCTTGTCTAGATAACAATATATATATACGGTGGAGTGTTAATGTCGTTTTTCAAAACTAGGGCGAAAGAGTAAAAGCATAAAATACAACATAGAGGGGACACCTTCATAACCTATACAAAGGAATGGGAGATACCTACCTCGTATAATGCGAGTGGTTTCAAAGAAAATCCAACGGGGTTCCTTAGCATTCGGTGAGTGCTCTGCAAATATCATTTTTCAAACAATGTTTGTGAAAATGGGGTTAAAAGACCTTATATATACCCACCAAACCTAGCATTAAATGCACCTTGGCATACGTGTAAAATGGGGTCCATTTACCTGTTTCGGCGTCTTTCTCATTTTACACTGATAGCCTATTTGAAACACTATGTCGGAGCAATTTATATTTCGGCAACGAACTATGTCGGAGGAATTTTCCTTTGGTAGCGACATGTTTCAGCGTTATTTTCAATTTTATGCTGATCTATTTGGGCAACGAAATGTTTCAGAGAAATTTTACATTCGGCAGCGAATAGTTTCAGCGTACTTTTTTATGTCGATTCTGTTTCGCAGACCAGTTCCTTTGGCACCGATATGTTTTGGATGTGCTTTTCATTTGCCGTCAATGAAATATTTTGGGCGAAACCTCTTTGGCACAATTTTTCATTTTCTTCGATCAATTCCAAACTCAATCATGAAGATGGTTTCGACACAAAATACACTTATGCTCTGAAATGTGGAAATGCAGAAAATGTGGGAATGCAGAATATGATTTTAAAAAATAACCAATTTCATCCCCCGCAATCCACAATGCAATGCAGAAATGCAAAAAATGTGGGAATGCGGAAATGCAGGAATGCGGGAATGCGGGAATGCGGGGGATAGAAATGCGAGAATTGCTGGAATGCGGAAATGTGGGAAAGCGAAAATGTGAGAATTGCAGGAATTTGGAAATGCGAAAATGAGGGAATGCAGGAAGTCAGAAAATGATTTTAAAAAATAACTAATTTCATCTCCTCTCAATCCGTAATGCGATGCGGAAATGCCGAAATGTGGAATGTGGAAACAATTTTAGAAAGTCATAAATGTAGAAATGCAATCCGCAATCTGCAATGGGAATATGTTAAATTAAACCCCTTCAGACCATGTCAGTGCAACTTCGGATCATCCTCCAACCATTTCGATGGAACATCTAAAGTTCTTATGATTCAGAAAATGCCTTTTCTTTTGTCTTTCAAGAAAAATATAAGTGTTGAACATAATGTAATTGTAAGGCATGTGCGGATTGTGGAGCTAAGGTTTACGACGATCTTTGAAGGCGGAAGGACTGAAGGCGACCATGGCTATAAAAATGGGGGGGATATTCAATCCCCCCATGCAAGTCCTCATGGGGATCTTCGGATCGGGGAAATCCCGATTTTGCTAGAAGGAATGGGTGGGAAGGGAATGGGCTCCCATGATTCATTTTCATCAATCTCTTCTGCGAGGAGGAAGCTAGAACAATGCATCCCTAAAGAGATCTCGATCCACTCCATGCAGATCATATCTATAAATTTAAAGGAAAAGATCCAATACATGTAGGATCATGTGCTCATCGGCAAATTTATGGGCATGCTTTATTCGGAAAAATCCCTAGTCTAGTGGATAAATTTGACTTGCAAACCAAGTTGGCATTATGATATCCAATTGGGTTCAAAGAGTTTTTTCACCATTTCCTTCCTAAGCCCGAAGGACAGAAATAGAGTTCTTGATGGGGGCCCTTATTTCTTCTAATCTGCGAGTCTCTTTTTGAGACCATGGAAGGAGAAGTTTTTCCTAGATAAAGAGGATATGAGGGTTTCCCCAGTCTGGATCCGACTTTACTCCCTCCCTGGAGAATACTGGGACTCAGAAATTCTGGAAGATATTGGGAACAACCTAGGATCTTTTATCAATATATCAGAGCAAACCAAGGCTCAAAGGTACACTTCCTATGCTAGGATCTGTGTTTACATGGACCTATCTAAATATTTACCAGAAGCTATCAAGATGTCATGGGAGGATGAATATTGGGTTCAACCTCTAGATTATGAACAAATTCTGTTTGTATGCCACAGGTTCCATGAACATGGTCATTTATATAGAGATTTTCCTATGAATGGTCCAAAACCCTCTTCTATGAAGGAAGAGGAAAGTAAGGATCAAGGGTTCACTAAGGTTACCATTCGAAAAAGAGGAGGCAGGAAACAGGAAAACAAAGAAAGCTCCAAAAATATTTTAACCTCCAATCAATTTGAAGCCTTAAGAGAACAATCGGAGGAGATTGTTTCAATGCCAACAAAGGACCAACGATATCTGAGCAACTAGGAAAAGGATATTGGAGATATAAAGGAAACCACATCTATTGTGGAGGAAAACCCTAATGACGACCCAGGAGGGGAAACTGGAGAAGACACTGAATATATGGATATTGGTGATCTAGATCTTGATGGAATAGAACAAGCTTGTGAAGATATAGAAAAAGGGTATGTCCCCTAGGAGCAAGTTGTCCTTCTTAAAGAGGCCATCATCAAAGCTATAGAATCCAATCGTCTTGGAATTAAACCTGGATCCCACAGAGACTACAAGAGGAAACATGAAAAGAGCATCAGGAAATCGGGAAGGAAATATAACCGACAATGCATTGCTGCAACAGGATTAAAGTTGGTTGAATTTGGTCAGTACCCTACCATAAGGGCTTCTCTAGGGTTATAATTTTTTATTATTTTAATGAATATTGTATCTTGGAATATAAGAGGTCTTAACATCCCTCAGAAATCAAAGATCCTTCGAAAAAAGATTGGGTTGACAAATACGACCATTGTGTTTCTCCAAGAAACTAAATGCTCGACAAGCCAGCTTCAGGAAATGGGTAAAAAGAATTGGAAGGGAAGTGAAGGAATGGGCATCGATGCTAGAGGAATGGCAGGATGTTTGGGAATCCTGTGGGATCCCAACAGTTTAAGCCTTCCAGGTTTTCATGGGAATCGTTGTTTCCTCTCAGCCGAATTTGGGGTTAATGGGTTCCTAGTATTTGGCTTATTAGCCAATTTCTATGGCCCCCATACTCTGCAGGAGAAAATAGACTTCATTGACTCCTTAAGGAGATTGGGGGATGGGGCCCTGGATCAACACTAGATCTTGGGTGGATACTTTAACCTCATCACTTCCTTAGAGGAAAATATGGGCGGAAGACGGAGACTGGAAGAGGAGTGTGGTCGCTTCAGGGACACCATTGAAGACCTTAAACTTGTTGGTGTTATTCTGGGGGAAGGTAGATTCACATGGAACAATAAACGCAAAGGAGACCCCCACATAGCCTCTCGTCTGGATCGCTTTCTTGTTTATGAGTTAGTTATGGAATCTGGAAGTGAAATTTCTACCTCTATTCTCCCGGTGGTTGGCTCTAACCACTGGTCAGTGGAATTTTGGTGGAGTGGATTAGGCTCTCAATTGAAAAAACCTTCTGATTTGAAATTTTTTGGTTAGGCCAGCTAGAGTTCAAAGAGAAAGTGACACAATTGTGGTCGAACCTAAGCATAGGAGAGGGACAAAGTATGTACAAGTTACAACAGAAATTAAAGAGTCTCAAAGAAAAATAAAGAAATCGAACAAGGAGGAGTTTGGGAATATAATTGCGGAAAAAAAACCCTTGAAACCAGATTGGAGGAAATTCAAAAAATGGGCATAAATGCAGGGTACACCACTGAACTTCAGAATAAGGAAGCTAGTGTTTATAACAAGCTGCAGGAGAGGGAGTGACAGGAGGAAATTGTGTGCCATCAAAAAGCTAGATTTTACTAGATTCAAGATGGGGAGAGAAACACTAAATTCTTCCACAGGTCAATTATTCAAAATATAATGCAAAACAAGATCCCCAAGATAAAAAAACTTGGAGGGTGCAAGACTGGAAACAAGAAAGGAGATTGCAGGGGAACTTAGCAAATTTTTTCAAGATATCATGACTGAAACGAATCTAAATAGAAGTAGGTATTTTGAACTGATAACTCAACATATCCCTGCTCTTGGATCGCAAGATCAAAACTACCTTCTGATGAAGCTGATAATAATGCCCGAAGTCGAAGAAGCGGTACATCAAATGGCGGATGGGAAATCCCTAGGACTGGATGGTTTTACCACCAATTTCTTTCATTTTTTCTAGGACCTCATTACGCTGGAAATGTGGAAAATAGTGGAATCATCCAAACTATCCAAGAAAATCCTTCCTACTTTTAATGCAACATTTTTAGCTCTTATCTCTAATACTGAGGGAGTTGATTCCCCTGTAAAATTATGCCCCATATCCCTCTGCAATGTAATTTATAAAATTGTTCCCAAGGTTATAGACAATCACCTTAAACCAGTTCTTCCTTCGCTTATATCCCTAGAGAAATCTGGTTTTGTGGAAGGGAGGAAAATCATGGATGGAATTATCCTTGTCCATGAATTTTTACACTCCCTCAAAAAAGAGATCCCAAGAATGATGTTGAAACTCGACATTGCTAAAGCTTACAATCAACTAAACTTGCAATTCATGAAGGCCATGCTAAGTGCTTTTGGATTTTCAGATGATTGGATTAGCTAGATCATGAATCTAATATCCTCTTCCTTCTTCTCCATTCTGCTTAATGGTGTTCTAACAGCCTTACTAAAACCCTCAAGGGGTATTCGTTAAGAATATCCTCTATCCCCCTTCCTTTTCATTATTATGGTTGAGGGTTTAGGAAGAACATTCAAGTCCATGCAAGGAAACCATGATATGCAAGGGATTCTCATACACCCAAGAGAGTAACGTCAAACTCACCAACAGTTTATGGATGATACTATGTTGATGGGACACCCCTTAGTCCATGACGCCAGAAAGATTCGACTATTTTTAACTAACTTTGGCAAAGCTTCAACCCTGGAAGTGAATGAACAAAATTCCCAGGTCTTCTTCTTCACCACCCCCGGGATCACTAGATGTAACATTTGTCGAATCCTTTCCTTCCAAGAGAGCTCCCTTCCATCCAAATACCTTGGAGACCCCTTGGTGGATTCTATGGCCCATCAAGGGTCATGGAATGAACTCTTAGATAAAATGAGGAAAAAATTGTCGAACTGGACTCTCGGGCCTCTCAATTTTGCTAATGGATTGGTTTTGGTTAAAGCAGTGTTGCAATATATGCCTATGTACCTATTCTCGGCCATGGCGGCCCCAAAAGAAGTTCTAAAGGAGATACGAAACATACAACACAACTTCCTATGTGTTAAGAACCTAGTGGGAGGCCTTCACTAGCACCTCAGGGTTTTGGTGTAACGGTTCGTATCATTTGGTATCAGAGCCTCCACCCAGGTTCGAGTCATAGAGCCAGTGGAAATGTTGGCATGTAGTGTTCGTTCGAGGATCATACGGCTCAAAGGGGACACCACTGTATGGGCGCACATCTAGCCCAAATTCTGGACTGCGGAGTGTGGTGGGATGTTAAGATCCTAGTGGGCGGCCTTCACTAACACCTCGGGGTTTTGGTGTAACTGTTCGTATCACTATGGAATGGGCCAAGGGAACATGGGAAATGGGCACTGATAAAATGGGAAACTATTTTCTCTCTGAAGGAATAAGGGGGTATCAACCTCCGCGAACCTGAAAAAGTGAATCATGTAACTAGGGCCAAGATATGGTGGTGTTGGGTTACTCATAGTCGGGAACCCTGGGAAAATATCTGGCACATTAAATATGTTGAAGGGTGGGAGAAAGGAAACCTCATCTGCTTTTCTAAGAATGTTATGGGATCCCATATATGGAAAACTGCTGCCCAAGGTAGAAGTCTTGTTCAGGATAATAGTTTTTGGGAAATTAGAAATAAACAAAGAGCTAAAGCTTGGGAAGAATCTTGGCAACAATTACCTCCTCTAGAAGGAAATGTTGAAGTGACCCAAATCATCCAGGAGTGTATCAACCACAATAAAATCCTCGTTAAATATATTTGGGAAGAAACCAACACAGAACAGGAGTATAGGGTTTGGGCTTCTCGTGACTGGTGGGAACAATTCGGCCCCGAAGAATAAATAAACAGAATTGAAGAAACTTTAAACAACCGAAGAATTAGGGTTCACCTGGGGGAGTAAAAACTCCATTGGGGATTTGAACCTAAGAGAATTCTCTGAATCAAAGAAGCATACAACCTTTGGACATGCTACAATAATCAGGGCCCAAACAAGAAATGGGGAAAATTATGGGATGCAAAATTATGGCCTAAAATATCAACTTTCATTTGGCTTGTAATTAAACATTGAATCCTTACGGGAGACAATCTTCAGAAGAAAGGTTTGCATGGACCTTACTAGTGTTGCATGTGCAGTATGGTGGAAGAAACCTTGGACCACCTCCTTGACTCGTCCCCTTTTGCTTCAAATTTGTGGGACCATGGTGCAATTGTCTTCAGAAGAACTGTTAGGCACCATGACAATCCAAATCAGACCATATGCAAATGGACAAAATACCTGTTCCAGAACCTCGTTGTTAACCGACTCTGGAAAATCTTCCCATATTTTGTGGTATGGGAAGTCTGGAGGGAGAGAAACTCCAAAACCTTACTGGAAAAGGCCGATTCTATGGATAGGGTCTGGAATTCCATTAGAAGCAAGATGCTTGAAACCGTGAAGCTGCAGTCTTGGGAAAATTCAGATTAGGAAGCCAATGCTGTGGAGACCATCATTTTGCATGCCTGGGGAATATCTGGATCGATTCAGTGTTATGGAAAACAAAGAAGATCTCTCATGAACAGCTCCAGCCTTGAGTCTTGGTCCCCCCCTCTGGATGGTTTTTTCAAAATGAATTTTGGCGGAGCCTCAAAAGGATATCCGGGACCGACAGGTTTTGGCTGTGTGATTAGAAATCATGCGGGAGAGATGATATGTTTCAAAATTGACTTCCTTGGAACTAAATCCAACAATGTTGTGGAATTATAGGTATTTCTCCACAATATACAAATGGACGGTGCTCATATTGGACCCACTCATGTTCGAAGGAGACTCTAATATCATCCTCCACATGGAAATGGAGATCCATCACGGAAAACGAAGATCCAAGGTGGCATCTTAATGACGTTTAGAAGGGAAACTAGAAAATTTGGCAATGATTTTAAACCCCAGAATGGCCCTAACCTTCTCCCATGTTAATCGCAATGGTAATAAATCGGCGAACCTATTGGAAAACATCAAGAGTGAAAATCACATGTCCATTTATGCCAACTCGTGGGAGAGCCTGCTCGATCCGGCAACTAGGGACAGGTATAAGGACACTCTATATCAAGACATCACGCGGCATCATGCTGAAAAGGAATCCCAACATCAGGCTGAGCCTATCCCTAACATGTAATGTCTTGTCTCTCTTGTCAAGCCTTTGAATCCTGAGAGGGGATGATCCTGGGAGGGACTCTTCATTTAATCCAGATTATGTTTTCAGTCTTGTCTAGGTTGATGGTTATGGTTGCTTCCATGAATATTGAAAGTGGGAGATCCAACTATTCGCGTGGAGGATATCTGCAAAGGACTGTGCGGTACGAGTCACCTTCAATGGAAGGTACAGTGTTAATTATTGTTTGGGATGGTAAATTCCCTTATAAGGATTGGAAAGATGGTTACCATAGACGTATTTGCATAATGGGTGACCATAGACATATGCATTTTCCCTATGATATCCTGTTCATGGAGAAAGGAAAAACCAAGGGAATTCGCATAATGGGTGACCAAAGTAAGGAGGAAGGATGGAATACCAACTATGGTCGTCACCAATGGCGCAACAGAGATGAAATCCCTGTGGAGGATAGTTTAAGACTCTCCCACGCTCATCAGAAAGCTAGGTGGGAATCTAGGATTTTCGAACTGGATTTACCTTCGACAACACAAAAGGAAATTCGGGATGTGGAGAAGCAACTCTGGAAAAATATTGATAAAGAGACCCTGCAGAGGAATGCCGGAAGATGGAGAATTGGTTCATGGACCCGGGGAACACTATTGCCATCTCAGCCTGTATGAATGAACTGTCGCCCTTTATTGGGTAATGAAAAACATGGTGGGGTATGTTATCTATAACCGTATGGAAAATAATGAAGATGGGAAGCCGAAGGATCGGGTGCAGAAGGCGCTTCAAGCAGAGTCCAAGGAGATGAACCAGAAGATGGACTTCCTGTTTCACACCATGGGCCTTCGTATTCCTGAAGCTCCCACACCGACGTTGGCCGATAACCCTTAGGGTTCCTTCCCGGATCTGCCTTATATTTTACTGTAATGTTGTTATGTTATGTTTGTTGTCTAGTTGAGGTGTCGTTGGTTTCTAATACTGTGTCTTTTCCATTTAGGATTTTCTTAGGGGTTAATTCGTCGTTTGATAGGTTGTTATGGGGGTTCTTAAGGATGTTTTGGATGATACCTACAGCGTCTGTAAGTCAAGATTTTAATATGGGAAGAACGGTCATACTATATTTCCTTTTTTCCAGGCCTAAGATCCCAGTCATGCAGAATATTTACAGAGATTCGGCTTGTTTGTGCTTGAATGTAACCTCTCATTTTTATATATAATACAAAAATATTTCTTACTTAAAAATAAATAAAAAATCTAAGTGTAAAAAACGAGTAGATCCTAGATGAAACAAACTCTAAGTTAAATAAAAAAAATAAAGGAGGCACCCTACGATTTTATAAAAAAATTGGGGATCGGGTTGCAGCTGCAACGAGTTCCCACCATTAATAGTAACTTTATCTAACGTCAATCCTTGTGACTTATGAATTATTAAGCCCCAAGTGAGTTTCAATGGGATTTTTCTTTTATTTTCTCTTTCAATATGTATAATAGGAATAGTTTGAGGGAGTGATTCATCCCATGGAACCCCCACATAATTATCAAATCTTAAATTTAAACATATGTTGGTGGTTTTGGGGGTAAACTTCCAGGGTTCAAACACAATTTGTTCTACAACTACAAGAGCACCATTGATGAGTCTTGCATAAGTACATATGTTTTATGTAAGAAATACGTAAATCAAGTTCCAAGCATTCCTCATATATTTCCATAGAATAGTTTTTTCTTACTCTTGTAGGAATATTGGCTGCAATGGGAAAATTTAGGAATCTCAAAGATCACTTATTATTACTTTGCACATCATCATTTGTTGCAAACAAATGTATTTCTTATCAAATGGTTCTTCTATGGAAGCGTCCAAGATATTATATGTATGAGTCATAAGTAATTTCTAGTCTTCTACAATCAATATTACATCCCTAAAATTCATCAACAAATGATGAAACCATTTTTTATCATTGCTTTGTCCATCTTGTTGAAACATAGTATCAAGGGCCATGATTGTTTTTAAAGAGTTCCATAATTATTTTGAAAGAGCTTCAAATGCATATACAAGTTTATCCATAATAGGTAGTAGTTTTCCCAAATCAAAAACCAATATAATTGACCTACCTCCAAAAGGAATAGCAGAATTTTTGAGAAAATTTGGCGAAGTCTTGAATTAATTTTTATTAGTAGAATTCTTCCAATAAAACTCATTTCATTTATCAAGATATATTTCACATGATTTGTCTATTCTTCTGATGTAATTAAGCATAAGCATTGAAATTACTTATCTCTTTGATTGGTATACGAAATGTGAAATAGATTATGTTGAAAGTTGCAACCCCTGTAGAAGCTAAAAGAAGGGACTCTTCTCTGGATGAGGCTCAGTTTCAAGGGATTTTTTTTAATTGATCCAATCAAATAAGAATTCCATATACCCACAATTCCTTGGATTTGTGAAATTCTACAGGTGTAGATCAATCAGCTTGAAAAAAACTCACAATTTCACTCAAAGAATTGCAGAGAAGAAGAGATAGAATTGAATCAATATTAACACATGAAACTCAAAGAATGTGGAAAAATGTTGTAATTTCATTCATCAGTTGTAAGCTGGAAAAATATGAGAGTAAAATAGAATGAATTCGATTACCCCAAAGTTGATTCGAATTCTCCTCAAGGTGTGGCTTGGACTGCATTAGAGACATCACCCAATCAGTGGTAGTAGTCACAAATAGTCAAATATCATTCAATGTGATTCTAACTGAGTTGAACTGAGTCATGTAAGCACAAATATAGGGAAGGAGACTCCAAGGTGGGTGCATGAGGAGCTGTTAGTGGTCAGTAGAGCTGAACTAGTCTCTATAGCAGTCAATCTAAGAGCTACAGTCAATTAACTAAGCAATTAGTCCTCAAATCAAGGAATTGATCCACTAATCATGGAACTCACTGATAGAACTCCTAAATAGGTGGAAGAGGGCACAATTGTACTCTAGTGATGGAAACAAGGGCGCATATGTGGCTAGGAGGGATAAAACTGAGCAGAAACAGGTTCCAGGGGGATAAAAAATAAGCACTAGGTGCTAGGAGACTACCATATTGATGACTGGATGCATGCATGCAAATACAAATTACGATGGTGAGAATATTTCAACACCCCCCCGCAAGCCGGACTATGAGGAAGTAGAACTGAAAAAAGTAGGGCCCTGGTAACTGATACCAAAGGTCACCCCGTACAACAATCTAAATAAAAATGTGAGGAAAGAAGGAAAAACCAGTAGGAAGAAATCCCTCTCTCAAGGTAGACTATAAAAATCTAATCAAGCATGGGCATCACTCACCCCAAAGGATGCAAGTGACCTTCTTTACTGAGAAAGGATATATCAGAAAGAAATGGATCAATGTGAGAAGGATGAAACCTTCCATTCTGAAAATCAGATCTAGTTCTCCTTGGATCAAGTGGATATCCAACAAGATCAATGAAAGAGCTAATAGTTTTGGAAGCCCATCTAGGTAGTGGAGTTGGATCATCAGTTTCTAGATCTTCGAGTTCTTGCGGATCTGGATCTAGCATTTGCTCATATTCACTATCAGTTGCTAGATATTCATGTTCTTGTGGATCTGGATCTATCATTCACTCTTCATCACTTTCACTTTCAAAATCTGAATCAGAACTTTCATGAGATGAAGCTTCACACTCTTTCTCATCAAGCAGTGGTGGTGTGGTAGCAAAGTTGTTTTTCTCACCAGGGTGAGCATCATGCAGTGGCCATTCCTCAAACTGTACACTTCTCTCAAGAAATGTATGCATAGTAGATAGATATAGAAGTTTGTATGCTTTTGCACTGAATGCATAACCAACAAGAATACACTCTCTACTATGTGGTTCCAAGGCTCTCCTTTTATCTATTAGAATCTTAGCACAAGATTTGGATCCAAATACTCTAATATGAGATGCATCAGGTTTGTAACCCATCCATGCTTCGAAAGGATTATTACCTTGTATTCCTTTGTGAGGAACTATATTCTATAGATAAGCAGCACAGTTAACAGCTTCTTCCCAAAGACTAGGATGCAATCTTTTAGACTTTAGCATGCAGGTTGCCATCTCTTTCAAGGTTCTGTTCTTTCTCTCTGCAACACCATTTTGTTGTGGTTTGTAGGGAACAGTGTGTTGCATCTCTATACCTTCATCTGCACAAAATTTTTGGAACCCACCCTTCACATACTCTCCTCCACCATCAGTGCAGAGGAGCTTTATATTCCTATCAGAGAACCTTTCTACAAAAGCTTTGAAGAACTTGAAGTATCCAAAAAATTCATATATTAATTTAATAAAATACACCCAACTGAATCTAGAATAGTCATCAATGAAAGTTAAGATATACCTTGCTTTGTTCAAAGGAAGATCCGGAAGTGGCCCTGAAACATCACTGTCAATCAGTTCAATAGGTTGAGAGGCTCTCCTTGCCTTCCCTTTCTCAAACTTATGCTCTAGATGATTTCCCATCAAGAAACCTTTACAGGTTCCTTTAGCAAAATTGATCTTGGATAGTCCTTCAACCATTTCCTGACTGTGCATGTCTGGCAAGTACTTGTAGTTGACGTGCACAAATCTTTCATTCCAAAGTCTACGCTCTTCATTTGCATGTGTGAGCAATGAATTTGACTTTGAGTAAGGTAGGAAGTGAGAAAACTCATAGAGTTTTGAATGATGATCAGCAATACCTTTTGCAATGATGTTTCCAGCTGAGATATCTTGGATCTCGACCTCATTAGGAGTGAAGATGACCTTCTTGGGTACTCCTGTATGAGTCATTTGGTAGGCATAAAGTATATTTGCTGCAAGAGTAGGAACATAGAGTACATCACTGAAATACCCATGCTCAATGTTGATCCTTCCAATCCCCTCAGAGGAGACCTCAGAATCATTTCCCATCAAGATTGAAGGGCCAACTGTGGATTCAAAAACAAAGAAGAGATTCTTACAAGAAGACATGTGTCTTGATGCACCAGAATCAATGATGAAGGAGGAGTCATTCGAAGTGCCTACCATGAGTGCATGACACCTCTCCTTGGCCTCATCTTTTGGATCAACTTTTCTTCTAGCATTCACAAGTACTGGAAGATTTTTCTTCTTCAGTAGTTGTGCCATTAGATCTATTGTCTTCTTCATACAAGAACTCTCAGGATGGAAGCCCCTATTTCAATAGGGGAATTTGCTCTTCTCCTTTTGAGTTTGCTTTCCTCTCTTAGAATTCAAAGCCCCTTCTGACTGATAGGGAGCCTCTCTTGACTTATGCTAATTCAACTTCTTTTCTTTAACTTTTTGCTTCCCTTTTGAAGTTGAATTCTTCCCTTCTGTAGCTTGAAGAGCTGAATCCATTCTTGGTTTGATCACTCCCATATGCACTAGTTTGTCTTTCTATTTTGAGAGAGACTGTATGAAGGCTTCAAGAGTGGGAATTTTCCAATTTGGAATGGATAGCTTTGCTGATTGGAAGGTGGAGACAAAAACTGAGTAATCGAGACCCAATTTTGACAGAATGAAAAGGATAAGCTGCTTGTATTCTTTCTCTATTCCATATGACTTCAACTGTGAAACCAGACTTTTGAATCTTGTGAAGAACTCATCGATTGAGTCGAAACTACTGGGGCTCAGAGAGATAAGCTCATTTTCCAATTGGTGACCCTTCAAATCATATTTCTTCCCAAACAAATATTCAAGCTTGTCCCAAACTTCTTTAGGAGTTTTGAGATCAATGACATGAAAATGTAGATCAACGAAAATATTGAGGAGTAGCACTCCAACTACTTCATCAAGTTTATCAAGATACTTTGATTTATCAACTGCTCCAATGGGCGCAAATGCAATACCATTCAACACTCTATAAAGTATTTTGGACTTCATGAATGTTTCCATATTTGTTTTCCATTCGAAATAGTTGAAGAAGGTGAGTTTGAAATCCATAGTAGTTGTTGAATTCGAATCCGCTGAAGATGGAATAACCTGCAATAAAACAAGGAAATTTTGATGGATATTTGTTGCATAATCTAAAGAACACTTATTTAGGACAGTGATCACATGTGACTAGATCCTTCACACCTGGATATGTTAAGTTTAAACCAAATATACTAGCAAGATCACTGAAAGAAACATAATCACAAGATAGACACAGAATTTACCCTAGGAAACCCTCATGGGGTAGAAAACCCAGCAAAGCTTTCCTCAATAAGATGATCAACCAAAATACAAGATGTGCTCCAAGACTTGTCCTTCTTCTCTACCTCACATGCAGACCTCCTAGACACAAGTGCGCTACTTTCTGAGTTGTGGAAGCTTGTCAAATGAGGATCTCTCCTCCTCTACTTATACTAGTTCCCAACTGACCAAAATCCCTAATGGGGCCGACCTCTCATAGAGAAGTCTAATAACCCCTAAAATATAAACTCGAGGCCGACCCCCACATGGTGGGTCTAATAACCGTAGTTACGACAAACCATCGGAGGAATAAACATCTTCGGATACATAATAGAATCACCTCAAAGGGATGAAACATCTCCGGAATAATAATGTACAAATATAATATTCTTAGAAGTTACAATATTCAACACTCCCCCTTAACGAGAAGGATATTATAACAACATCTACAGGAGCAAGGAGTCATCAACTACATCATACATGATACATCTATATATAATCAGAAGCTTTCTTCAATACATCATCATTAGTAATTCAACTAGTTACTGGAACATTAACATCATCGTCATCATACGATCATCAGCATCGTCATCTCACAATCATCAGCATCGTCATCACACGATCATCATCATCATACGATCTTTAGCATCGTCATCTCACGATCATCAACATCGTCATCTCACGATCATCAACATCGTATACCTTGCAATACACACGATCATATTACAGGATGATCAATCCTGCTCTCTTTAGGACATAGGTCTATGGATGATGCAATCCTGTCATGTACTTTTTGAACCGAGGTCCAAGGATGATCCAGTCCTACCATGTACCTTTTGAACCGAGGTCCAAGGACGATCCAGTCCTATCATGTACCTTTTGAACCGAGGTCCAGGGACGATCCATTCCTATCATGTACCTTTTGAACCGAGGTCCAGGGATGATCCAGTCCTATCATGTACCTTTTGAACCGAGGTCCAGGGACGATCCAGTCCTATCATGTACCTTTTGAACCGAGGTCCAGGGACGATCCAGTCCTATCATTCAATTCTCAGAGACCTCTTGTCTATGGCTCAATTCAAGGGACCAAAGTCCGAGGATGATCCAATCCCCATTCTCAGAGACATCATGTCTACGGCTCTCTTTAGGACTGAATTCCAAGGATGATCCAATCCTCATTCTTGGAGACATCATGTCTACAGCTCAATTCAAGGGACCGAAGTCCAGGGACGATCCAATCCCCATTCTTGAAGACATCATGTCTACGGATCTCTTTACGAATGAAGTCCAAGGATGATCCAATCCTCATTCTCGGAGACATCATGTCTACGGCTCAATTCAGGGGTCCGAAGTCCGGGGACGATCCAATCCCCATTATCGGAGACATCATGTCTACAGCTCTCTTTAGGACTGAAGTCCAAGGATGTTCCAATCCTCACATGTCCACCAAGGACTTCATTCTCGAAGACATACGTCTACGGATCTCTTTAGGACTGAAGTCCAAGGATGATCCAATCCTCACATCAATACAAGTACAAGTATCCTCATCCATACAAGTACATTAATATATGTGCATATATCATCAATACAAGTATTCTCATAAATACATCAATATGTAATAATACAAGTATCATCATCAAAGCATGTGTCCTCATCAATGTATCAAATCACATATATCATCAAAGAATGTATCCTCACCAATACATATATCATCAAAACATATATCCTCATCAGTACATATATCATCAAAACATGTATCATCATCAATACATATATCATCAAAGTAAAAGAAAAGTAATATAAGTATTCTAAGTGTAAGAAATCTAAATCTAAATAAGCATAAATATCCAAGAGTGGTAAACGGGTATCCTCATCATCATTGACGATACTACTCCCCCTTTCGAGGAGGGTCCTTTTGAGCTACACCTAGCTTGTCTCGGAAGTATTCAAATTTTACACGAGACAGGGGTTTGGTTAATATATCAGCAACTTGTTCCTTAGTACTCACATACTCGATTTTGATAGCTCCTCTATGCACCATGTCTCGTATATAAAAGTATCGGATCTCTATGTGTTTTGACTTATCGTGGAATACAGGATTTTCTGTCATTTTGATACAACTTTGATTATCACACATGATCACAGTGGGATCCATCTCTAAGTCAAACACTCCAGATAATAGTTTTCGAAGCCACACTGCTTCACAGCTAGCAGATCAGGCAGCTATGTATTCTGCTTCAGCAGTAGTGAGAGCCACACTAGATTGTTTCTTGTTGAACCATGAGATCATGGCAGGATCCAAGACCATAACATCCACCTGATGTACTCTTTCTGTCTGAGATACTTCCTGCCCAATCAGAATCTGAGTAACCATGTAATCTGAGTTCATGATTTCCAAGATAATATAGACCAAAATCTAATGTACCCTTTAGGTACCTCATTACATGCTTTGCAGCTATTAAGTGAACCTTTTCTAGGTTCTACTAGATACTGACTCAGGGTATTTACAGCAAAGCATATATCTGGCCTAGTATTTGTTAAATACATCAAAGACCCAATGATTTGTCTATGTAGAGTTATGTCCACTAATTCTGATGAGTCATTAACTAATAACTTCAAGTTGGAGTCCATGGGAGTGGCCATGGATTTACACTCCAACATATCAAATCTTTTTAGAATCTCCATAGCATACTTACCTTGATTTAGAAAGATTCCTTTTGGTTCTTTCCATACTTCTAGACCTAAGAAGTAGTGCATTAATCCGAGATCTTTCATCTCGAATTCTGAAGAAAGCTTCTTCTTGCATTCAATAATTTGTTTCTCATTTTCGGTTAGAAATAGATCATCTACATATAACAACAGTATAACTGGTTCATCATCCATTACCTTGAGATAAATATTAGGGTCAGCTTTACTTTTGGTAAATCCCATGCTTGTTAAGAAATTGTCAATCCTTCCGTACCAAGCTCTGGGAGCTTGCTTCAATCCATATAATGCCTTTTTCAGTTTGCATACATGAGTTCTCCTGTCTTTAACCTCAAACCCTTGTGGTTGCTCTATGTACACTTCTTCTTCAATTACACCATTCAAAAAGGCTGTCTTAACATCCATTTGATGTAATTTCCACTTCATCATAGATGCAAGTGCCATGATAGTTCTAATTGAAGTATACCTAGCAACTGGTGCAAAGGTTTCTTCATAGTCAATTCCCTCTTTCTGAGAGAATCCTCGGGCTACAAATCTTGCCTTATATTTTTCAATGCTACCATCTATAGCATGTTTTATTTTAAAAATCCATTTGGAAGAAACCACACTTTTATCTTTTGGTTTGGGAACTATATCCCAAACATCATTTTTCATTATTGACTGATATTCTTCTGTCATTGATTCTACCCATTCTTTCTTCTGAGCTGCCTCTTCATAGCTAGTTGGTTGGTGATCCACAATATCACACATCAAGGCCACATAGTTGGATACTAGCTTTGGTTTCTTTCTTTCTCTAGTGGAGCCTTCAGGAGCTCCATATATTTCAGCTCCTTGAGTAATGTCTCTAGCCCATGCTGGCCTTCTTTTCCTAGATAAGTTTGTAATAGGGGGTTCTTGTGGTTCCATCATGTCATGGTCCTTTGGTGTATCATCTTCAAGAATGTGCACAGCTTCTGTGATTCTAGGAGGTGTATCTTCTTCATAGATTTCTTCAAGTTGACACTTCCTGGATTTCTTGAGAGTTGCTTCTTCATCAAATGTTACATCTCTACTTATTTCCATATGATGAAAACCTGGTATGTAAATTCTGAAGGCTTTGGATGATTCAGAATATCCAACAAATATTCCCTTCTTACCAGAAGGATCCAACTTGGTTCTCTTTTCTTTTGGAATGCAAATGTACATAGGACAATCAAATGTTTTGAGATGACTTACCTCAGGCTTCTTTCTTGTGAACACTTCTTTTGGAGTTTTGAATTCAAGAGCACTATGGGATAGTCTATTTTGCACATTGACTGCTGTCCTAACTACTTCATCCCATAAATACATGGGTAGAACTTGATCATGTATCATGGTCTTTACAGCTTCCATGATGGTTCTATTCTTTCTTTCAGCAACCCCATTTTGTTGGGGATTGTAGGGAGTGGTTAGTTCCCTCTTGATTCCAACTTCCTTACAAAAGTCTTCAAAGTCCTTTGAAGTATTTTCTCCACCATTATCTGTTATGAGAATCTTGATTTTCTTTTTTGAGAGATTTTCTATTAAGGCCTTGAACTCTTTGAATTTTCCAAAGACTTCATTCTTACCTTTTAGAAAGTATATCCAAGTCTTCCTTGAATAGTCATCAATGAATGAGAGATAGTATTCAAACCCACTTAGGGAAGTGGTGGGCATTGGTCCACATACATCTGAGTGTATTAGCTCCAAAATGTTCTTAGTCTTTGTTTCACTCTTTGGAAAAGGGTTCTTGACATTCTTCCCTTTTTCACATCCTTTACATGATCCATTATGATTAACCTTCAATTTTGGTAATCCTATGACCATCTTGCTTACATAGGGTAGGGATTTATAGTTAATGTGAGATAATATTCTATGCCATAGCTCACTGGGGCTAGAGGTTTCATGAGCAAGGGAAACTTCTGGATATCCCTTGAGCTTATAGAGACCTCCTTCCTCTTCACCAATGACAACTGCATCTTCAATTGATTTTCCTTTGGGCCACATAAGTACTTGACCATCTATGAAAGCAACTCTAAAACCTTTCTTATCTAGTGCTGAGATAGAGAGTAGGTTCTTCTTCAAACCTGGTACATATAAAATTTCTTTCATCTTCAAGGGTGTTCCAAAATCAAGCTTGTAGCTTGCTTCACCAATTCCCTTGATGGGATATTGGTAATCATCTCCTAGAGATACCTTTTGTGGAGAAGACTTTTCTTCAAGTTTTGAGAGAGTCTTCCTTTGACCTGTCATGTGCTTTGAAGCACCACTATCAATGAGCCATGTATCTTCTCCAGGAGATACAGATCCAGAGAGTGCAGAGAATAGGACATATTCTTCTAGATCTTCTTTCTTTACTTTAGATCTTTTCCTTCAAGGCCTTTCCTCTTCCTCTTCTTCTTCTTCTTCTTCTTCTTCTTCTTCTTCTTCTTCACTATCATCTTCTGCCATATGTGCATGGTGTCTTTTGTGGACAAACTTCTTCTTCTTTTGTGAAGGACAAAATCTGGAAATGTGTCCTAGTTTAAGACAACTATAACACTGGACTGTGGAGAGATCTCTTTCTGGGTTGGGTCCTCTTCCCTTTTTAACTCTAGAGAAGGGTTGAGATCCTTTGTGGTCAACTTTCTTGAAGTGACCCTTTCTTCTTCTTTTGGTGTGAGTAGCCAAGGCTTGGTCATCCTCCTTGAGGAGGGCTTCTCTGTTGGATACCCTAGCCTCTTCTTGCCTCTCATACTACATCAAACTTCATACTTTCTTTTCTGGCACACATAGTTTGTATAAATGACTCCCAAGGTCTAGTGAGACCATTTAGAGCAGTCGTCACAAGTTCATCTTCATCAAGAGTATCACCAATGGCATCTAGTTGCTCCTTGATTTGGGAGACCCTTGAGAAGTAGTCTTGAATGGATTCTCCTTTGTGCATCTTGGTACTCTTCAACTGAGTTCTTAGGTTCATCTTCCTATTGATGTTATTTCCTTCATACATTCTTCCTAGGGCATCATACATTTCCTTTAGAGTCTTCTTGGAAGCCACTTGGGGAATCAAGTGGTCTTTAATAGAATCAGCTATGATTCTCTTTGCCCTAATCAAGTCCTTCCTATGCTTCTCTTTGGCTTCATCTCCTTCCGGTTCTGCAACTTCATCCTTGATATACTGAGCAAGATCATTCTCTTCAAGAATGAGACCAATTCTGTATTTCCATGCCCGGAAATGCTCTATACCTTCTAGCTTGTCTTCAAGCTTAGTGCTTGGAGCCATATTCTCTTGGGGGAGTCCAAGAGACAAGAGATAGAATAGTAATTACCCGAAAACTTTAACTTTTTACTTTTCCGGATCTGCAACAGAATTTCTGGTTTATCGCACTTTTGGTAAAACTAGGGTTTGACTTTCCCGGAGTTCTACCCAACCAAAAAAATCGATCCAAGGCTCAAAAGATAGATCTTTAGAAGGGCTATTCAGCCATGCAATCAGAATCCAAAAATACTAACTTTTGCAGAAACCCCAATTTTGGGAGAGAGAGAGAAATATAATTTCACCTTGTGAAAGATGTTCTATTCAGGCTAGCTCTGATACCATGTTAAGTTTAAACCAAATAGACTAGCAAGATCACTGAAAGAAACATAATCACAAGATAGACACAGAATTTACCCTGGGAAACCCTCATGGGGTAGAAAACCCAGCAAATCTTTCCTCAATAAGATGATCAACCAAAATACAAGATGTGCTCCAAGACTTGTCCTTCTTCTCTACCTCACATGCAGACCTCCCAGACACGAGTGCACTACTTTCTGAGTTGTGGAAGTGTGTCAAATGAGGAGCTCTCCTCCTCTACTTATACTAGTTCCCGACTAACCAAAATCCCTAATGGGACCGACCTCTCCTAGAGAAGTCTAATAACCCCTAAAATATAAACTCAGGGCCGACCCCCACATGGTGGGTCTAATAAACCTAGTTACCACAAACCATCGAAGGAATAAACATCCCCGGATACATAATAGAATCACCTCGGAGGGATGAAACATCTCCGGAATAATAATGTACAAATACAATATTCTTAGAAGTTACAATATGCAACAGGATAGACCTCACTGGATTGCTCCAGTGAATTCAATGCATTGGCACCAGGATTTATTGTGGAAATCCATAGGCTTCTGGTTCTCTACTGAAAAATTGTTGTTCAATAAACTGTTGCAACTACTGCAATTCGAATAGTTGTATCAAGCTCTGATACCATGTGAAATTATACAGGTGTAGATCACTCAGCTTGAACAAACCCCACAATTTCACTCAAATAATTGCAGAGAAGAAGAGATAGAATTGAATCAATATTCACACATGAAACTCAAAGAATGTGGAAAATTGTTGTAATGTCATTCATTAGCTATAAGCTGGAAAAAATATGAGAGTACAATAGAATGAATTCAATTAACCCAAAGTTGATTCGAATTCTCCTCAAGGTGTGGCTTGGACTGCATTGGGGACATCACCCAATCAGTGGTAGTAGTCACAAATAGTCAAATATCAATCAATGTAAGTCTAATTGAGTCTAACTAAGTCATGTGAGGACAAATATAGGGAAGGAGACTCCAAGGTGGGTGCATGAGGAGCTGTCAGTGGTCAATAGAGCTGAACTAGTCTCTGTAGTAGTCAATCTAAGAGCTACAGTCAGTTAACTAAGCAATCAGTCCTCAAATCAAGGAATTGATCCACTAATCATGGAACTGACTGATAGAACTCCTAAATAGGTGGAAGAGGGCGTATTTTTACTCCAGTGATGGAAACAAGGCCGCATATGTGGCTAGGAGGGATAAAAATTAGCAGAAACAGGTTCCAGGCGGCTGAAAAATAAGCACTAGGTGCTGGGAGACTACCATACTGATGACTGGATGCATGCAATGCATGCAAATACAAATGATGATGGTGAGAATATTCCAACAGGATTATCATGTGTAGTGTCTCAGCCCTAGTTCTATAATGGTTAAGGATAATATCATATACTATTCTTTATTTAACCCCTAAACACTTAACTAAATAAGACATTGCATGTTCATTAGCAAGGATGGACTTCAAATTTCTCTTATGAGATATGAAATGAATTGTATGATTGGAAGTGTCTTTGTCCACAAAATTAGCATTCCAAATATTCATATCATCATGATCCCTATGTCCAAGCATGTCAAACTCAATGTAATTTATAAATCTATTCTTATACAATCCACAAATAATCTCCTACTCATGCTCCTTAGAATCTCTACGCACATTTGGAACTTCTTCTTCTTCTTCTTCATATTCATTTGGATCAATTGAAGGAAATAAATTATGATCAACATTCTAAAGTTGGCATCGAAAAGTTTCCCAATTATGTACTATCTCATCAGATGTGTTTCCTATATCTATGTGGAAATCACGAAAGGTCTGGTATAATACCAACTATGATTAGACAAATTATGCAAATTTCCAATCTTGTTGAGAAGGAAAATAGTTAAATCAAGGAAACACATGTACAATAGTTGCATTCTTCTATAGTAACCATTTATCCACATGCATATGTTTTTCATATGACCATGATTTTGCAATGTCTATCAATGAAAGGTGCTCTATATTCATAGGTCACTTGGTATATCCATCAATAAGAGAATTATTATTGTCAACACTATATGTATCAGGCTACACTTGTTTGAAAACCTTCATACAAGCATTTAGAAAAATCGATGACTACATTCAAAAAGAGGAATTTTTAGAAGAAAATTACATGTCTCCTATGCACCTATGTCCCTATCAATAATGATTTCACAAAACAAACTTGTGTATGCATGTGATGCCAGTTAATTTGGGTTTTCATTATAAGATAATGCATAAAAAAGTTTTGGGATGTCTTTGATCATTTTTCATCTTTTTTTCTATGTAATTAATGACCACGCACTTCGAAAGAACAAGTCTCTAATCTATATCATCCCTCCACATCAATATTTCATGATTATATGTATTCAATTTGTCATCGTTTATTTAAGTTCATACTTTTTTCTCCATTCCCATAAACATAAAGTTTTGACTCATCACATAGATCTCACGGTGCCTTATTTTAACATACCAATATTCTCGCCTTCTTTCGAAGGTGATATTTCTCATTGGGGGTTATTTATTCTCAACACAATTAATAAGTTATTCATAATCCAGCATTGGATCATATTGAAATATTTGTTTTGTGTCCTTTAAGTAAGGATGATCATCACCATTTCCTATAACATGAATATTTCATTGATGTCGATCACGTGCACTCATTGCATGTAAACATCTATCGAAATATTTTTTGCAAATCTAACCTATACAACATATTCCTAATTCAAAGTGTCCATTTAAGGAGTTTCTTTTGACCATATAATTCCATGCACATGTGGAGACCCATGATATTTCCATTCATAGTGACACCAATAATTAATATCTTGATGAAAATGATAGAAAATCTCATCTTGAAACATTGTATATCTCATATGCATCTAATTTTCTACAATATGAGGATTATCAATTACATTTGATGTCTCATTTCCTTGATTCCCATGGATTTTTGTGACAAGTACCAAACATTAATTTATTCAAATTTGTACACTACATATCTAATGCACTTAGTGTGAAGAATATTGTGGGACATTCAATCTGTTGAATTAATTCAGACAACTTTGCACAAAACTTAATTCAATATGCACGAGCACCTCTTAGTAACATTCCAAATATCATTAATATTTTTGCAAGTCATGAATCTAGAAGATTTTGTAAATGTTCTCATAACTCATCCATTGTTGTATGGAGTTCTGTAGTAATTTTTTGACAAAAACTGCAAAGTATCTAAAGTGTGTGTCTTCTAAACTTGTTGTCATGATATCTCATAAGATATTTTCCATATTCATGAAGATGGAAATTTTTATTTGCTATTGCAACCAATATGCTTCACCTCTAGGGAATAATGTTGAAAAACCCATCTCAAACAATCCTTCAGTTTTATACTTGTTGATAGGAGATGCGTGAATGCCAAGCCAATTAAGCACATTAGATGATCCTTAATTTGGGTTATTTTCCCAAGATCAAATAATCTCAATATACCTTGGTGAATTTGGAGACATTTATACAAAATAATATGTTTGTAATCCATCTAACATATCATCAATCCTTGCTAGCCCCTTCTAACAATGTTAATTATGTGTCACTATCTATCACTGGTAGAGTAACAAAATTAATCATATGTGACACATCTATTTCAATTTTAGGAAACTCATCTATCACATTTTTTTTAAGTTAGAAAATATTATAAAACCAAATTGATACATACATCGAGGAGCCATTATATTGAAGTTCCAGCATTTCATCCTGATCTTTAATCTTCCCTAATCTACACTTACATAGCTAGAATTTCCAAAAAAAAAAACACTACATCAAAAGTTTCCCAGGATCCAAAAGCACCCCGTCCCCATATGTAACACGTGGATTTAACCCGCATCATAACAGTTTTAACCAACATTTATATTAACTAACCATGAAAGATACTACACATATTACTATCCACCATCACTAAGCAAAAATATACAAACACAAGGAACAAAAAAACTGATTACAGAACCTAGAATCCCATGAAGGACCAGCTTGAGACGCAGTCGGTTCATCAATAGCAAAGGCCCCTCCACCCTTCATCCATTGCATAAATAGAATACCAAGGTGATGGGATATAAAATCAATTTTCTTATGAATAATATTGGAGTCCATCACATGTTCCTTCCAGAAGTGAGTAGGGATACCATCATCCTGGCTCTTTTCCCCGCGCTCCAACAAAATTTGGCCTAATAAACCCTTCACAATCCAATACATAGATATGGCATTTTCATATAGTTTCATACAATCCTGAGTTGAACTCGAGTCCGTAATATAGTCCTAAACCACTGTGAACTCCCTCACCATGCTTTGCCACCTGTAATTCATCCCATAGCTCTTTTTCCACAGACTCAATGTCATCTTTAATCGACTAAGGGATGTACGTCTTATATCTCCAAGTATCATCGACGCTCTAAGATGCGCAGTTAATCCTCTTTTTCACCATCCCAATATTTCCCTATATAAAATCATGCACATTCATCTTTTAGACCACTCGGCAACCCAAATCTTCCAATTGCACAATTCGACGCCCTTTCCAAGAAAAATCACTACATTACTTTTCCACAAACTCAATGTCATCTTTAATCGAATGAGGGATGTACGTCTTATATCTCCAAGTATCATGGCCTCTCTAAGTTTCTCGTAGTTAATTCTCTTTTTCCCCAACCCAATATTTCCCTATATAACATCGTGCGCATTCATCTTTTAGACCACTCAGTAACCCAAATATTCCAATTGCACAATTCGATCACCTTTCCCAGCGGACTCACTACATTAATTTGTCTCCCTCAAGCACCACTCCCTTTTATAGGCATCACCTAAAGTATTTTGACCTCAGATCCCTCATAGTTCATTAATCTCCTGCATTGAATCCAAACTCGAACATGATTTCCTATATACGAGGGCAGACATCCTTTTATGATAAAATCCATGCTCGGAATTCACATACAATCACCACCACTACATCTCATAACTGTTCTCGTACAAACATTATCAACGCCACCCTGGTTCACATAACCTCTCCGAGATCCAAAGATCAGTATCCTATATGCAACATTAAACTTCATCCTTTTACCACACAGTTCTTTACTACATCCACGTGCCATCATAATTTGCATTCGTCATCAATCGTCTCCACCTGCATCCGAGGAACTCATATATCACATTGTAATCAACTTGAACATCATGATAAATTGGATCATTATGAATCTTATACAACAATGCATCCATTGCTCTATATTTTCTAATTGTGAAATCATAACTTGATCATTATTGCATATTTTTGCACAATAATCATCAAACTTAATTCTTTAATATGTAGTGGTAATTTCATAGTAATATTATTAACTTCTTGGTGAAAACTAATGGCGTATCCTCTATAGTTGTATTTTCCACCTATTAAGTGCATAAGCTACCAAATTGGACTTGTGTGTGCTATCAATATCTCTTCAAATTGTGTGATAACCTTAAGGACTCGAGGTTGTGGCCTTGGATCCATATGGTTATGATCTAAAAAAATTAGTGACATGTTCCATCTCGTTTACATCTTATGTGCATTGTATATGTAGTTACTACCTATGATATTTTAGATATTAGATCATTTGGCTGTAACAGACCTCACTAAAACTCACTCAAGAATAGCATAGAAGAGAAGAAGAATACCGAATCAATAATCACTCATTAACACGGAAATGGAGAAAAATTGTTGTATCATACATCAGCTGTAAGCTGACACTCTGAATATTGAATAATAACTTAATACAATCAAATGGATTTGAATGCCTCTAAGGTCATTTGAATTCTCCTCAATGTGTGGCTTGGATAACATTAGAGACATCACCTAAACCAGTGGCAGTAGTCACAATAGTCAAATAGTCAATCAAATGAGTCTAACTGAGTCTAACTAAGTGCATGAGCACTAATCTAGGGAAGGAAACTCCAATGAGGGTGCATGAGGAGCTGTCAATAGTCAGTATAGTTGATCTAGTCTCTCTGGAGGTCTAGCTAAGTGGTTCAGTCAGTTAAAAAAGTAATCAATCCTCAACTCAAGGAACAAATCCACTAATCAAGGAAATAACTTAAGAATCTCTTAAATAGGTGGAAGAGGGAGCACTTGTAATCCAGTAATGAAAGCAAGGGCGCATTAGTGGCTAGGAGGGCTAAAACTGAGCAGAAACAGGCTCTTGGGGGCTGCAAAATAAGGACTAGGTGTTGGGAGACTACCATACTGATGACTGGATGCATGCAATTGCATGCAGATGCATGCATGATGACTGGATGCATGCATGCAAATATAAAAAATGATGGTGAGAATATTCCAACACCCCCCCGCAAGCTATACTATGATGAATAACTGAAAGAATTAATGGTAGGACCCTGGTGACTGAGACCAAAGGTCACCCTGTACAAAAATATAAATAAATAAAATGAGGAAAGAGGGAAAACCCAGTGGGAAGAAATCCCCCCCTCAAAAATAAACTTTGGTGGGAAAATCAATCATGCATCTTCACTCACCCCAAATGGTAAGTGAACTCCATCGAAGAAGGATCTGTCGGCGGAAAATGGATCAACAAGAGAAGGATGAAACCTTCCATTCTGATAATCATATCTGGTCCTCCTTTGATCAAGTGGAACTCCCAAAAGATCTCCAACAGATCTAAGAGTAGTGGCTTCCCATCTAGGAAGAGGAGGATCATCAGGTGCAAGATCTGGATCTTAGTCTTCCATTCGCTCATCTTCACTAATAGGTGATAGATCTTTAGGTTCTTATGGATTTGGATCTGGCATTCTCTCTTCATCATCTTCACTCTCATACTCTGAACCTGAACTGACATGTGATGAAGGTTCACTCTCTTGGATCTCATCAAGAAGTGGAGGTGTGGTAGGCAAGCTCTCTTGCTCAACCAGATGAGAATCATGTAGAGGCCATTCCTCAAACTGTACACTCCTATCAAGGAATGTTGTCATAGTAGAAGGATCAAGAATCTTGTATTCCTTTTCATTCAATGCATAACCCACCATAATACACACTCTACTTTGTGGATATAGGGCTCTCCTTTTCTCTGTTGGAATCCTTTCCCATGCTCTGGATCCAAACACTCTAATATGAGACACATCAGGTTTGTATCCCTTCCATGCTTCGAAGGGATTCATATATTTGAGTCCTTTGTGAGGAATTCTAGTCTAAAGATAGGTGGCATAGTTAATGGCTTCTTCCCAAAGACTAGGGTGAAACCCTTTCGACTTTAGCATGTAGGTGGCCATTTCTTTCAATGTTATGTTCTTCCTCTCAGCAACACCATTTTGTTGTGGTGTGTAGGGAACAGTATGTTGCATCTCAACGCCTTCTTCAACACAAAAGGTTTGAAAGTCACCCTTGATGCACTCACCTCCATTATCAGTGTGAATGGCCTTGATATTTCTATCTGAAAACTTTTCTGCATAAGACTTGAAAAACTTAAAGAATCCAAATACTTCTGACTTTAATCTGAGAAACTACACCCATGTAAATATTGAATAATTATCAATAAAAGTAAGAATATACCTTTCCTTGTTTAAGGATAGATCTGGAAATGGCCCTGCAACATCACTATGAATTAGATCTAGAGGTTGATAGGCTCTCCTTGCCTTCCCCTTCTCAAACTTCTTTTCTGGATGCTTTCCCATCAAACAACCATGACAGTTGCCTTTAGAAAACTTGATCTTGGGAAGCCCTTCAACCATCTCTTGAGTATGCATATCTTGCAAGTATTGATAGTTGAGATGCCCAAATCTTTCATGCCATAGCCTACTCTCTTCATTTGCATGAGTGTGAAGAGCAGACTGTTTAGAGAGAGGTAGAAAATTGGAGAACTCATAGAGTTTCGAATTATGGTTTGCAACACCTTTTGCAATGGTAGAACTTGATAACATGTATTGGATTTCAACCTCATTTGGAGAGAAGATCACCCTCTTGGGCTCTACAGTATGAGTCATATGATATACTGAAAGAATATTTGCAGACAATGTAGGGACATAGAGCACATCTGAGAAGTACCCATGATCAAGTTTGATTCTTCGAATCCCCTCAGAGGATACCCCGGAATCATTTTCCAACATGATGGATGGTCCAAAAGTGGATTTGAAACCAGTGAAGAGATCCTTGGAGGAAGACATGAGTCTTGATGCTCCAAACTTTATGATGAAGGAGGATTGTGTTGATGCACCTGCCATGAGGACATGGCATCTCTCTTTGTTTCGGATCCAGATGGTTCACTCTCTTTCTTTCTAGCACATGCAGGTACTGGAAGATTGTTTTTTTCTAGAAGTGAAGCCATGAGATCTATGGTCTTCTTTATACATGAACTCTCAGGGTGATATCCTCCGTTACAGTATGTGCATTTGGATTTTATCTTTTTAGATGTATTGTCCTTCTTTGGATTTGAAACTCCTTCTGATGAGTTTGGAGCCTCCTTTTGCTTTTGGTCATTCGAATTTCTTTTAGAAACTTTTTGTTTCCCTTTACCATTTGCTCTTCTCATCTCAATGGCTGCAAGAGGTGAATCCAATTTGGTTTTTATCACTCCCATGTGTACTAGCTTCTCCTCCTCAAGTGTGATGGATTGGATGAAGTCTTCAAGCGAAGGGAACTTCCATTTTGGAATGGACAACTTTGTTGACTAGAAGGTCAAAAAAAACACTAAATAATCAGGGCCAAGCTTTGATAGAATGGCAAGGATGAGTTGTTTTTCTTCCTTCTCAATCCCATAACTCTTCAATTGTGAAATCAAGTTCTTAAATTTAATGAGAAACTCAGTGATATTTTTGAAACTGCTTGGGCTCAAGTCATCCTTTTGAACAAGAAGAGATTTGAGCTTGTCCCAAACCTCCTTTGGAGTCTTTAGATCAATAACATGAAAGTGTAGGTCTTCAGAAATGCTAAGGAGCAATAGTCCTACTGCCTCATCAACCTTGTCTAAGTTCTTGTTTCTCTACTGCACCAGTGGGATCAATTGTAGAGCCATTCACCAATCTAGAAAGGCTCTTTGACTTCAAGAATATGTCCATATTTTCCTTCCATTCGAAATAGTTGAATGAATTCAACTTGAGATCCATGATACTAAAGAATTTGAAGTTGAAGAGGAATTCGAATGATGGAGATAACCTACAAAACTAATGAGAACTATGAAATGGAGATCTATTGCAATTCAAATTGAACACTGCCTTAGGACACTGAGCACACGTTACTGGGTCCTTCACACCTGGATAGACCTCACTGGATTTCTCTAGTAAATTCAAGGCAATAGCACCAGGATTTGTTGTGGAAACCCAGAGGCTTCTGGTGCTCAATGAAAGACAACTGCTCAAAGAATTGTTGCAATTGTTGCAACCGCTGCTGCAATTCAAATAGATGCTGCCAGCTCTGATACCATGTGATATTTTAGAGATTGGATCACTCAGTTGTAGCATACCTCACTAAAAATCACTCAAGAATAGAAGAGAAGAGAAGAAGAATACTGAATCAATAATCACTCATTAACACGGAAATAGAGAAAAATTGTTGTATCATACATCAGTTGTAAGATGGCACTCTGAATAGTGAATAATAACTTAATACAATCAAATGGATTCGAATGCCTCGAAGGTCACTCGAATTATCCTCAATGGGTGGCTAGGATAGCATTGGAGACATCACCCAAACCAGTGGCAGTGGTCACAATAGTCAAATATTCAGTCAAATGATTCTAACTGAGTGCATGAGCACTAATCTAGGGAAGGAGACTCCAATGAGGGTGCATGAGGAGTTGTCAATAGTGAGTACAGTTGATCTAGTCTCTCTGGAGGTCTATCTAAGTGGTTCAGTCAATTAAACTAGTAATCAGTCCTCAGATCAAGGAATAGATCCACTAATCAAGGAACTAACTGAAGAATCTACTAAATAGGTGGAAGAGGGCGCACTTGTCCTCCAGTGATGAAAACAAGGGCGCATCAGTGGCTAGGAGGTCTAAAACTGAGTAGAAATAGGCTCCTGGGGGCTGCAAAATAAGGACTAGGTGTTGGGAGACTACCATATTGATGACTAGATGCATGCAATTGCATGCAGATGCATGCATGATGACTGGATGCATTCAGAAATGCATGCAGGCATGCAAATATAAAACATGATGGTGAGAATACTCCAACACTGCCTAAATTCCAACATATGACTCTTCATAAGCATGACACATTTGAACTTCAGCCAATCGATTAATCCTATCAAATAATTTTCAATGTTCAAATGCTACTGGTATATTATCCTCAATTTGAATTTCTTTAGTTGGGCTATCTCAACAATTTGAACTTATTCATCTAAAATTATCTCAATATTTATTGCATCACTTGGTCTAGTGAGAGTTTCACATTGAGATTGAGCATAGATATTAGCTAAACTTATCTTCTTCATATCATTATCTTTTTCTTCAAGCTCTGCATATAATAAAATGGTTGTATTGGTTGAATTTTGTTTTCTTTGTCAACATACTCTTTATCATTTCAAATTTTGTTTTCTATGTTTGTTTAGTTGATTGGTTTTCATTTGTTGTGACTAAATTTGTTGATATTCTATTATTCATTCATAAGTCCATTTTCTCTCTTCTCCTTGTGGTTCAATTGTCATTTTTTGCGACTCTTTTGTCGATATGCTCTTTGTCTTTATTCTTGTTGTTGGTCAATTTTCGTTTGTTGTGATTGAATTTGTTGATATGCTCTAATTTGTTCAACCTCTTGTTTTATTTGTTCTTGCTCTTTCTCAAATGTTGTCATTTGTTTCTTCTGTATCTTTTTCATGATCTTTGTTGTTCACTTTTTTGTTTTCTTCAATCTTCCTTGTGTTCATTAGTGATATGTTTTAAGCTCTCTCTTTGTTTCCTAACATATTCTCATGTTTTTTTTCTTACATTCTCATGAGCATGTACATAATATTTTTATTTGTTATGGAAGGACATGATAACTTCAAATTTTGTCCCACATCGTTAATTAAAACCATGTATCAAAGAGATGGCATCATGCACAATACATTGAAACTAGTTTAGGAACATTGAAATGTAAGCATCTTATTGAAACTATTGCAATAAACACAGAAATCAGTGCACACATTTTTAAATGAAGGTAAGATATTGAAATCAATGCAAAATACATTGAAAACAATGCATGAATACATTCAAGCAACAAACATTGAAAACAAGAAATGAAAACATCGAATGCAAGTTTAAGATGAATCTATGTTGGTATGTTAGTCAGATTTTGGGTAGATTTCCATACATAAGGTGATATGAATGCCCAATATAGTGCAACTTTATAAACATAAATATCTTATTGCGCTACAAAACATGAAATTCAACCAAAACCCTAAATTCATCCTAACTAAAAGATATGGACAAAACCCTAAATTCTATACAAAATGGATCAAAGTGCAGTGGCTTTGTATCATGGACTTCCAAAAGAGAGTTTGTAGTTTTTCTTTAGAGATGCACATAGACATAGTGTTAGAATGTGTTCCTACAGTGGGTTCAAGTAAATTGCATTTCCTTGTTATTCTTGTTGATCCATAACTTTGTTCTTTGGTGCATTCTTTGGGAAGTCCCATCAACAAATATTAAAATGTGTCTATTATTTTTTTTTATTTAAATTTGTTTCAATGCTTCATTATGTCTTATTATGTTGCATATATAAAAAAGAATTTAATGCAATGAGGAAATAAATTAAGAACAACCCTCGGATCCTCCTCAACACATCCACAATTTTGCTCCTGCTCAATGATCCACATAATTAGTGGTCCACAATTTAGCTCATACTCAGCACTCCACACAATTAGTCAATGGACAATTCTTAAGAGGTAATGTTTATGTTTCTTATATATTTAAAAACAAATCCCATATTCAATTTTTTTAATCTAGCCGAAATTCAAATGGTTTTTTATTTTTTCATTTTATTTTTTTGTTGTCTTGTACATTGTGTACATGACAACATCTCCCCCATATTGGGTTGTAGAACACCTCTTGATGCAATAAAATAGAATTATTGTATTGATCCAACATGACACGAAACCTTTGTAAATGAAATGGAACACATAGAAACATATATAAATTCAAGTGTCAAATATAGTAATGGAGGTAATTCCTAACAAATTATCTTTTTTACTTTTTTTAGTGAAATACATCTCTACGAAACTTACAAGGAACTTCTCTTCATTTCAAGGATGGTACCAAGAGTAAACCATATTCTTCAAGGCTCAAGGTCTATAAAACAATATACGCATGAGGAGTTCAACATCTCAATTATGGGAATTGATCCTGGATGGGGAGCATAACACTCCTTTCTCTTAATTTCCTGGGCTATACCCAATTGAAAACAATACATCCTATATTTGGTATGATTACATCACTCATCCTTATAACCAGGTAAGTTCATATATGTATTTAGTCAGTCCAATTTGATTACCCAATTGGTTGAGCACATCATTCTTCTAAGATATAAGATGTTGTCCGTGTATATAGACAAGTTATCATTGAAGTGGCACATTGAATCACAAGTTAATGTGTAGGATGAGCTACACTAAAGATCAAAGCATGGTCAAGCTACCTCAATTAGCTCATACATATTAATGCTTTAGTGCATTAAAACTCAAGGTATCACAACTCTCGGGTGGTTTCAAAAATTGTTGGGGATTACAAAGAATTTCATAAATATCATGTTGAAGGGCCAATCAAACATTTTCATGTTCTGGGTTTTAATAATGAATGTCTTATTGGTTTTTTTTATGGGGTCTCACAGAATGGAGTTTGTGGATCAAGAATGACTATTAAAGTAAACTATTTTCAGAAATATCTCCTTTGGATGGGTTGTGGGGAAGGCACAAATTCCAAGGTAGAACTTATGGCACTTTGGGGACTATTATATTTTGCACTTGAAAAAAATATTCTCTCTTTATAGGTGGCAGGCGTGTTAGCACTTAGATTTTATTCCGGTTGTAAAAGAATAATACCTAAGGTAACCTATTTCAAACCAAGATTTAGGTAGAAAACTCAGCCATTTTTCCATCAGAGAGGGCTCTCTCACAATATATATGTAAAGATTGAAATATATAAAATTTCTCTCAAAATTTCTCAAAAGGATTTTCTGGTTGAAAAGGGAAACAAGAAACATTTGGGCATGGAGTCAAAGTTTCAAATATATAATATGCCAGTAAGAGATTTATACCAAATAGATTTTCACAGAGGCAAGATAGCAATCATATCACAGTCAATTTGATTTTTTCAGGTGGTATAGAAAGAAGTAATGACATTCCATCAACAACAGGCATCTAACTGGGATGAATCCATTGTCAACTTTGGAGAAAATAGTGAATATTTAAATGCGATAAAACGAGGCATAACCAGTATGAATCTCGAGTTATTTCAAGTGTTCATTTAAATATAGAAGAAAAACATAATGGAAGATAAAACATAGAGGGTAAACATGCACATATAAAGATAAAGGGAAAAACAGACTGTAAAGCTGATCAACACATGAATCTCTGGTCTCAAAAGATAGGTATTTTCACTGTACTGCCTTTATTTATCAAAAAATAGACTTCAATACATATACTGTCTCTCAAAAAATTTCCAACCCCTTCAACAATGACTCTCACTGTTTTTATACAAAATTTGGAAGAAGCTTGACATAACTGCTTCTTCTAACTAATAACTAAAAATACTTTAACTTAAAAGATAACTATCTTTGAGCAATAGATAACTGTCTCCAAATAATATTACAAATTTAAAATAAAAGTATCTTTTTGCCACTTGGCAAAATTTTTGAAAAGTATCTTTTCGCCACTTGGCAAGAGTTTTGAATGCATCTATGAATGGACAGAATATCTTGTCCTTCCATATTTGTTCACATAATTCCACTGGTCGGCCGTGGGTAAATCATAGTTGGTCATTTCTTTTACCAAGACTCACATTTCAACATGACCTGTATAAGAAACAGGAAGAAGATTCTCATAGGTTGAGATTAGCATATTTAAAATTTCAAAGTCCTCTGCTATTTTCTCCATTAAAATTTTTCCTGTAAGCATATGATCCAACTGCTGGAACTTTCTGTGATCCATCCTTATGTCATCAATCTCTTATACTCATTAGGAGGAATTAATTCATTCTTTTCATTCCAAAAAGCAGGGAATCCTTTGTTTACTAGTTTTTCAAATTGCTTCTTGAACTTTACTACTTCTTCCCGTTTGTCTGTGCAATAAAATTTTATCTAGGGCATTTATTTTAGACAAATCTACTTTCATCTCTGAAATCTTATCTTTTGTGACAACTGAAAATTTCAAGGAATTCTCTCTGATATTTCTGCTAGTAAATAAACTTACTTCAGTATTGGATATATTTCTAACTTTTGGAAACAACTGACTAGTTTGCTTAGAGGATTCCTGTTTATTCTGACTATGTTCATCAAATACATCCATTATATTCCGGGGTCTATTTACATCACCCTCTACTGGGGTTTCTTCAATACTGTATTCTTTGACTGTAACCTCTGGTATCCTTTCTTCAGTTCTTTTTGCCTCTTCTGAAACTGTTATCAACTCCTGTTGTTCATTCATTTTCAACTTTTTTCCTCTTTCTGTTTCTTCATCCTCGATGTTCATTATGTCCTGTATGGGTCTTTTAAACCCCACCAATGCAGTATTCATTATGTTTTCTGTTTCTGTTGTTGTATCGATCAATGCCATTTCTTTGTCTGGTGCATCTAGAACAATTTCTTCTTTATATTCCAGCCAATTGGCTCTGTCGGACATCCCTTCAATCATTTGGTGGTTCAGGGCTTTGATGCAATGATCCATTCTCCGTTTTGATATTATGTTTAACGGATCATACTCAATAGCCATATCTGTCTCAAAATTCATATCCTTCAATAACTTCTCTATATACACAGCAGCATTTTTATTCTTTATTGTGAATGGGCCAAGTGTGAACGGATATTTAATGTCTGTTGCTTGTTTGTAAACCAAAAAATTGTTATCTTCAACAATCAACTTTTGTCTCAGGAATTCCAAAGCAAAAACCCTTAAAGTAAGAAAAGCTGGTAAAACATAAGGTTTATGTTTGAACCCGTACAATCTGATTACTGTACTGTCCTTTGACAAAAACCAATCTCCGGTCGCATACTCTGTACTCAATTGCATGCATGCCTGCATTTCTGGTAATACTCTAGGCAAATTTTTACCAAAGATCATTCTGTAAATCTCTGAGAGCATGAAATTGATGTAATTGAACATGTTATTTTCTAATAAAGTTGTGAAAATGATTTCTGGGAACTGCAACTCTTCTTGACTGGCTATCATAATCATTTTCATCAAAAAGGACTGAAACCTGAAATGTCTTAGAGTGGGAAAATTGACCATCTGGTCATGAATCTTCTCTGTCAAAAATACTTCAAAATTAAGTCGAGGGATTTGATTTTCATCGATCCCTGACTGAACCGTACTCATTTTGTACAACAGACTCAATTGAAACTCGGTTACATACAAGTCCGTATCAAACCCTAGAACTAAAGCCAATAATGTCAAAACTAATTGGGTATTTTCATCAAACAAGTTGATATCTATAGGGTATGGGACCTCCGAAATGTTGGTTTCTGGCTTGAGACATGACGACAAAAATCTTTCTCTATCGGTTTTAGAGGTTCGATGATAATTTTCAATAATGGAGGTTTCAGAAAAAATCTCAGACTCGAGGGTTTGGGAAAAATCTATTCCTAGGGCTTTAATGAACTCGAGTGGCTTTATTTCACAAACAGCTCTGGTTTTTTGACTATTTAGAACAATTCTTTCTTCTCGGGAGTAATTTTCGGCACACCATGATACAAATTCTGGGAAAAAAGGGATTTGGTCTGGGCAAAAGGCTATCAAAGACGACTGGTGGACTCTATGTAGGTCTATCCCTTCCTTTAACAATTCAGACAACCTAAGTTTAATCTCAGAGACTGGTAACCTAATTAGGGTATCATAAACGTCTTCGTCTCTATCTTCTAGGGATTCTTTTGCTTTAAAAACGTCTATATCATGTACAGTTTCCATTTAAACTTTTCTTTAAACAAAATTCTGTTTAAAAAGTGGGCCAGGTCACCAGACCCTACCTGTATGTACACGCCTTTCGCTTTCTGTCACAATCGCTGATCTCCACCAGTCTTTAGAGCTCTCCAAGATAGCGACACATATGCAGAATGCCGTTGTGTGAAGCCCTTTTTGTTTTATATAAGTCTTTTTTATTAACTTCCTGGCAACTTTATGAACGCGGTTCATATCCGACCGTTGATCTCAAGCTTTTGATTTGGGCCGTCATATCTCGCCTCTTTTTAGCCCCTATAGTGGTATCCGCGATCTTAAAGCGGTTTTTCTTCTCCGGTTTGTTCTTTGTGTGGATCAACCATCTGATGACACCTGTTTGAGTGGTTTACTTTCCGCGACCTCTCTTCCTTCTATCCAGTGCGCAGCTTCCCAGATGCGGACGAACACTAGCCGTTGATTTTTTTTCCGACGTATCTCGTCCCTCCGATTGCTATCAATGTATGGTGTATTTCCTTATGCTTTCTCCATCTGCCACGTATCAGGTCCCACCATGCCACGTGCTATGGCCCTGCCGCGCTTTTCTATTTGGTGGTTCTGCACGGCGCTGTGGTGGTTTATGATACCACCATATCACATATGTGGACTGACGAGATTAGGACGCGTGCCCGACGGTATTGAGTCTGCAACTGCTCTCAACTCCATGTGACTGATTACTTTGGCGGTGCGGGAAACGATATTAGCCGTCGATCTTGATCTTTATCATCTTCGCCATCGGAACCTAGTCTGGATTTAATCCTTTCAAAAATTTGTTTTCGGACTTTGCAAATGTGGGTTTTTCCTTCTTGTTTTTGTATTGCAAACCTTTTCTTCAACCCTTTTGTGGTAATTTCACTGCTTCTAGATTATTTTGGCAAAATTTTTAGGGTTTGAGTATTTTTCAGATATAGTGTCAACAAGGCGATTCTAGAGTAATTATGGATTGGGATACCGGTAAGGATAATCTTCAAGTCAATATGTTGGATCATTGGAAACACAAGATTGAGGGTTTGAAAATTCTCTTCATCTTTCTCTCTTTCGGACATGTCTATAGACATTTCAACACAGAATTAGTTGATAGGATCTCTAAAAGGGCGGTGGGACTTGATGAAGGACATATTCACTTTGAATATTATGAAGATCAAAGAAAGATGGGTTGTGGCAGTTTATAGGTTTCTTAGATAATATAATATATGTGTTTCTTTTTATTCAAGTAGTGTTTTCAGTTTTGAGAATAGATTGTTTAAACGTTATATTTTTTGAATACTTTATCTCTTAAGGCTCTTTGTATTTGAGCTGGAAGCTTTAAGCTACAGGTCTCTAGTTATTACTTTCGAATGTGTAAGTTACAGGTCTCTAGTTATTACTTTCGAATGTGTAAGTTTTATAAGTAGCTTTGATTATTTGAAGCACTTTATGATTGTAAGGATGTTCTAAAGTTATGTTATGATCGGGATGAGAAAAAGTAGTATTTGAACCACCCTTCTCCTCAATAATATTTTATTGATTTATTTTTATAAATTTGAAAATAATTTTATTAAAAATTATAATTTGATTTAATTACTAGAAAATTAATATGTAGTTTTATTTTTTATTTATTTTAATAATATTTATATATTTAAAATTTTAAAAATATAAATAAATTTATTTTATTAAAAATAAACTTTAAAAATTCTGAAATTTATTTTTATTTTAATTTACTTAAACAATAAATATAATATTAAAAAAATTTGAAAACCATTTTTTATAAACCTTGAGTAGATATGCATAAGCTTTAAAGAATAATGTTTCCTTGACTTGTGCTCAAAAAAATATTTAGAGAGGAAGAACGCATTGTTATTATAATAATGTCAATCTCCACAAACTTTATTTGTGTGTCAATATCAACTTCGAGATGTTGATGTTATTGTTTTTTACTTACACCATTGAACATTTAATAATTATTAAATACATTTATATTAGTTGTGGGAACATTATTTATAAATGTTAGGCGACTTTTTTGTTTTCACTTATCGTTTTAAAATATTGAAGTAATTATTAAATACATTAAAGTGGTGGTGTTTATAGTGTGGTAATATAAAATTAGATGATAATAATAATAATTTAGTTTAAAATTATAGTTTAGGAATTATTTTACATTGAAATCTTATTTTTTAATTTTAAATTCAAATTTATTGTTGTTTATATATATTATGATGTTGATGGTTATTAGTATTTATTCATTGGTTTATTATGTCTTTAAAAAGTTAAAGAATTATTTTGTTTCTTTAAAATAGTATATATGTGGTTAAATTTTTTTAAGAGAAGTAATCTTAGATTACTATAGTTATGATGAGATAAAAGGTTAGGAAGGCCAGTATTATAGCAAATATTTTGAAATTGCACTTTAGTGTGGGTGTACGCAAGACATTTTATGAGAATGTGATTTTCATCTTCAAGCTTCTTAGTATCACAAAGATGAAACATTATTTCATCCCATGACGTTTTAGAATTGTCCAACACCCTATTTCATTATGGAGCTCATGAGAGATTGTTCTTATTTTGCAATGTTGATATTCCCCGTACGCTTGTTAAAACATAAAGATTTTTTTTATCTTTTATATTAGGTTTGATCACATCCTTATAATATCTTAATTTACTCATATTCGCTAATTCTTTATTGCACCACAACTTCTCCTTAACTTTATATGTAATAATAATTTTAATATTATCACTATTCTTCAAAGTGACCTCTTCCTCAACTCCCCAATGATTTAGCTAAGACATGTCATCTTTATACCCACCCTCGTTTAAGCTGCAAGTTGTTTTGACTAGAGTATGAAGCAATCTTAGGAAGCCTATGGTTTCCCATGTTGTTTAGCGTGTTCTTGTACATTAGGTACCTAGTCATAGTTATGTTCTCAATGGGGTAGAGACTCACTTATATGAGGAGGATATGATATTGTGCATTCCATTTCATTTTGATATTATATGTTATAAAAGCGCTTTTGTATTTCCTCTATCCTTCTCCATGATTCCGTAGAGATGTTGCAATCCTAAACTTCACATCCAAATAATTTAATAGTAGTGGTGAGAGTCTCGAAGAGGAGTTTATTCTTATCACAAAGCCAAAGGTTTGTTTATTTAAAACTATTTTCAAGTCCATAATAAACTTTCTACCCTCCAATAATCCTTCTCATAATGCGATAGTTTCAGTTAAGCTTGTGATGAAGATCAATTTTGAGATATTTGTATGAAGCCACTTCCTCCAGTTGTTGTTGCCATGCATGAAATTAGCATCAGTGATCTTTTGGGATTTGTTTATCATAATATTTGTTTTGTTAGTGTTAACAACTATACTCATACCAGAGAGAAAATCCTTGAAAATTTGTACTTGCTTCTCAAGATCATAGGAACTCTTTACCATAAGAACAATATAATCAACATAATTTATAAATTATTTTTTATAAATCAATTAAAAACTATGATTACAATGTAAATAAATTTAAACTATTAATAATATCTTCATCTAAATTATAATTTGCTTTTTTATAAAAAAAAAATTGATCACTACATAAAAATAATGAAATATTAAACCATACAAAGAAATCAGAAGAATCATTTTGGATTTTGAAACAACAATGTCGATAGAAGTTAACTAAGGATTATTAGGTATTTTCGCGGCGGCTTCACTCAATAAACTACTATTATAGCACGTTCGTTCGTGGCATATGAAACAATACCCCTAATTTCACTAATATTGGAACATACCTTCCAAAATCATTTTTTTAACCCCCTCCCAATATGCCTTCCCAATTTAAAAACACTCTATTTTCACTAGATATTGTATGTATCAATTTTTTCATTAAAATTTTTTATACCCCTTTATATTTCTACCTAGTATATTGATATGATACCCCTCTTATGACCCCACATGCATTCTACAATGCACCTTGCTTCTTTCGATGTATATTGTGGATGCACATTACTTCACCCACAATGCAATTACTCAACCACGTATCATTATGATTTGCAACATCTAATGGTCTAATGAAGAGATAGGAGATCACTTCTTGTATGTCACTAGAGCCAATGCACATAGTATAACATTTAGATTGCATGTTGCAGTTCCCCAATCGCTGAATAAGCCTATTGTGGGCTAGGTATCCAAGCCCCTAGGGCCTGTAACAAGCTCTAGGAGGCTGACTAAACCTCCCAAGGCTTGTAATAGGCACGAGTGGTTGGGTATTCAAGCCCCCAAGGCCTATCGAGGGCCTATAACAGGCCCTAGAGGCTTAGAGCCTCCCAAGGCTATTGGTAACAACTGGCTAAGTGTTATTGGTAACAATTGGTTGTCAATGACCACTGTCTCTCGACTATGATCGACTAGAAACCCACTTCACCACAAAACCCCTTGCCTCAATCATGCCTCAAGACACGATTTCCCTGCATACTGGTAAGCTTGAGCCTTGCCTCAACCCGATTTCTCATCCAGTCGTGATCCCACCATCTCCATTTGGTGGATATTTGTCAGCTCGCCCATATAAAAAAGACTCCAAAGTATTTTTGTATTGTTACATTAAATAAAAAAAACCCTTTGCCCCTTAATATATAAGCAATATAATTTTTAGGTTTTCATGAATATTTAATACTGCAATATGAATGAACGTGATATTATATTGCCTTCTAGTGAAGCCCCCGTGGGTATTTTATGGATCACGGTAATTATTTAAATTTATTTATGGGATGCAATATAATAGATGATAGTACAATTTAAGTGGTATAACAGTTAAGAACGTGTGTTTCTTCCTAGGTGGGCATAGGTTCAAATCCGGAGGGGGTAGGGTATGTACACCTCTGTAGACTTTAACAGTTACATTACTACTCAAAGGGGGTCCCTTACTTTAACATTTGACTTGGCTTTAATCTTGAAAATAGATTATTATTATTATTATTATTTAAACTAATAAAATTTTAAATTTTTTCCTTATAAAATATTTATTAATTATAATATAAATGATAAAGATACGAGTTTTTATTTTCGAAAAAGGTGAGATCATAATAATGCAACCATCACAAAGCATATATTCCAAAATAAAACTTATATTGTCTAAGAAATTATAAATGGAAACAAAAACCTATTAAAAAAAGGCTTTGATGCCTTAATCAGAATTGTTATGAGGCTACAAAATATAATATTAAATCAATGAGATAAAACAAAGTATGAGAGAGTCCTACGACGACAAGGACAGTATTCAAACCAGAGAGTAGGAAGAGATGGTAGCTTCCAACCCTCAAAAGCATGCTCAAAGGATGGTAAGTTCTTAATAAGCATTCCCTTACTCAACCACAAGGAGCTTCTCCACTTTGGAATGGCAAGGAGCAGTGAACAAAATTTCTCATCCAACTAGGGTCGAATAAGAAAATTGTCATGTTTCTCATAATGCCTTTAAACCAAATGACCCACAATACTATATGTGATTGAAGCGATGGAACTATGTAGATCTAGCTCATGGTCTAAGAAGTTATACCTCAATATTCAACTAAACGTTATCATATTCATTTCAAGTTGCATTTTTTAGAACTGAGATCAAATTTACAAGTACAAATTAGAGCAAATTAATACATTGTCATACCAAGAAAACCTCTTCTCAATATTAACATTTTTAAAGCGAGCTTCTTCCACAGTTTGTATTTTTTTGGTTGACATTTTGAATCCGAAGTAGGATTCATCATCAGGATAATGAGTCAAAGGTAAGAGCTAAGAATTTAACATTATTAATAAAGAAGATGTGGATCTCTACTTGACATTTACACCTTAATCCTTATGTTGGTTGGTTAATTATAATATTTGGAGGGAAGCTAATAAAATTCAGGCTAGAGTTTAAAAGGGAAAATGAACATCATGTCTAAAAATTGATGATTTTGAATTTCCAATGAGTTTTTGGTCGGAATCGAATGATTTTATTTTTAAAAAATATGAATTTTGTGTTGTCCCAATCGAATTTTTGAATGAGTAAATAGATTTAATACCCTCAAATATCTCAAGGCACCTATAATGTGTGAATTTAAACATTGTTATTTAAGATTTTAAGAATTTATTCAAAATTCATAAACTGTCAAAAAAATTGAAATCATCACATATTTAAATTATATAAAAAATAAATAAAATAATAAAATAAACAAATTATTAATTATTATTAATTATTAAAATTTAATGATTTAAATTTATAATCTTAATTTAATGATATAATTTTATGCTATAATAATTTAGGATTAAAACTCATATCATATTGAATTATTGCTTTAAAATGTTAATTCATAAAAATCACTTATTACCCAATTATTGCAACTAAAATATAAATTTATATGAACATGAATTAGTATAATTTTCTTTTATTACTTTTAAAACATCGATGCTTTTTTAAGTTATAATGCATTGAAAATAGAAATGTCATGTTATTATTATCTATTATGCAATGGGTAAGTCCTTGACTTTAAATTAACAATATTTTCACTAAAAATTTATCCACACTATTTTAATGAATATTATAAACTTAAATTTATATTTTTATAAATATAATATAATTACAATTATTTTTTGTTTAATTGACTTAAGTTTTATTTTGTAATCATTACAATAATACAATTATTTTAAAGTAAACATTATAAGTTTAAATTTATATTTTTATAAATGTCATATAATTATATTTATCTATTATTTAATTGATTAAGGTCTTATTTTGCAATCATTACAATAATATAAATAATTTTATAATCATTACAATAGTATAACTAATTTATTACCAATTACTAATTATCTCTCTTCTAATTAACTCAATCTTAATTTTGTAATTTTATATTTTTTCTTTATGAATTTAATGAATGGAATTACCAATTCTTCCTCTACCCTTTAAAGTTTAATATTTCTTGACATTCTAGATTGCTTTACTCATACATTTAAAAATATCTAAGAGTGTTATCAATCAATTTTGATTTAACTTATGAACTTTCTCATAAAATTTTGATTGGTAGTTGCATTTCTTTCTCCACCCTTTAAAGTTTAATATTTCTTGACATTCTAGATTGCTTTACTCACACATTTAAAAATATCTAAGAATGTTATCAATCAATTTTGATTTAACTTATGAACTTTCTCATAAAATTTTGATTGGTAGTTGCATTTCTAGATAAACCATTTTACAATGTTTACATTACATGATTTATATTATTTATTTTAAAATGTTTTTAATGGTTATCTATATTATATTGTCTCTATTCTTTTGCAATTTAGCTATCCTTAAACTAAGTAGCTAGTCCCTAAATTAAGCGAAAGGGACTAGATACTACGTAGCACTTGTTTATTAAAGACTTTAAGTTATTGATTATTATTAATTTATATTTTAATTGCAATATTATTTAACTTTGTTTTTCTTTTTATGAATTATTATATTGAATTTAATTAAGAGAGCAATGTTAAGATTCATGACCTATGTGCATTTTTTTGATGGTTGATCAAGGGGAGGTAATTTGTACTTATCTCAAGACCTTCATCTATATTCATGTTATTCAAATGTTTGATTATTTCCCAAGCCTCTCTCAATCTTTACTTGATATAGCCTTGCAAGAACTTCAATAACCTCCAGGCACACATGGTGTTTGGTTTTGATGGAATGTTTTTCTAAATCCGAGGTATGAATACACTCATTTTTAATGTATTCCCCGTGTTCTTTTAACCTTATGTAGAATGAGGGATGGTCAATCGACCAAATTTTGGGAATGTGCCTAGAAATAACTCCCAAAATTAATTAATTAGCCAAAAATGGAAATGTTAAGACAACCATTCTAATCCTAAGATAGAGATAAAGTGAGACACTACTAGGATTCAAACTCTACCGAAGGAAGATGGGGACAATGTATTCCCCCATATGAATTGTCAATTCATGTAGAACATTTGGATAGAAAAAATTTATGGCAAGAATTACAAAGTAGAAGAATTCCAAGTAAGATGGGGTCACAGAAACTCAGATGGAACAACAAAGGAGGAGGTCATTTTTCAATCAAGGATGCATATTCTATTCTAATTAACTCAAATGGAGGAAACAAGGAAGTGATTTGGAAGAAACTTTGGAACCGAAATTCATGGCCTAAAATATCTACATTCCTCTAGCAACTAGCTCAAGGTAGCACTTTGACCTGGGACCATATTGTTAAAAGGGGGTATGAAGGCCCATCACTATGCTTCCTTCATATAAGTGAGGAAGAATATTTCGAACATATGTTTAATTCTTTCCCCTTCACTTCTACCCTTTTGAATGAAGGTGCAACGATATTTAGACATATCGACAGAAATATAGATTAAAGCATCAAAGAAACAATAGCCCACTGGAGGAAACACATTTTCCATAATTCTATTCTCTACAGAGTTTGGAAATTATTTCCAGGCTTCCTTCTATGGGAAATATGGAAAGAAAGAAACAACAAAATTTTACACAACAATTCTATGATCAAAGAAGAAATATGGAAATGAGTAAAAAATAAATAAATGAAACCATTCAAACTGAGTGATGGACAGAAGATGACTAGAAATGCCTGGGGATGGAAAAATCAATCTTCCAGGGCTAACGAGTTATACAACTTGACAAGAACTCGACATTGTTCTCATTTTTTTTGTGGTCAATTTTAGTTGTTGTTTTAACCTCTACTTCAGAAAGTGTGTATACTGGTAGCACCATTTTTCATTTTGAGCCCTTTTTTTGCGACTTTGAAACTTCTTCGTCATAAAAAAACTATAATTTCTATTTACAAAGGCATTTTTTCAATTTATTTTTTTTAAAGTATACATTTAGTAGCTAGTTATATTGAAAAAATATATAAATTTTTAATTTTTTGTTACTTTTAGAAACCATTTAGAATGAAAAATATACATATTTTTTCATTTTTTTTATCTTCGCTTAAATAAATCGTTTTAAGGGCAAATTTATTAGAAAAATTTGAAAAAATATAGTCATTTGAAACATCTTTTATGCATTTTAAGCTTTTTTTTATGTATAAAACTTAAACAAATTTAAATTTTTTATAAATTGAAAAAACCAAAAAAAAAAAACAAACGAAACCAAAAAAAAAATTAAAACTAAATTAAAAAACTTTAAAAACTAAATTTGAAAACTAAAAATTAAATTTGAAAAAAAAAGTTCAAAACTATAAAAAAATTAAATTTAAAAAAGCTATATAGTTTTTTTTATTTCAAAACAAAATTTAAAATTATATAAAACAAAAATTAAAAAAAAAAAAAGCATCCCACCTCCCCACCGCCCCCCTAGCTCCCTACCCCTCTCCCCTCCCCTCTCCTCCCCCCTCCCACCACCCCTACCTCCATACCCCCTATCCTACCCTCCTTCCTGTCTCCCTTCCCCCTTCGCTCTCCCCCTTCTCTCCACCTCCCCTCCCTCTGCACCCTTCCCACTCCCTGCCCCCTCCCCCTGCACCCTTCCCACTCCCTGCCCCCTCCCCCACCGTTCGTGCCCTATCCACCCAGCCCCTCTCACGGCACAATGTTATTCTCATAATCGTGCTGTTGCAAAGAGGAAATGCTTGGGCAAAAGAAGGAGCAGCGCTACTCCTTCTTTCACCGAAGCGTCGCCTCTTCACGATGGTTTGATTCTGAGAGGGGCTGGGGGGGGAGGGCGCGTGTGGCGAGGGGTGGGGAGGGGGGAGGGGGAAGGGCGCAGTGGGAAGGGAGGTGGAGGGAAGGGAGGGAGAGTGGGGAGAGGGGAGGGGGAAGGAGGATAGGAGGGAGGGCAGGAGAGGGTGTAGGTAGGTAGGGACGGGGGAGGGAAGAGGAGAGGGGAGGGGATATGGGGTAGGGAGGTAGGGGAGAGGGGCATAACGAGAGAGAGGTAGGGAGGTAGGGGGTGGGAGGGGTAGGGAGGTAGGGGGTGGGAGGGAGGTGGGTTGGTTTTTTGTTTTGATTTTTTTATATATAATTTTTAATTTTTATTTATAATTTTGTTTTGAAATAAAAAAAGAAAAAAACATTCTATAGTTTTTTTTAATTTAATTTTTTTTTATAGTTTTGATTTATTTTTTCAAATTTAATTTTTAATTTTTAAATTTTGTTTTTTAAGTTTTTAATTTTTTTTTTAATTTATAGTTTTTACTTAGTTTTAAATTTTAAATTTTATTTATTTATTTAAAATTTTGTATTTAAAATTGTTTTTTTCAATTTTTTTTTTAAGATTCTCTTTTAATTTTTTTTTGTTTAATTTGAAATCATTTAGAAAAAATTTAAAAAATAAAATTTGAATTGATTTTTTTTTTTTAATTGTTCAAACATGTTCAACATTTTCAACATTTTTTAAATGTTAATATCCATATATTAAATTTGTTTTTTTTATTAGTGTTTTATTTTGATTTTTTTGACAATTTTATTTTATAATTTTATTAATTTATTTTATAAATTTTTTGTTTTATAAATTTTATTTTAAAGTTGTAATTTTTTTTTTAATTTTTTTAATAAATTTTGTAAGTTTGAATTTTTACATTATTTTATTTATTTTTTAAATCTAGGTGGTTCACTTTTCAATCCAAGGGTCAGTTTAGGGCTTTGATTACAACAATACCACCCATGGCTCATTTTGAAGTTTGTTTTTCTGTTTTTAATGCAAAAATAAGATTTTTTATGGTTAGGGTTATCGTTCTTTATATATAGTTCTTGTTTTAGAGTATACTGCATGTCCTCTTTCTCCCTTGTGCACCCAAATATCATAACATCTACATTTTATGATTTAATACATGGTTTTATTATGAATAATATCATAAATTATTTTATTTTATATTAAAAGAGTGGTGAAATAATTTCTTGAATAATTTGTGTTTAACTCAGTGCTAGATTTATACAATGTTACTAAGAGATTTAATAAATACAATTTTAAATTATGATATAATAATGTCATTTTTTGAAAAAGTGTGCTACGAGTAGCATTAATTTTCAATTTAGGGTTTGATTTTAAGGTTTTTATAAACAACAATAAGGGTTGTTTTGTTCAATGTATATATTTATAACCACAAAAAAAGTGGTGCTACTGGTAGCATTAGTTTTCAATTTAGGGCTTGATTTTAAGGTTTTTGCAAACAGCAATAATGATTGTTTTGGTCCATGTCTATAATTTTAACCTCAAAAAAAAATTGTGCTACCGGTAGCACCACTTTTTTATTTGGGTTTTTTTTTGTGTTTTTTATGCATAAATATGAGTTTTTATGGATAGAGTTCTCATTTTGGGTATAAAGTTCTTGTCAAGTTGTATAACTTGATGGCTTTGGATTTCAGCCAGGAATTAGTTTGCACTCCTTTGAGAGAGACTAGCCTCATAGATCTGGTCCCACTATTTGGTTGCCTCCTCTTAGGGTTTTTATCAAGTTGAATTTCGATGGAACCTCAAAAGGAAACCTAGGTTTGGTAGGATTTGGAGGGTTCTTTTGAGATGAGCAAGGAAGGATTCTAAGATCTTTTCCATTAAATTGGGAACTGACAGTGATAATTCTATCGATCTCTCAACCTTCCTCTTCAATATTCAAATCACAATTCGTCATTGCTTTTCAAGATTGATAGTAGAAAGAAACTATCAATTCTATTAGTATGATGTCCAAACTCCATACTGGATCACCCCTCCATAAGATATCTACCAACTAGAGGGTGGAAGGAAAGCTAGAAATCCTCTTAAACCTTATCCAAAAGATCCTTGTATTAATTCCCTCACATATTTGACGATTAGCAAATAAATTGGTTGGTCACCTATCCAATGAAGGAGCGAGCATTAAGGATGAGGATCTAGATTCAAACTGGGAAAGCCTTCCTTCCTCTCCATTGATGTATTCTTTCCCATATTTCTCTCAGCAATATTGGATATCAACTCTAAGTGAGGATTTGGCACCCCCAGTAACCCTAGGAACATCTCAGAGAGAAACACAACTCCATGATGGGGTGATAGGGATGAGAGAGTTTGTGGGAGGACACCCACAGCAATTTCTCCACACAATGACATGTTCTATTCACACGACCCTTCCTGCATGAAATTAAGTGTTGAAACAATGGGTGGGATGACTGCTCAGTCGCTCCCTAGTGGGTTGGACCTAGAATGTTGTGAAATGGTAGTGTAGTGAGATATCAGTGATCTTGATGTGTAGGTGATGGATTAGTATCGGATCAAGATTGGGTACAAAGATATATCAAGGGTGTGATGGGTATTGATGAAGCCGACTGTGGTGTTTTTGATGTCTTGAAGTGGGCTTCTCTAGCCATTTTCTCTAGTTTTTATTTGGATGTATACATCAGGAAGTAAGCTTAATCAATCCTCTCGTGAATACTGCTATTTTGGTATGAGTTTTTCCGGTCTTAAGGTAGGGTGGATTAGGAAGTATGTGATAGGCCTTTGTAGTTATGATTTTAAAATTAAAGTTGAGAAGCAAGGTGGGAGTGGCAATGTTCTATCTTTATCAATGTTATTAGTTTGGTGGTTTCTTAAAATTTATTGGAAGTTGTATTCCTATGAATCTCCATCCCCGTGGTTGGTTATATTTTATCTCCCCATGGTCTGATGAGGATGGAACAAGGGATTTCAATGGGGAAGTGGTATTCAAGGCCTGACCCACGCTCATTCAGATATTGTGAAGGTAGAAAAAATATTCTACCAGCAAATCCCTCCATAAATTTGAGCTTAGATTGCCAAAGTAAAGAATTGGGTTAAGGAGGAGAGGTATATGACCATGCCAAAGGAAATTGAGTAAGAAATGCAGCCCTAGGTTAGTGATTATGGAAATACTTGCTCAAGAGATAAACAAATATTACAAAACCCTAACCTTGCATTGGACCACAAAGTCCCTACTTAGCAAAGTTATTCTTGAGGCAAAGGAAAATATGAATTAATTATTGTTGCATATGGATGAGTTGAATGCCAAGATTAACTTTCTCATCAAGGAAACCACAGGAAAGGAATATGAAGCATATCCTCATGCTCACAAACCATAGGTACCATTCACTCCTATTTCTAATGATGACATGGCCAAGTAGTTTTTTATGGTCTCAAGGTTAATTCTTATCGTTATCCTAGTTATAATCAACAATTTGCATACCCTTTCAATAGTTCATGTAGGTCATTTCAAACTTTTTATGCTAACTTTGATAAAGTCATGTTTTATAAATGGTCTACTTTCCCATTGGTCAATCCAACATCTTGTTCTCCAATATAGCATTTTCCAAATGAGCACGTTTGTATTATCATTGATCATTTTAGTCTTTCATAGGTCTCATTTTTTGTCTAATGGCTTTCCTCAACTTAAATGAGGTTACAACTAATTTATTTTTTCAGAGATTTGCAATCTTATCAGTGACCTTTTGAATGTAAGGAAAGTAGGCTTTGTTGTTAGGGGTTTGAATCTTATGCGAGCGAGGCCCTTTTTTATCTTTTTCAAGATCTCTTTTCATATATTTATTCTTGTTGTCTATTCACTTAAAGACTTTAGTTAGGTGGTATTTTTATTGATCAAGCTGCTCATTGTCTAAGATTATTATTTCCCTCATGGTTAAGGTGTTAAGGACCCCAAAAGTTTGAGAAATTTGGTGATGGGAGTTGAGATAGTTTTCACTGTGAGTTTTCTTCTTGAAGACTTGATGTCCAAGGGTTCCATCCTGCATCCTCACAAGGAGGTGGGATGGAACTTGTAATACCCCCATTTTAACCCTTTGGAATGTATTAGCTTGATATGTAAATAGTGTAAATATGCAATGTATGATTCCTAGATTCAAGCTCAAGGCCAAGGCCCCACTAGTGAATGCTCGACTTCTAAAGGAATGTATTTTATATTTTTTCGACATGTGCTAGTTAGCCATGGAAAAATGTAAAAACAATGTAAATATTTATAATGCAAAAATAATTCTGAGATTTGATTATGGAGGAAACTAAAATGAGGGGTTTTTTTATCCACTAGGGAGAGGAGAGGAGTGTGGCGGATTAAATCATATTTTTCCAAGTGTAATCCTCACAGCCCATGTGTCACTAATGCTAAGTATCTACGCAATTGGAATTCCTTGTTGACCTTTAATTATGTTGTAAGAAGGCTGCTGAGAAATCAACTCATGAATTTAATGGAGCACGAGATGAACCCAAAAATTCATATGGTTGAGTATGGGCTCAGTTTTCTGTACCCATAAGTCAATTTCCTTCATGGGGGTTCATTTCTCTTATTTCCCATTCCATGGTTGGATAATAGAACGGAAAATTTTAAACAAGCTATGCATTTTCTAGCAGTGAAAGCAACAAAAATCAGATCCAGAGGAAGAACCACATTTTAAAGTGTCAAAAATGCCCAGAAATTCATGTGGATTGTGAAATCTAGTGGAGGATCCATATATGTCAACCCTGGGGTGAATTTGAGAGTGCTAAAGACCCAAAACTTTATGGGAAACCCAATATTTGGGAGCCTGAAAAAATGAATTTCGTGGTTGAGAATTAGCGTGGCCAGAAATTAGAGAAGTCAAGAGAAAACTGAGGGCATGGAGAGAGACCATAGGTTTGACATGCTTGATAAAGTGAAGCCAAGAAATATATGAAGGTTTCATAGCTAGGGCCTTTCTATGCCCACCCTAAATAGCATTGGAGGGAAGGGGGCACCTAAGGGACTCTGTAATAGAGAAGGGGACCTTCCTTGTGTTGGGTGTGGTAGGTAATGTGGGTGCCAAGGTTGGATGAAGCGAATTGGGATTCTTGTAGACATATGGTTGAACTCACTAGATTAACATTATCCTTATTTGTCTCTCGACATGCTTGATAAAACAAGCTACTATGTTGGATTGACCTGAGAACTTATTATGTATATGGTTGTGAGTGAGCATGAGTAGTTCCTCCTTAGTGGATACATATCTAAGCTCAAGGGTGGCCTCTCAGCAGAGAGATAAAGTGTTGGATAGAGTGCCTACGGTTGGGTGGAACGTTGCTCTTCCATAGCCAATTTCTTGGACAACTTTAGTTAAAATATAAGGGATTATTGTTGTTTTTTAATATCCCAAATTTGTGTGTTATGATTGTGTAATAAATTCTTGTAGTAAGGGATAGAATGGCCTAGCTTAAATTATTAAATTGGATGCATGTGAGTAGCATGAGCGAGAAATTATTTTGTGGATGATTTTTATTATTATTCATATGATGAATATGCTAGTGTATGCATGTTGTGTGTGTGGATAGAATTTATTTCCACTATGTATTTTGTATTATGCATATGTGAATGCATTTTTATGGTTCATAAATTTCATAATATGGCCATGGGGGCAAAATCTAGATCACCATAAATTATGCATGTCCCCTCCATTGGTTGGACAAATGAATGGGGACGTGACAGAGTGGTATCAAAGCTAATGGTTGTAGCACTGGGGCTGTTTGGACCAAAATACACACTCACGGTCACAAAATCAGAAATGCACCGAAAGTGCTGATAAACATTTTGTAAGAAAAAAAATCCTAGTTTTAAAATAATGGTTGGTGTTTCAATGGAACTCAAGAATTAAATACATGTTTTATCAGCAGTAATGGTAGACTGGTTTACAAGAAATTTGGAAAATTTCAGAATTCACATAGCTAATGGAGGAATGAATTTTTCCCTTGTTACATAGCAGAGATATTCCATAAATGGAGGAAATTGAAAATTCTATTTTAGTTATGAAATTGGGAAAATTTGGGAAAAACATGAGGTGGACCCCACTCATACCATGTGGGTCAGAGGGGTAAGATGTGGACAAACTACAATAGAGGAAAGTGCGGGTGGTTGACATCCAATATTTGTAGGTGGCATGGAGAGGGATCTGTGGGAGTACCACGAAAAGAATTCCATGGGAAACCATGGAGAAGGGACCGCGAGATCAATGGATAATAATTCCACGGAGGTCAATGGAGAGGATTCCACATGGTTCTGCAGAGAATAGGTTCACGAGGACTGCGGCGGAGAAAAATACGTGGGTGTGTGTTGTACGTAAAAATTTCCTAATGACTAGGGTAAGTATAGGTCACCAATATATTGTCACATTCAAGCAGAAATCAAGGAAACTGCAAACAAGAGACAAGATAGTATTTATGAAATAGACAAGGGTTTGAAAGTTGATCATATAGAACCTTATACCAATGGAGTTTGATCCAAGCTCTTCAATCCTCAAGCTTTGCTCCACAATCTTGTTCTGAGACCTACAATGTAAACATAACCCTCCTCAAATATTTTGATTACAAATAGATAAATAATCAAATTGGAAGTAACTAGACATTAAAAATATCAAACACTTTCAAATATCCAATTCATTCATCAAATTACTAGCAATATGGGAAAGGAAAGATATTTTTATTGATTGCAATAATGGCAACAAATACATTTCACCTAGATCTGCTCAAGCACCTCTTGAAACTTGATCTGGATCATTTTCTCCTCCCTTCTACCAAAATTCCTCCAGCATGACTTTGTAAAAATGAGTGTGTCCCTCTCTCATGGCCTTCCCTTTGTATTTATGACAATGTTGGGAGAGTAGTTTTGAAAGAGGATTAGTTAGGACAGGTAGGGAAGTTAGGGAACCAACTCCAACTTCCTATATTTCGAATTTATTTTTTATTTTTCGTGATTTTTAGGAACGCATGGGTGAATATTGCACCACTCGCATTTTAAGCATGAGAATGCTTAAGGAAACATGTGTGTGCAAATTTTAGGGAAACACGCGAGTGGTAAAGGGAACACAAGTTGGTAACTGGAAAGTTTTTAATTCTTCAATAGCGTGTATTTACTAAACCCAATACACAAAAAGAGATGAATTGGAGAAATAGGGAATTACTAAGGCCACAAACATCAATAGAAAATCCAGTCTCTTCCATCCATAGTGTCCTTTTGTGAGTGAAAATTCAGTATCATCATGGATGGAGAAGTGTCGATTTAATGGATAATAGATGCCCCCTAATGTATGAGTTCAGAAGGGTAAATGATGGCCAAAATACATTATAAAATAGTGAAGCAGAGGAGAGCAGGAACCATAGAAGCAAAGTTCCAATCAGGTACCTAAAACAAAACAAAGGTCATCTTACAATATAATATTGACATAATTCCATGTTCAAAAGGATAGAACATGATCTCCAATACATATGTATAACTGATGTATATAGAATGGCTAGTAGAATACAAGGGTGGATCCATCTCAGAAATGGAGAACATAGACATAATGAAAAACTTGGATCTATGTCTCATAAAGAGGCAAAAATGAGTGTGGCTCAGTCTTGAGCAACTTGGGAAATAATAAAATGTGATGATGTTATTACAGGCCCAAGGTCTTCAAAATCCAAATCATCTCAAAGTATGAAGATCCTAACCATGTGAATAAATGAGTTGATGTCGAACATGGGGGATACCATTTGATTATCGGTCATTGATGTTAACCGTTAGCAAATGCGAGCGTACCCATTAATAATGAAAATGGGACCCAAGGTACCTAGTGCATTCTTACAAGTGTGAATAAGGGGTTTTGAATTTGAACACTTGAATAATCTATCGAGTAAGAGACATTGAGGTATTATCATAACTCAATAGCAAGAGACTCTGCCACTGGTGATTGCAAATATTAAGGTACTATCCAAAAATATAAGTCTCCTTCCCAGAGAAAGATGAGTTGGATTCCATGGGAAGAATCCCGTGAGAAGGAAGGAATTAATGAATCCTTCGCCATCTCACACAAGGAAAACTTGGAACTAAATTCATATGAAACAGAATTGAGTACAAACTAATATCAGGGATGGTTGGCATAAGAAGTCAAGGAAAATTGTAGAATGGCCAACACAGGTGATATCTTTGAACAGTGAGCATGACACAAGAGTAGCTTAGGCATACTTGAAGATAAAGGGGCCATGATATAAATATTCCATCTAGGAGACATAGAAAATTATCCATATGATTGGAGGAGTGAAAACTTTGAATCGGGTTTTTCCTAAAGCAAAAACTAAAACCCACTGACTATAGAGACTCGAGACAAGTGTTGCGTTCAAGGAATATTTGGAATTTCTACCAGAGTTTCAATAACTGACTGATATACTTCCCTTCCATTTATCCTTTTAAGTATCTTTTCATTGTTTGGTGAACATGAAAAAAGATAAAAGGAAGCTCGATAGTGTCTTTCTTGTAAAATTTTAACGAGTCCAAGAAAGTAAAATCGGTACCTTCTTCATTTTTGAACAAGCTTGAAGAAGAGAGAGAAGAGTTCTTGATAGGGATCCAACCATGTGTAATTTTATGATTCCATGGAAGGAAAACTCAACACTTTCTTTATTGTTTTATATTTTGAGGAGAATATAAACTATTACTCGATAGTGTATTGATCCGTGGATTATAATATCGAGGCCATATCTGTTCGTGCTCACCGGTGTTTTCATATTTTAAGAGTATGAGAAACTCAATAACTCTATACACCTACTCATGTATTTTATAGCGAGTCTGAGTTGGTATATTCTCGCAGGGGTTTTCATGTTTAGAGATTCTAAAAATCCTAAAGAAGACTCCAGGGGGTAATTTTTCGTAAAGTTAGTCTCCTCGCCCGAAAAAGGATAAAACAATGTGAGATATAAATCTTATAGTCACGGTGAACTAGAGTATTCCGTTTTCGTAAATAATCCATAAGGTTTGGAAAAGGTTTAAACTTATACCTATGTGGATGTTCCTTCAAGTCCTTTAACGAGTCTGAAGTGAACAACTAGACTCAGAAATCTTGTCAATTTTAAGGAGTCTAACAAGAGAATTAATAAAATCCATTTGGATGGGAGATTTATAGAAGGGTGTTCAGCAAATATAGGTGAAGAGTATGTTGTTGTTCTTTGCAGATCATAATATACTAAGAAAGCTACCAAACTATCAACTGGCGGCATGGCAACCGATACGGAAAAGTGTGCTAACTAAGGTGTCCCATGTGAGGTAAGTCTTGTCCATGGAAGAACAATGACGATACTGGAAAATAAGAAGGCTCAAAGTCACAATCCATGGAGAAAAAAAGGGGGTCCTATGGGGTAAAAATATGGTAAGGTATTAATGCAATGCATAGTGCAATGGTAACCTAACCTATATGCCATGATAACCAAACATTTTTTAAGTGCTAATGTGGACAAAAACCTTGTAAAATCATCTTCTTACTTGTTGACCTAGTCAAAACACCTTCATTATTAGTCACAAGAAAAAATATTACATAAAAATAAACATTAGAATATATAAAGGCAGTAAAATAAAAAATATTTACCACAAATAGCCAAAAGGGTGTAAAAATTAATTCATTTACCATTTTACCATTGTAAAGAGCCACAAATCCCTAAACTTCAATCATCAATTGCAATCATAACGGTGGACGATTCTTCATTACGTCAGTCCCTGGTAATTCATATCCCTTTTCTCTTCAATTTGCATATGGTTTTAGTGATTTTTGGTGGATTTTTTTTTCAGTTTTTATTAATCATTTAAATATAAATATTTGTACCCATGGGTGAAAAGTATTGCACTAGCATGTTCAATGAAAAAGCATGGGTAAAGGGATATTCACCCATGGGTAGGACATGTTGGCCGTATTTTCTGTCTATGGCCAACTAAGGAGAACTAACCCACACAAGGCGCTTAAAACAACCCCTTGTAAGTTTGGTATAGCTAATTCTTGCAGGTTATGGTCCTACTACCATCTAAGTTTCACTCTCTTAAGGAGAGTCCCTTTACCTAAACTTAGAAAAGTGTGTCCTAAACTAATTAACAAAAACTAACTACTAAGCTAAATCCTAATGAAAACTATCAAAAAAACAAACTAACTATGAATCTACCAATTATACTAATCTATGTTTTTCTCTCTTAAGGAGTGTCTTTGTTTTGATTTTTTCAAAATATTTTGAAAGAAACTGTTTAAAATATGAAAAACAACTAAGTAAATGCAAGATCTATTTAACAGCTGCTAAATCAAAACTAGAAAAAATTAAACTAAATCTAAAATTTAATCTAAACTATTTAATCATATCTTGGCCAAGAGAAAATTTATCAGCTATGTTGACAGTCTGTTGACAATATAAATAACATAAAATAAATAATATAACTTTGAAAGAAAACAAAGTTAATATTGTAAGTAACTTTATGTTTAATAATATTTTATGATAAGAAAACAATAAATAAGAAATTACTTATTATTTTTTAACATAAATGTCAGAGAACAATTAACATTTAATATTTTAATTTAAGGATTTTTAATTGATCAATTGAATACTGGTAGAAATACAAGTTAATCAACTAACAAGCTAATATATACGTAATATCACTCAATCAAATTATTAATGAAAACTTAATAAAATGACTGATATAATATCTAAATCAAACATAAAATATAATTTTGATTTGAGTCATTCAACATAATCCATACAATTACCTCAAAGTATAACTGTAACTGAATCAAGAGAAGAATATTACCATGGAAAACATATATATAAATTCATAAAACTGAATCAAAAATATGATACCATTCAGAGAACCAGTGCTGAAAAAAATCACAGGAACAAAGTTATGATAAGCTTGTAGCACACTTTGTGGTCTATTACTCCAATGCATAGTCTCCTTCCATGTACTTGAATCCCCTATCCTAGGTCACCCTCGTGACTTAAATACAAAAAACTAATTAACTACTCTCCTAATTCTATGCATCTCCTTACTAAAAATGATCATTCAGTTTTTTTAACAACTGTTACATAGTAAAGACAAATGATTCCCATTATCATTTCAGTGATCAAAATTCCCTCAAAAGAAGGCACCTGGAATCCATATCATCACAAGACATAGCAGTTTTGACATATGGTTGTAACATTCGCGTGAGTTGAACAACATCAAAACCAAAACGCATCCAAAATAGACACCTACAAAAATCAATTAAAAGCATATTAATTTCTTTTAAAATCATAATCAATAAACAGTAATAAAATGAATTTTAAGCATGCCCACAAAATATTTGATTATGTGGATATGCTAATCAAAACACATATTACCTATTTAAAATATCAAAGCATACTAACTGTAATTAAAAAAACAAATACTAAGTCGAAATATGCAACAAAATATTTGATTATGTGGATATGCTAATCAAAACACGTATTGCCTATTTAAAATATCAAAGCATACTAATTGTAATTAAAAAAACAGACACTAAGTCGAAATATGCAACTTGGTAGCTCTTTGTGCTTCAGATAGCTTGGCTTTGAGCCTCACAAACTTAATTCTGTATTGTTCTCCATGTTTTAACAACTTTTCATTTGTAGAGAGTAGTGATTTCTTCACGGCCTTATATTTTCTCTTTCTCGTTTTTAATATTTACCATCGATCTACCCAAGTCAACAATTCATTTCTCAGATTCTGGATTTCATCTCTCAAAACAATTGTATTTGATCCTACTTTTTCCTTCAACTGAGAGATCTGTCGTTTTAATTCAATAGATCTATTGATATTCTTCAGGGTATAATTTGATGATGAATCATTAGTAAATGAGGATTCCATATTTGTTTTTGGAATCATTTGTTGAAAAGGTGACTTATTCCCCACGGACTCATCTCTGAGAGATACTACACAATCGTCAAAATTGACATCATGTTCTTGTGGAGATGCACACATGGATACATGGTCTTCTTCCTCACTTAAGATTTCGATCAATGGAGATTCATTAACTTGTTGAATAGTTACTGGAACAGAGGAGGTAACCATACTCCTAGTGATCCTACATGAAATCGATTTGGCAATAGGAGAGCTCGACAGATCTGGTTTGAGCTTTAACCATTTGGATCCACCGGATTTTGCACTGTTTACATACCCTAATTATTCATTTATGTTTGCAGGTATATCGTGGGGATTCGCAGATGAGGATGGATTTACTGGGGATTTCGAAATCACAGGGCTAAGTCCTTTTTCAATCACGCATCCCCTATTATCCTGTGTAAGCGAATTAATCGCTCGAATTTCATTAGGCTCTCATGCATAACTAGGTGTATGATTGATTTCAGGTTGAGGCGGTCCCTTACATTTTCTACAAGTCTTAGGAAGAAGAGTGGGTCAATATTGCGTTGGTCCAAAACTGTTTTCAGTCAAGAATTCATCCCATGATTTTCAAATGGAAGCTAACTGATGTCGAATCAAGATTTTGAGCAAACCATGGTGAAACATGCTTTTTTTGGGGTCTCCTATGGTACTCTAAACCGTAAGAGACATCCTTTTTAAACTATGAAGCAGGTAGAAGGGTAAATTGAGTTTCAAACCATTTAAATCCATCAACAGTCAGAGATGATATAAATGGATATGTGAAAAGCGGCCATCACAGGAAACATACCTTACAATGACTTCGTAGCATGTTCGCCATTGTGGCTTCAAGAGTTTGGCAGAAACTCCGTACTTAAGATTTGAACCAGTTGGTAGTGGAAGAAGGAATTACTTCCATATGTTCTCATTAATTTTTCCCTTTTTAAACCAATGCTCGCCAGTTTGTGGAAGTTTTTTGGCCTTGGCACTCGTATATTCATCCACAGCGAGCTATAGATTACCAATTTGAGCCACACCATCTTTGAAACTCGTGGAAAATTTCCTGGTCACTTCGACCTGGTGACCACCAAAGCATATAAAGAACAAACCCCAGCTAATTTTTTCAAACATCACATCTACTTCCCAGTCATCCTCCACCATTTCGGGACCAGAAAACTCAAAGCTACTGAGGGGTGTTTTTTCCCCAATACAATAGTTCTGGACAGGGTTTGATGTGAAGGCAGTCATGAACACAGAAGGTATTGGGATCCAAGGGGAATACATCAGACGAATAGTTCCAACTCTAACTGGTTCTCTGATAACCACAGCTAAAACCCTAGGATTTTTCATGATAGCCATTCTCATAATGATGAGATCAAGTGGTTCGATCGAGGTCATTCAAACCTTAATGGGATTGATGTTTGATAGAATGGGTCATATGAGGGACTTCGTACAGAGGCTCGTGGAATAATGACAGCTATAAGATAGGATCATAATTCGAAAATATTATCCCATGATTCACCATATATCACTTAAACCATCATAAACGGAAAACGAAGACCAAGTTAAATCAACCTTTTGCAAAAATCCCGAATTTAATAACCGCGCGGCCAAAAAAACACCAATTTCATTTTAGGGTTTCATAAAACGAGGTGAATGATAATGTAGAGAAAAAAATTATGATTTTGTACATCATTATAAATAAAAGACGATATTCAAGATCCTTGGTGATATAATAAAATGACACGATCATAAATTCATTGTACCATGATCAACAAATGTTAAATGATAAAATGCTTCATAAATTTGATTCAAGTTGTGGCAAAAAACAAATGTCACTCAATTTATTTTGATTTTCATGAACGCCATTATAGTTAGTATATAATTTGAAAAGTAGTTTAGGCATAGTTTTTAGGATTTAATGTTTTAGAATTTTAATGAATTAACATCATTAACCAAAACATTACAATAACTAAAATGAATTTAAACATTTATACTTTGCCTAGTATGAAAATCAAATCATAGACTTCTGGTGTAATTCATGAAGATCAATCATGAGAAAATAATATAGAAATATGTAGCTAAAATCATACAAGTAGAATTTGGATTAGCTATAAAAAAGGATTAACAGGCTATCGATTTTTTAATGAAACTACAAAAATAAAAAATACTATATAATAAAAATTTAATATATATGTAAAGAAAAATTGATTATATAGTAAGATGATTTAACGGGTATTAAATGAACTGCCAATGATACCTCAACAGTCCAATATAAATATGCTTGAAAATGATTTCACCTGTGTAATAAATGATCTTAAATTGAGAGTACTTTCAGAATCAAAGATTTTGAAGGCACTCTTTAATAATTTTCTCAAGAATTTATTAAAGACAAAGGATGATCTCCCACTTTTATTGACTAAACAAAAATAAAATTGTAGAAGGTTGTTTCCTGCCAACAAATGGAAACATACCTGGGAGAACCAGTTATCTCTGCTCATTTTATTTCATATAGCTTTGTAAGGTATGCCACTAAGACTCACTCTGTGAAATCAAATAATCTCAGTTTGGTACCAACCTGTGTTTAATGATCTTCATAATTTGCAAATACCTTAAGGATCCTCCTTTATGTTGTTTAATAAAGATTTGCGTCTGAAGATAAGCCAAGTAATATTAGTCCATCAAAATTGAGTACCCAAATGTGAAGATAATCCAAATCATCAGTATAAAGATATAAATTTAACTCTTCCGAAAAGTACCCCAAAATTGTTCCATTCTGAAAAAACCAGTCATATATATTTTCTTTTCTTTTGTAAACAAATGCTTTGTAAAAGAGGGAATCACTGCCCAATCTTGGTAACTAAATGACAATTTCACTCACAAACATCCTCCGAAAATGAATCAATTGGCTCATTACTGAGACCCCCTATCTCTTGATCAGACAATCAAGAGACACTATCACAACCTAGTGACTGAATTTTGGTAATGTCATACCAATGATGCTCATGATCCTGATCAAACCATCTCATTACTAAGACCTCATGTTCCCAATCCCATAAAACAAAAATTTATAAATGAAACAGATCAAGGCACTCTCAAGATTGTAAGTAAGTTTGAAAGATGACTGATAATTCAGATTGATAAGGATTTTCCAAGTACAAGGTTTTGACAAAATAACTCACCAGCTATCTGAACTGTAATAAAGAACGGACTCTAAAGGTAAATCCTAAAAAAAAATTAACAGGTTCATCTCACATTTAATAAAATATGATTAGACTAAGCAAGATGAAAGGCCACACTTGATCATAACTACTTAAAACAAATGAACAAACTGAAACTCAAACCACAGGGATTTATTTTTGTGCATTACCTTCTCTTGTAGAAATACGTATACTCAATATTCAAAAAAAATGTAAAGTGCAATGATTCTCGATTGTAATAAACACCAATCCTCGTAGACAATTTAACTTTTGGTGCGCGGAAGATATTTAGAGATGGAATTTTTTTTTTTTTTAATAATTATATTTATATACAAAAGAAATAACTAAACCGTACATTAAAAGATGTTTCAGGCATGTTCAGAATTGTAATGAAGACTGAAAACAAACTAAAAAAACAAAAGAAGAAAATCTTCTACAATTTTTACAAAATAAACAAATTATGTACAGGTTAATATCTTAGCAAAATTAACGAAAATATTTTTTCAGAATCGGTCCATTTACAGGAAAAGTTTCAGACTGACCTTCCAAAGCTTGAAGACGAAAAGTACTTGGACCCAATTTTTAAGAAATGATATAAGGACCTAACCAAAGACGTTGAAACATCATGTGTTCACCTTTATCTTCATGGGATTTATCCCACTTTAGCACCAAATCACCTACCCGCAAATCTCTGTTAGAGACCGAGGCCCAATCAAACCAAGATTTTACAATATGTTGATGTTTTGCGAAATGTTGTTTGTACTTTTCGCTATCTTCTTCCAACTTAATCAAAATATTTATTCTCTTCTCCATAGCTGAACAATTTACATCTTGGATGGACTGTGATAACTATAGAGAGGGTAGAAAAAGATTAGGAGGTAGAATGGCTTCAGCTCCATAAACTAGAAAGAAAGGTGAGTTTCCAATTGAAGATTTCGGTGTTACTCTATCCGGAAAAAGTGCATTATGTAAGGCAATGTGCCAATTTCAGTGATATGTGGCAATGGTTCTTTTCAGAATCTTCAATAAATTCTTGTTGGTAGATTCAGCTAAGCCATTACCTTGAGGATAATAAATTGCAGAATATCTGACTCTAATACCCTTCTCCAAGGAAAATTCGGTTATTTCAACACAAGAAAAATAAGAAGTGTTATCAAAGACCAGAGAATCAGGTATGCCAAACCGAGTAATAATAGAGGATTCTAAGAAAAGGACAACTTGACTGGTATTTACTACATGCAATGGAACAACTTCTTCCCAACAAGTAAAATAATCGACGGTGGTTGTGATAATATACTTATGTTGTAAATAAGAAGGTGGATTGATCGGACCAACTATGTCAAGACCTCATTGCTGAAATGGTCTTTCGACAGAAACTGGTTGTAATGGAAAGGCATGTTTTTTAACCCTTCCTGCAGCGGTCTGACAATCCTGACATTTCCTAACAAATGTATAAGAATCATGAAATAGAGTGGGCCAATAATAACCAGCTTTAAGAATTTTATGGGAAGTGGTTTCACCTCCAAAATGACCACCAGCAGGACCAGAGTGTAACTCCTTTAAAATTGTTTCAGTTTCATCTGTATCAAGACAACGCAATAATACACCATCTGAATTCTTCCTAAAGAGAACATTATTTATTAGCTGATAAATAGCTGATTTTAACCTGAGAGATCTCCTTTTTCTTGGTTCTAAATGATCTAGGGCACTTCCTGTTTCAAGAAAAATCCTAATGTCAAAATACCAAGAATATTGAGGAGGAGGAAAGAAATAGATTTCCTTTTAAGTAAAGATTCATCAATGTCAATTTCAAATTCATTCATCAACAAATGAGCTAATTCAGCAGCAAGTTTACAAATACCTTTTCCTTTCACCATTGTGGAGGGTTTAATTTCAAGATCATATTCTTGAAGGGCTGTCATCCAAGGATCTCTTTTTTCGCCTAAATCCTTTTGTACTAACAGGTTCCTTACTGCACAGGGTATGGAACAAAAACTCTGGTTCTAGATTTCAGAAGGTAAGGGAGAAAATGTTTAACTGCTTTAAAGACAACAAATTCTTGCTTATCAGCTTCATGATAATTTAACTCATCTCCTTGCGCAAATCCTCACAGCAGATCTAAGAGCTGATGTATACCTCACAAGAAAGATTAAGCAGGAAAATAGAAGAAGAGTGGACAATGCAATGTAAAAGAGCATCATAATTATGATACAGTAGAACTCAGATAGAAGAATAATAACATCACACTAATTCATTAATCATAATATGAACAATAAATAATACAATGGAGAGGATTCAAATGCCAAGGTGGCAATTCAAATTAGCCTGCATGAACTCATCATCAGATCAGTAGAGTGTCATCAATGCACAAGTAACCATCAACCATGTGTCAAACTGAGTCTAATTGAATGTAGTAGGTGTAACTGATGCATGGAGGGTGCATGAAGAGCTAACTGCAGTCAGAATAGTCAACGAGGTCTCTCTGGAGGTCCATCGGAGTATTTCAGTGAGTTAACTAGTCAATTTGTCCTCAAATCATGGAGAGATACACAAATCAAGCAACTAACTGAGTGTGTCACTGGTGGTAAGTGAGAGAGGACGCACTTCACATGTGGTAGGTGAAAATAGGGTGCATCACTGACTAAGAGGGCTGGAACTGAGTGGAAATGGGCTCCTGGGGCTATTAAACTAAGCACTAGGTGTTGGGAGACACCATAATAATCACTGGTATGCATGCAACTGCATGACTGCATGACTACATGACATAATGTTGGTGGGAATAGGATGAAGTATAGGAATATCCTAACACCCCCCTTTAATCCATCCTGGGCCCTGGTAACTGAGACCAAAGGTCACCCAATACAATGAATAATAAAGAACAGTCCATGAAATAAGGAAAAGGGAAAAACCTCATGGGAAAAATACCCCCCCTCAAAAGAGACTGTAAGGCACACCAAAAAATAAATGCTCCAAACTCAAGCAAGTGTGATGCTTGGTCATATGTCTAGAGGTATCTTCTTCTTGGGAAGAAGTGGTTCATGATCCAAAAACATGTGCTTGTGTTCTCCTCCAGTGGATGCAAGCGAATATGGAGACATGTGCTTGTACTTGCTCTTCAGACCGAATGTGATGAGAACAAATCCAAAGGTATGAGGATGATCGTGGAACATGTGATTCGAATCAGCTGAGGTAGGATCAAATCCATGAATGTGTAGATAGTCTTTTGTTATCTCCTTTGAACCATCATAGGTGAGATCATGCCCAAAAGAACCATCAAATGATAGTGGTTGCTTGGACTTCAAATCAACTCCGAGACTTGATAAATGATTTCTTGAGATCTCCTTTTAACCAACAGAGGTGAGATCAAAACCAAATTAACCATGAAACAATGGTAATGGCTTGGATTTCGAATCAGCTCCAAGAAATGATGAATGGTTTCTTGAGATCTCCTTTGAACCAGTAGGGGTGAGATCAAAACCAAATAAACCATTATATGCATGATAAATGATCCCAAGCGAATGGTAATGCCCTACATCTTCAATGAACTTCTGAGAGCATGTACAAATGATCATATAGTAGTACATAAGAGGTAAGTGATCAAGGAGAGTGAATGCATCACCTCCAATTGTTGATTTAACCTCCAAAACATTCAATAGATCATCATTATGCAAACCAACAAACTCTTGTGCAAGAGAGGATTTAAGAACCTCTTCAGTTTCTAGAGTGTGATCTGGCTCAGAATTCGAAATAGAAGCAATTGAGAACATGAGTGTTGAATCTGCAAGTTCTTCTTCTTTTTGGACAACTTCATTATGAGATATGTTTGATACTGAATCATGATCAGAGAGACCATCAAGGAAGGCGAATGCATCACTGGGCTTGCTCTCCAAATAGTTTTCACCAATCCCTTCATTCTGTTTTCCAAATATTTCATCTAGATGGGCCCATAGATCTTTTGGAGATTCAACAGAATCAATGAAGTGGGGTAACATACAACAAGACATAGCAGTCAACATTGCTCCATAGGCTCTGTCATCTTCATTTAACCAATCATTCTCCTCTTCATAGGATTCAAACTCTCTTTCAAGACAATAATAAAAAAGACCATGTCTCTTCAAATATGATATCATGTTTGGTTTCCACTCATCATAGTTGAATGGAAAGAGAGAGGAGGAATTCCTTCCAGATTCATGGAAGCTGTTGCAGAAGACCTACAAAAAAATAGAGAATGTATGCAACTGCTACTGCTGCACTCAAAATATTGGTAATAACCTGCAAAAAAAACTCTCAGGAATGGAGATAGACTATACTCTCAACACGCTCTGATACCATGTGAAAATCCTCACAGCAGATCTAAGAGCTGATGTATACCTCACAAGAAAGATTAAGCAGGAAAATAGAAGAAGAGTGGACAATGCAGTGTAAAAGAGAAGCAAAATTATGATACAGAACTCAGATAGAAGAAGAATAACATCACACTAATTCATTAATCATAATATGAAAAATAAAAATACAATGGAGAGGATTCGAATGCCAAGGTGGCATTTCGAATTAGCCTGCATGAACTCATCATCACATCAGTAGAGTGTCATCAATGCACAAGTAACCATCAACCATGCGTCAAACTGAGTCTAACTAAATGTAGTAGGTGTAACTGATGCATTGAGCACTAATGTAGGTGTAACTGATGCATGGAGGGCACATGAGGAGCTAACTACAGTAAGAATAGTCAACCAAGTCTCTCTGGAGGTCCATCAGAGTGTTTCAGTGAGTTAACTAGTCAATATGTCCTCAAATCAAGGAGAGATCCACAAATCAAGAAACTAAATGAGTGTGTCACTGGTGGTAGGTGAGAGAGGGTGCACTTCACATGTGGTAGGTGAAAATAGGGCACATCACTGACTAGGAGGGTTGGAACTGAGCGGAAACAGGCTCCCGGGGCTAGTAAAATAAGCACTAGGTGTTGGGAGACACCATACTGATGACTGGGATGCATGCAATTGCATGCGTGCATGCCTGCATGACTGCATGCTGGTGGGACTAAGATGGAGTATAGGAATATCCTAACACTCCTTTAAAATTTGAACTTATAAATGATATAGGAACCTTGTGATTTTATTGATTATGTTGGGTTAAGACTGCAACATAAGAAATATCTGAAGCAAATGTATAGAGTATAAAATATTTACTGAAATCGGGGCTAAGGAGAGTAGGAGATTCATATATAGCCTCTAGAATTATTTTGAACAATTACTTTTCATTATTCCCCCAAATAAATATAGCATCCTTCTTGATCATGTTTTGCAAAGGACGTACAATTTCAAAGAAGCTTGGGATAAATCTCGTAACGAAATTAATTTTTCCCAAAAAATATTGCATAGCCTTTTTATTGGAAGAATAAGTGATTTTAGAAATGGCTTGGGTTCTCTGAGGATCAATCATGATTCCATATTTAGAAACTACACAACCTAACAAAATCCCTTGGATCACTACAAATATTGTTTTCTTAGGATTAAGTGATATCTCGTATCTTCTACAACACTCAAAAACCTTTTTAAGATGTAGAATATGGTCAGGTCGATGTTTCGAAAAAACTGTAACATCATCAAGATAGACAACAATCACATGATTAATTAGTCCTCTAAAAGTTATGTCCATATCTCATTGGAAGGTAGCCCAAGCGTTGACCAAGATGAAGGGCATATTTCTATATGCATAGGTTCCCCATGGAATTCTGAATGTATTTTTCAATTGATCATCAGGAGAAACTAAAATTTTGTTGTAACCTGAGAAACCGTCAAGTAATGACATCATTTCAGAACTCGAAGCCTTTTGGATAATTTGCTCCATAGGTGGAACTGGGTAATTATATTTTTTCTGATGACTTGTTAAGGTTATGAAAATCAACACAAAACCGAATATCACCGTTCTTCTTCCGAACAGGAACCAAGTTAGACACCCACTGAGTGTGGAGAACCGGAAAAATGATTTTAGCTCCCAAGAGTTTATTGAGCTCCTTTTTAATTGTTTGTTCAAGAGTTGGGTGCATTTTTCGAAGTTTTTGTTGAAATGGTTTTGAATCTTGTTTCAATGGCATTATGTATTGCATGATCTATGGGTCAAAAGTTTTAAGGTCATCATAACTCCATGCAAAGACATCCTTATGTTCTTTAACCAATTTTATGAAAGCCGATTTTTCCAATGGAGTACAATCTGTTCCAAGGTTTATGTTCTGAGGATTAGACTCTGTCCCTAAATTAACAATTTCATGCTTCAAGCATGAGCTGTTTGTTTTACAATTTGGTACAGCTTTAAACTTATCATGAATATCATAAAACTTTTCCAACCTTAAAACAGAGTTAGGGATAGATTTTACCATGTCGAAAGATTTCTCTATTGGACAATAAGGATGTATTACCGAAAATTTGGGCAAATCTTCATCATGTGTAATTTCATCAATAGCAGAATCTTTAAAGGTATCTTCATTCATCAAGAAATTCAAAATATGCACATCATCATCAAAGACACACCAATTAGTGATGTTATCCGGGATTGAAGGCCTAAATATTAACTCAATTGAAAAGGCATTCGAAGAAAAGTCTTCAGATGGAATTAACTTAGAATCTACATTGGATAATAAATCAGCTTCTTGATTCTAAGATCTTGGGATGGAATTTATATTAAAAGCTTCAAATTCAGAAATAATATTCCATACCTCCTTCTGGTAATTACGAAGATGTTCAGAAAGACAATGAATTGAATTTCGTACCTGATGAGCAATGATTTTGGAATCACCATAGACTACCAAGATCTTAACATTCAAGTCTAAATATTTCTTTAAACCTTGAATAAGAGCCTCGTATTTAAATTCCAACCTGCATGCTATACATGTTTTATTTCCCTTTGGATCAATCAGAAGGAAACCTGCTCTAGATCATTCCTTAGACTTCGAACCATTAAAATATAATTCCCATGGTAAGTTATCTACAACTACTTTACTATCAACAATATGTACAATTTGTTGATTATCTACAATATTTACATCATTTTGAAATGCAGAACTGGGATGAATAGAAGTAACATTGGAAATTTCAGATTGCTGATTTATATTTGTAAATGGAGAATTTTCAGCCTTGAAATTACCAAAATTGTTAACACCCAAAAAGTGCTCACTAGCTCATTTCCTTATTCACATGACCCATTTGTCCACTTTTTCACCATTTGAGCCTCTAAAGCCATCAAAAGGTCACCAAAAGACCTTAATGCACCCCTTTTTCCACTCAAAATGAATATTTTTCCTCAAAAAGCATAAAAAACCCTAAAAAAGGGTCCAGAATTCCCAAAAATATTAAAAAGGGAATAAAAATATTCAAAATATTCAAAAAAAGAAAAATGAGGGAAAAGGTACCTAAACCATGTTGGTCAATACCATTGGTTTTCTCAAAACCATAATGGTATTCCCCACCACCAAAAACTATAAAAAGGTGGTAGGGGCTCCTCACTTTCCATGCATCCATCATCCTATCCTCATGCTGTCAAAATCTCTCATGAGTTTTTTACCATTGTAGCTATCTTGGAGAAGAGACCTTTGGAGCTTGGAGCTACTCACCTTGGAAGTTGCTCAACACAAATCCTCACCATTTGAAGTATCTTAATACAAAATACTCATTCTTTTTATTTCTTGTTCTTGAATCGTTTTTAGAAATTTTATTTGTCATATGCACATGCTAGTTTAGTTTAGATTCAAATTTATAAATTGTTTTTTGCTTTCCATCTTTGAAACTGCTATCACTTGTTGATAGGTGCCCATAGCACTCAAGCTTGGTTGCAAAACCAAGCCAACAGTTTTTGGCGACTCCACTGGCTTCGAATTCTTAGATCTCAATTTTTTGCTTTAGATCTTAGTTTTTGTTAGTTTTAATCATTTTAATTCATATATCTGTCATCCTAGACAGCAGATACATTGCTGTTCTAGATCTTGGCCCTTTTTATTGCCATTAACAGCCTAAAATTTCCATTTTCGAGTTTGTTTTTCGGCGTCCATTTTCGGCTTTCGCCTCGCGGTTCTTTGCCTGACAGTCGCGCGGCTCATCGCGACTTCGCGGCTTTTTTCCACGTGGCTCACCGCGGCTTCGCGGCCAATTTACGCACTACACATCGTGGCTTCGCGGCCATTTGTCGCGCTGCACATCGCAACTGTGTGATCGTAACCTGTGCTGCACATCGCGGCTTCGCGGCCGAAACCCGCGCTGCCCATCGCGACTGTGTGACAAAAACCCGTGATGCAAGTTTTTTCAATTCGGCCAATTTTTTGAAAATTATTTTTTGCTATATTTTCTGCCCATTTAGCATATTTACAGTATTAAATTTCCTGCATTTTTACAGCCATATTAAATATTTTATTATTTAGAATGCTCTATTAAAAGTCTTTTTACAAAATTTTCAGAAATTGAAAGAGAGATTTTTCTGCATTTTATCTAGATCAAGGTTTTACTGTTTATTTGTTTGATACTTTGCCCAAGCAATTTTTAAGAGATCCATTTATTTCTTGAAGTATTCATGTGATTTGCTTTCCTTCAAATTATTTCAAAGATCCATTATTTTTTGAATAGTTTTTTCAAGCATTTACATTTCAAAAACGTCTTTATTTTTTACAAAACTAGAAGCGTCTTTTCTTTCATTTGTAAAATCTCCCAAGCGAGGCAAATCAATTTCAGTTTAAATACCACACTTGCACCCACTCTGCCACATAATTTAAACTGAGCCTTAAAATTTACCTTAAACTCAACAAACTTTTAACCCCACTTGGGGAGCACTTAAAAGAATTTTGTAGTTAGGTAGAATTGAGGGGATAGGTGTTCCAATAACACCCCTCAGTTATTACATTTGAGACATAGTGGTTGTCCTCTACGGTACCAAAATCCCTTATAATTTTGACACGGTTATCAACCAATTTATCGGGAAGGCCTCTCCCTTAGGAGGGTTGAAGTAGCCAGACTGGTTCCGGAAGTCTGAGTAGAATACCGCAATCCATTCAGTAACTGAAGGATACCTTTCGAAGTTCTCGGTGTACACCCCCTGGTGTACAGCGGCGATAGAACCAAACTGTAGATTCACCCAACCGAACGTGTCATGAACAGGGTATCCTAGTTGTCACTCTTTAGGATTGTCTACCCAGTATCCCTCCTGGTAGGGGGATATCTAGCCGTTGATTCAACACTCTATATTGTCTAACTTGGATTTCATCACCTTGCAGAGAATATCATTTGTTAACTCACAATACTTCTATTTAGGTGTTTGCATGATACATTACCCACCTTTGGTCTAGTAACACCTCTTTTTTCTAGAAACTATTTGACTTTTGGTATTCTGACCAATTTTGTTGCATCCCTCCACTTATTATAGCACAGCTGCTATAATAAGTGCTTTTTGAGGTTGATTTTTGGCCTGAGAACCTTTATTTTTTCACTCCCCTTTTGCACTCATTGTTGCATTAGGGTTTCGAGTTTGTTACATCACCACCTTACACTGAAATTTTTAAAAAATATTTCTCACCATTGAGAATTTAAGACGATCTTGTCGTCTTCAGGGTGACCCCCCTCAGTTCAGTCTACTTGGCTCTACACATCACCGACGTAGAGCCTTATCCCTTGACTCGACATGTCATCGACCAAACATACAGTCATCCAATTCTAACACGCCTCACTTCACATCTGATTCTGAGGCTGAATCCGAAAACCCTACTGAATTATTACCAACCAACCTCATGGTTGGACCACAATACGACCCACTTTTTACCAGTACTATTGGAGATACATCCACAAACCCTTCTACTACTGTGCCATCCATGGTAACAACAACCCCTCTAGGCATGCCTAATATGGGGGACACTCCACCTTTAGGTATGCCCAACTCACGACTACCTCCTATTATGGGTATGCCAAACATAGGAATCACACCACCCGTCATTACCACGACCCAGATCCCAGGAATTCCTGGCGCTATTCCTAACCCCGGTGTAACCCATGTTGCACTTGGAAACGCTGGCCCATACCATACCACAGCAGTTGGAGGACACATACCTTCAATACCTAGCATACCCTTAGGGGCTACTGGACCACTACATAATGCCACCATTAATAGTTATGTCCCAGTCCCTATATCACACCCATCTGCTAGTTTACCTTACATGGCTAGTCTGAAATTACCAGACTTAGCCAGGCTAACCAACGATCCTATCAGGCACAACCCTACATGGCCACCCATGCCTACAAAGCTCCCCTCCGACATACCCAAGTTTGAAGGAAAAGCTGGGGAGGACCCTCAAAACCACATAATGTCTTTTCACCTATGGTGTTCATCTAACTCCATAGTGGATGACTCCATTCGACTAAGACTGTTGCAACGAACGTTCACTAGCTCTGCAGCCAAGTGGTACATCGAACAACCACATGGGACCCACCATACTTTTACGTCTCTCGCCTCCACTTTCCTTCATTTTTTTCAGCTACCTGTACGTTACGATGCAGGAGTTGAAATATTGTTGTCTTGCAGACAAAACACAGCTACCCACATCACCGACCACATCCATGAGTGGCGCAAGCATCGTAGCCTCTATAAGATTAAACTGGATGACCGTATATTTTTGGACTGGTTTCTTAAATCACTCCTACCCCTCATAGAAAAAGACTTCGCTTCCGAGCGACCCCGGTCAGAGGAAGAAGCTAGATCCTAAAAGCTCAGCAATTCGACCTGATTTATGCCCAGTCAGGCTATCTCTACACCATCATACCAGATGCCCCACGAGGCGATTCTTCATGCGGTGACGCTCTGGGGGCATCACATGCCGCTGATGGTATTATCGGCCAAGTCACGGCACAAATTAAACCTTTTAGCATGGTGATCACCATAAATTCCCTAGACCTCTCTAAGGCTACATCTAATTCTGGAGCGACAACTTCGTACGCTCCAACGAATCAGACTCATCACACTCATGGACCCTCTTGTCCACAACATTGCTATGGGCAAGCGCCATTGACATATGTACCACCCACATACTATAACCAACCGGCCACCCAGAACCCAATTCATTTACCGGCACAACCAATGTATTACCCACAGCAAGCTACAACAGCTAACTCAACACCTCCAATAGCTCAGGGTTACCAACAACCCCAGTAGGCAACTGGGCCCCCTCCAGCCCCATTAGATTATTATCCACCACAACCTGCTCCCGCACTTGCGGCACCCCAAAATCCTCCCACTGCTCAAGGGCAAGTGTACACACAACACAATCAGCCCCAACATCAAAACAACCAACGCAACTAGGGTGGACAACAAAACCGTGGAAGAGGACGTAACTGCAGCAACAACCAACAACATAATCAAGGTCCACCACCTCCCAATCCTCCAAATAATGACAATGTTGCTCCTCCCAACCAGAATCCTGATCGTCATCCCAAGCATCCCAAAAACAATAACCTCAGAACAAACCATCCATGTTCTATATGTGGATTCTACGGACACTACACTCACAACTGCCCCCATTTAGAGAAAGCACGTAAACTTTGGGCTGACGATGCTCAATGCCAGGGCCACGCTGGACAGCCAACTCCACTTAATCAACCGCAACCCATGATATTACAAAACCCATTGCCAAACAAGGGAGTAGTAAATACTCTCCCTATGGATCCCCCACAAGGATCCGCTACACCCCAGCAGCAAATCACGTATGCCGCAACTGATTATCAGAATGTGGATCTAGGCACACACCATTTATTAATGATGTCATCCAATGACATCAACCTCCAAACACGCAGAAATCAGTACGGACCACCCCCAATAACTCCTCCCACTGACGCATCCACCTCCCTTCCACCAAATCAAGCACTACGCATACCAAATATGTCATTGGACGGAGGACCTAAAATCCCTCCCATCCCTTTGCGAAGGATTAACAACAATCCTAATGCTCGCGCAGCATCCAATTATAACGTCGTGGAAGACCTAGCACAATCCCCCGCTGCTATGTCTACTTTAGAGGTACTAAAAACATGCCCTGCACAACGAAAACTACCACTATCTGCCATCGGAGGAGTAGACCCTAACGACACACACATGATGGCTTTCGACTTAGACCAAGCCGAACCTCGATTGCCATCAAATGTAGCTTTCCAAGTATCAGTAAACATTCGAAACCTTGTTGTGCATCGATGCATCATCGATGAAGGAGCTTCCACCTGCGTTATGTCCACCCTTGTGTGGCAGAAGCTTGGCTCCCCCACTTTACAACCATCCACCATGGCATTACGAGCTTACTACGGATGCTCAGCTCAACCACAAGGCCTTCTAGTGAATGTACCCATAGAACTAGACGACAAATTAGTTCTTATCGATATCGAAGTGATCAATGCCCAGCTCGACTACAACCTCCTTCTTGGACGTAGTTATATGTACAAAATGAAAGCAGTGGCTTCATCTGTTTTTCGCCCCATGATGTTTCCACATGAAGGACGCGTTATCAAGATCGATCAACTCACATATTATGATCATAACGCCCCCGTAGCTCCTCAAAATGTGCTACCAACGATTGAACAAACCATTCAAAACGCACCGACATCATTTGTGTCGTCAATTGGTCCTGGAATCTACACTGAGTCGCCTATGACTTCCACATTTCCATCGATCTCACCACCTTCACCGATAACAAAAACATCGGATTTGTGCACCCTGTCGCACACCACACAGTAGCCTTCGTCACTACCAGAAACACCCATAGTGCCTACTCATATTGGCACAACGCCAATTCACACTATCCCGTTCTTATTCCCATTTTCCGGAGTTGTCAGTTCGCCAGTAATGGCTACACTCAACCTTCCGGGTTTAACATTAGGGATACCTATATGGTACTTACCTGCTCCGAGCCCCCCGCCAACTCTGACTATTATTTTACAACTGGTACAACCTATCCCTACTACCAGCCACCCACCCCCTCCGGTCACTCATCTGCAAAACAGACCACCCCCAATAGTGACTACGGCATCAACATCCAGAAACGCCCCACCTCCGTTACGAAACACAGGGGGCAAATGCCCACCAACTTATAACATTGGACTCATAACTCACACCCCCCCAGCAACCCCCAAGGTAACTAAAAACCCCCCAACTATTCGCATTCCCCCTAAGTGCTCGTTGTGTGACGATGTAGGCCATGCCACTCATCAATGTCCACAGTTACCTGCACTCCAAGAACACATGAATATGTTGGATGACGACACCGGGATTCCAGTGGTAAGACTAGAGCCACCTCCTCACCCTTGTGAAAAAACTCTTCGCACTAACCACCCTTGTGCGATATGCGGCATTTATGGCCATTATTCACACCACTGCCCTGATCTCCCAGATTATAGAGCAGCCTTGTACGAGTTGAATAACGTCGACCTAGAGATATCCCCTCTTCTCATTGAGGAAATTCATCCCCCACCATCTTCCTCCTCGGAAGAAATTAACACCATTTACACGATTTCCACTGGATACCCCTCTGTCCGGTCGGCCTCTTCCATTGATCCCTTTGACACACATGTTCAACCCTTTCAAATCGACGAGGAAACCACATGTCCACAACATGGGGGCAGGCCCAAAACCTTGCCTACTCATCATCATCGTGATTCTCGTTGGAGATACTGGGGGCATCCACCTCACAAGGGGAATCCCCCATCATCATATCATCACTTCAGTATGCCACCCCGGCCCACAGCCTCATGGTACACTCCCCCGCCAACAGTTGCTCAATGCCCTATTGATCCCTCTCTGAGACAACATCTGCACCACATTGACACCTCTAAGTTCGGGGACATAATAGATTACCTCGAACCTAGGATAAGGGGCATGATCAATCATTTTGACCCTACCCCATCACCTCTATCTCAACACCTCAATGAGCCCATCGTTCAAACCAACACATATGTGATCCACAATCACAAACACCATGCACATCATATGGGGGCAGGTCATTAACCCTGCTCACTTTTTCACATTCGTGATCTCAACCATTTTTGAGGTCAAGTGTCACTTGTATATTTGAGTTGATTTGATACACATAGTATTTCACCCCCGCGGGTCATCATTTCTCCCCACCACTACATCCTTGGCTTGGTGGGGTCACCTTCATTTGTAGCCATTTTTTAACCTAGTTATTTCCTTTCACCATTCTGGAGTCCTTATGACCTCTGTTTTTCGCACCATTTGCACCGCAGGATTCATATTTCCATGCCTGTGATGATGCTTAAGACCATTTCTCGTTCTCACGCCCAGATTTTTCGGGCATTTTTTCCATGCCCCCTCGTTGCCTCAGTTTGTGTGCCACATCGGCCGTCGTCCGTTTTTGACGAGTCTTATATCGCCGGATTCAGTTTCCTGCACTCGTGATGATGCTTGAGATCATTTCTTGCTCTCACGCCTAGATTTTTTGGGCATTTTTTCCATGCCCCCTCGTTGCCTCGGTTTGCATGCCACATCGGTCATTCTCCATTTTTAACGAGTCTTATATCGTCGGATTCAGTTTTCCGCGCTCGTGATGACGCTTGAGAACATTTCTTGCTCTCATGCCCATATTTTTTGGGCATTTTTCCCATGCCCCCTCATTGCCTCGGTTTGCGTGCCACATCGGCCGTTGTCTGTTTTTTACGAGTCTTATATCGCCGGATTCAGTTTTACGTGCTCGTGATGACGCTTGAGATCATTTCTCGCTCTCACGCCCAGATTTTTTGGGCATTTTTCCCATGCCCCCTCGTCGCCTCAATTTGCATGTCGCATCGGCCGTCGTCCATTTTTTACGAGTCTTATATCGTCAAATTCATTTTTTTGTGCTCGTGATGATGCTTGAGATCATTTCTCGCTCTCACGCCCAGATTTTTTGGGCATTTTTTCCATGCCCCCTCGTCACCTCGGTTTGCGTGCCACATCGGCCATCGTCCATTTTCGACAAGTTTGATATCATCAGATTTAGTTTTTCGTGCTCGTGATGATGCTTGAGATCATTTCTCACTCTTGCCCCATAATTTTTGGACATTTTTCAAAATGCCACTCATCGCCTCGGTTTGCGTGCCACATTGGTCGTTACCCCCTTTTTGACAATCTTTATGTCACTGGATTTAGTATTTCGCACTCATGATGATGCTTGAGACCTTTTCTCACTCTCATCAATCCCTTTTTGTTCGGTATAGTTTTACCCCTTTTTCGGGCCGAGCAATCCCTTTTACGAAAAAGGCACTTAGGGAGTTTCTGTTAAGCTCTTTTCTGACTCCTAAAACAATGAAAAGATCACCGAGCAACCTTGCTTCCTTTCATGCTCACTAAACGTATCTGAAAGGGCGTCTACATGGTATAAGTTTACCCCTTTTCCGGACCTTGTAGACTAATTATGAAAAAGGAATACTCTAGTCACATCGGCTAGAAGAGTTCTCCATTTGCATCATTTTATGCTTTTTCGGGCCTTAGAGACTAACTTACGAAAAAGAACACCAATGGAGTCCACTTACCGCTTTCAGACACTCTAAACATGAAAGCGACCACGAGCAATCACCATCCTGGGCTCGTAAAAACCCACAGGACGGTACTCACAACCACTGCAGAGTCTTCTTATCGTTTTCAGACTCCTTAAAAATGAAAGCACCCATGAGCACGAACAGTCCTGGGCTCACAAAATCCACAGGACAGTACCATTTCAGAGCACACTTTTATCCCTTCTTGGAGCTCATTAAAACTACGAAGAAGAACCCAATGGCGCTTCTCGGCGCCACAACAGATCACATCTACTCATATGGCAACTTCCCCATTTTGGTCGCCTTTGTTCAAAGTATTCTGCAGTATGTCACCCTGAGAATCCCTCGACGGCACCCATCAACTTGACCCCCTAGATTTAATACATACCCTTCAGTCCCTAAAAGTTATGATCCCCACACCTACAAGTCAGTTCCCTACACTCCCAGGTCAACCATATCATCATGCTCTGAACAAAGGAAGTTTGATTCTACCCACTCTATGACCCCAGTTACTTCACATCCCTGCAAGTATGTCAGTCCTACCATCAGTACTACCACACTTCAGTTCTACACCTTGTGCTCCTATCAAGGAAACATCATTGCCTTGTTAGTTTCTGGTCTCCCTCTGTCGACAACAACCAAATTTATTCCAGAGGATAGACCTAGAGGTCCCTGTGTCTTGGACTCATCACCATTTATGATGAGTGCCTATGAATCATTTCGAGAAGAGTCCTTAGTGCCTCTCCAAATGGTTTTTTCTCACATGCTTGACTTCAACACCTTGATCGCATCATTGAGACTCGCACAGGAAATTGGTCAGTTCAGTTATTAGTTGAAGACCCCGGACACCACCTGACTCTTCCACATTTGAGAGTCTACTTATGGAAACAACCAGTTACATTTTTTATATAGATATCCGAGTTGCGCATGGCGACAGTATTCAGATGTACCCCAGTTTTATACTCCCTCGAGTATACAATTACATGTACTCCTCAGAAATGACTCACAGTCATTGAGTCCCTACAGATGTTGGACACCTTCAGTTTCAGCAGTTCATCAACCCTTCTAAGACCTTATTCCAGTGTATCAGTTATTGAGATCAGTCATCTTATGATCATGAGTACATCCCAAAATAATGTCCCCTCTGGACCATTATGATGTACTAGCAGATTTTTATGTATTTTTCAGGTCCCCCTTCTTGGGACTAATTGTTATGTATATGTCTTGATACAAGCATGGGTATGCCTGCCTCGTCCATTATCAGAGATTATTCCTCATTCATATTGAGGCCATGTAATATTGTTTATTTTGCATCTTCCAAGGGCCGTGGATCCAATCTCCAATCGGTCTCTTCTCTTCCCCAAACCCCAGAAAAACGACAAAATAACTATGATGTCTATCGACCATACGATGAGCTTCTGCCCTCACACATCAGAGGGCAATCTGTTAACACCCAAAAAGTGCTCACTAGCTCATTTTCTTATTCACATGACCCATTTGTCCACTTTTTCACCATTTGAGCCTCTAAATCCATCAAAATGTCACCAAAAGACCTTAATACACCCCTTTTTCCACTCAAAATGAATATTTTTCCTCAAAAAGCATAAAAAACCCTAAAAAAGGGTCCAAAATTCCCAAAAATATTAAAAAGGGAATAAAAATATTCAAAATATTCAAAAAAGGAAAAAGGAGGGAAAAGGTACCTAAACCTCAATACCATTGGTTTTCTCAAAACCATAATGGTATTCCCCACCACCAAAAACTATAAAAAGGTGGTAGGGGCTCCTCACTTTCCATGCATCCATCATCCTATCCTCATGCTATCAAAATCTCTCATGATTTTTTGACCATTGTAGCTATCTTGGAGAAAAGACCTTTGGAGCTTGGAGCTACTCACCTTGGAAGTTGCTCAACACAAATCCTCACCATTTGAGGTATCTTAATACAAAATACTCATTCTTTTTATTTCTTGTTCTTGAATCGTTTTCAAAAAAATTATTTGTCATATGCACATGCTAGTTTAGTTTAGATTCAAATTTATAAATTGTTTTTTGCTTTCCATCTTTTAAACTGCTATCACTTGTTGATAGGTGCCCATTGCACTCAAGCTTGGTTGCAAAACCAAGCCAACAAAATCAAGTTCACAAGTGTAATTTCCCATGATTGAATCAAAAAACAGAACTGGTTCATTTGGATCATGTAATTTTGTTACAGTATGCTTCAAGTATCTTTCTGTTCCTATTTTGATTTGATTGGCTTTACCATTTTTGGGAAGCCATAAATTTTACCAATCAGTAGAGAAGAAACCCTTCAAATTATGTGACCAATATTTGCTTAAAAACAACCCATAAGCATCAAGAATGTCAGCAACAACAATATCTATGACTTGAAGAATTTATGGGTTACTTGCAAGCTTGATTGGTACATATTTTATTTCTCCTAAAACTTTCGCATTTGAACGATCTAATTGTGAAATATGCGATTCTCACGGAGTGTGTTTAGCGTTCAACCTTCAACAAATTGACAAAGGCATTACATTAGATGACGCTCTAGAATATACCATACAGTTATGCACATTTATGTTGTAAATCTCAAATGTGAGAATAAGAGTTGTATATTTCGAATTTTTACCTATTAATGAGGTTTTATCAGCGGCTGATTTTCCTTTATTTTTGGAAATTAAATCAGCATTAGTAGCGGTATTACCTTGAGTAGGTGAACTAATTGAAGGATTTATAATAGGACAATTAGGCATAGGAAAAATTTGAAGTAATTCATACATGTTGATATTTGCACGTTGTTTCTTTAAGTTGTCAATGATATCATACTGTAAATCCAACTTCTAATGATTTTGAGTGGGGTACGACTGTTTGGTAGATAGAGAATTATTATTCCCTTTAGCCTGATTTGAAATTGATGCACCAGGAGTACCTATTGATCCTTTGCTACGGGTATTATATGCATATTGTCTTGGGATGAGAGATTTATCCTTGGTCTCCTTAGTTACATTATCCCAAAAATGTCCAACAAATCGTCGCTCTTCTTCTTGAGGTTGATCCTCATTTTCAAAATTTACTTCCTCCTCATGATCAGCAGATTCTTGATTAGAGGAATATTCATGCATAGATAAAACTTCTCTAAGGGTATCAAAAATTTCTTCATTTACTGCCACATTAGGTGGAGGATTTGGTTTATTGTTAATAGTAGGATTCTGCCTAAACCGATTTCTAAAGTACCCTCTAGAAGAGGATGTTTCTGAATTTTTCTTTAACCCTACTACTTCATTTGATAATGATCTGATAGCATTCTGAAGTTGTTCAACATCAAATTCTTTGTCTTTGTCCAGACTTGATCTATCAGCTTTTTTTCGAGGAAAAGTATCAATTTTCCCACTTCTTTCAGGTTCATATGTCAGAGAATTTTTCTCAACTTTGATAGCTTCCTCAAAGGTTTCAACAAGTGTAACCTTCTTGCCTTGTTTAACAAACATGCCTAAATATTTTGGTAACGCCGAAGCATAATTTTCTATAATAATATCTTCTGGCGGTTGAGAGGCGGTAGGTATCTTATTTTTCAAAGTTAAAAATATCTCATTGAAATCTTTAATCCGCTCCTTACTATCTATTTTAATGCGAGATAATTCAAGAGCTAGTGCAGTTGGTGTTTTATCCTCCCGAAACTTATCGATGAAGGCCTTATTAAATTCATCCCAGTTTGTTATTGAACCTTGAACGAAGGAAAAGTACGAGGTTGATGTTCTTCCTTCAAATGTCAGAGGAAAAAGACGACAGACCACATATTCATGTTGGATGTTCATAGTCTGAACAGCCAAAATAAACTTGTCAACATGGTTCTCTGTTGGTTCCTTGTTATCCGGATTGAAATTTGGGAGAATTTAATCCATATGCTTGGGAAATGGGTGTTGTACGCCAGGCACTGCTACTTCACTCACCCTAATCCATGGGAGAGGAGGATTTGGTGGAGGGTTAGGCGGAGGATTCAGTGGAAGATTTCCTTGTCCTCCCCTTCCAACTCCAGCCATATCTTCTTCGGATTCTGACGAGCTACTATGATTAGATGGCCTGGGGTTATCTGGAGGAGACTCTGGGGGTGAAGGTGGATGACCAAAACCACCTAAAGTGATCAGTCTTTGCGAGGTGTTTTTTCTAGTGGCGCCTATGGTAAAACCACTAATCTGATGATATGGAGTACCTGCTTCTAGGATACGAGTTTCAAAAAGTTCTTGGTTAACTGTGACTAGTTGTGTGTTGTTACGATTTTGTCGAGGTAAACCATTGTCTATTAGTGGGAAACCGGTATGTTGAGTATAAGCTCTAGTAAGAAAATGTCTCGATTCCTCTAGGACTAGGTCAATCTATTCAGGAGTATAAAGAGAAGTGTTAGGATATCGTTCTAAAATGTTCCTAACAGTGTTGACAAATGGAAACTGGGTGGTTTCAGTTTGTGGAACAGTTCCAGAGCCTGAAGCAGTTGTAGCCTCACTATCAATATGAAATGGAGGAATTAGACTGGTTGCAAAATTGTTATTTATTTGTTCAACCATTAATCATTTATGGTCCTCCTTCTAGCGTCATTTGCTAGCTAGATTTTCTGTCTATGGCCAACTAAGGAGAACTAACCCACACAAGGCGCTTAAAACAGCCCCCGATATTTTTGGTATAGCTAATTCTCGCAACTTATGGTCATGCTACCGTCTAAGTTTCACTCTCTTATGGAGACTCCCTTTACCTAAACTTATAAAAGTGTGTCCTAAACTAATTAACAAAAACTAACTGCTAAAATAAATCCTAATGAAAACTCTCAAAAAAACAAACTAACTATGAATCTACCAATTATACTAATCTATGTTTTTCTCTTTGAAGGAGAGTCTCTGTTTTGATTTTTTCAAAATATTTTGAAAGAAACTATTTAAAAGATGAAAAATAACTAAGTAAATGCAAGATCTATTTAACAGTTGCTAAATCAGAACTAGAAAAAATTAAACTAAATCTAAAATTTAATCTAAACTATATAATCCTATCTTGGCCAAGAGCAGATTTATGAGCTATGTTAACAGTCTGTTGACAATATAAATAACAGAAAATAAATAATATAACTTTGAAAGAAAACTTATCAAAGTTAATATTGTAAGTAATTTTATGTTTAATAATATTTTATGATAAGAAACAATAAATAAGAAATTATTTATTATTTTTTAACATAAATGCCAGATAACAATTAACATTTAATATTTGAATTTAATGATGTTTAACTAATCAATTGAATACCGATAGAAATACAGGTTAATCAACTAACAAGCTATTATATACGTAATATCACTCAATCAAATTATTAATTAAAACTTAATAAAATGAAAGATATAATATTTAAATCAAACATAAAATATAATTTCGATTTGATTCATTGAATGTAATCCATACAATTACCTCAAAGTATAATTGTAACAGAATCAAGAGAAGAAAATTACCATGGAAAACATATATATAAATTCATAAAACTGAATCAAAAATATGATACCATTCAGAGAACCCGTGCTGAAAAAAATCACAGGAACAAAAGTTTTGATAAGCTTGCAGCACACTTTGTGGTCTATTACTCCAATGCATAGTGTCCTTCCATGTACTCGAATCCCCTATCCTAGGTCACCCTCGTGACTTATATACAAAAAAAAAATTAACTACTCTCCTAATTCTATGCATCTCCTTACTAGCAATGATCATTCAGTTTTTTTAACAACTATTACATAGTAAAGACAAATGATTCCCATTATTGTTTCAGTTATCAAAATTCCCTCAAAAGAAGGAACCTAGCATCCATATCATCGTAAGACATAGCTGTTTTGACATCTGGTAGTAACATCTGCATGAGTTGAACAGCATCAAAACCAAAACACATCCAAAATAGACACCTGTAAAAATCAATTAAAAGCATATTAATTTCCTTTAAAATCATAATCAATAAACAATAACAAAATGAATTTTAAGCATGCCCACAGAATCTTTGATTCTGTGGGTATGCTAATCAAAACACTTATTACCTTTTTAAAATATCAAATCATACTAACTGTAATTAACAAAACAGGTACTAAGTCAAAATCTGCAACTTGGTAGCTCTTTGTGCTTCAGATAGCTTGGCTTTGAGCCTCACAAACTTAATTTTGTATTGTTCTTCATGTTTTAACAACTTTTAATTTGTAGAGACTAATGATTTCTTCATGGCCTTATATTTTCTCTTTCTCATTTTTAAGTTTTGCCACCGATCTACCCAAGTCAGCAATTCATTTCTCAGATTCTAGATTTCATCTCTCAAAACAATTGTATTTGATTCTAATTTTTCCAATTTTTCCTTCAACTCAGAGATATGTCGTTTTAATTCAATAGATCTTTTGATATTCTTCAGGGTATAATTTGGTGATGAATCATCAGTAAATGAGGATTCCATATTGATTTTTGGATTCATTTGTTGAAAAGGTGACTGATTTTCCCACGGACTCATCTCTTAGAGATGCTACCGAATTGTCATACTTAACATCATGTTCTTGTGGAGATGCACACATGGATACATGGTCTTCTTCCTCACTTAATATTTCTATCAATGGAGATTCCTTAACTTGTTGAATAGCTACTTGAACAGAGGAGGTAACCATACTCCTAGTGATCCTACGCGAAATCAATTTGGCGATAGGAGAGCTCGATAGATCTGGTTTGAGCTTTAACCATTTGGATCCACAGTATTTTGCTCTATTTACATACCATAATTCTTCATTTATGTCTACAAGTATATCTTGGGGCTTTGCAGATGAGGATGGATCTACTATGGATTTCAAAATCATAGGGTTAAGTCCTTTTTCGATCACGCATCCCCTATTATCCTGTGTAAGCGAATTAACCGCTCGAATTTCATTAGGCTTTAACACATAATTAGGTGTATCATTGATTTTAGGTTGAGGCGGTCCCTTACGTTTTCTACGATTATTAGGAAGAAGAATGGGTCAATATTGCGCTGGTCCGAAACTATTTTCACTCAAGAACTCATCCCATGATTTTTCAATGGAAGCTAACTGATGTTGAATCAAGATTTTGAGCAAACCATGGTGAAACATGCTTCTATTCGGGTCCCCTATAGTAATCTGAACCGTAAGAGCCATCTTTTTTAAACTATGAAGCAGGTAGAAGGGTAAATTGAGTTTCAAACCCTTTAAAGCCATCAACAGTCGGAGATGATATAAATGGATATGTGAAAAGCGGCCATCACCGGAAACATACCTTACAATGACTTTGTAGCACGTTCTCCATTGTGGCTTCAATAGTTTGGCAGAAACGTCGTACTTAAGATCTAATCCAATTGGTAGTGGAGAAAGGAATTGCTTCCATCTGTTCTCGTTAATTTTTCCCTTTTTAAACCAATGCTCGCAAGTTTGCGGAAGTTTCGTGGCCTTGGAGATTGTATCTTCATCCACAATGAGATGTATATTTCCAATTTGAGCCACACCATCTATGAAACTCATGGAAAATTTCCTAGTCACTTCGACCTGGAGACCACCAAAGCGTCTAAAGAACGAACCCCAGCCAATTTTTTCAAACATCATAGCTACTTCCCGGTCAACCTCCACCATTTCGGGACCGAAAACCTCAAAGCGACTAAGGGGTGTCATTACCCCATTACAACAATTCTGGACAGGGTTAAATGTGAAGGCGTTTGTGAACACATAATGTATTGGGATCCAAGGGGAATACATCGGCCTAATAGTTCCAACTCTAACTGGTTCTCTGATAACCACAACTAAAACCCTAGGCTTTGTCATGATAGTCATAATCTCATAATGATGAGATCAAGTGGTTCGATCCAGGTCATTAAAACCTTAATGGGATTGACGTTTGATAGAATGGGTCATATGAGGGACTTCATACAGAGGCTCGTGGAATAATGGCAGCTATAAGATAGGATCATAATTCGAAAATATTATCCCATTATTCACCATATATCACTTAAACCATCATAAATCGAAAACGAAGACCAAGTTAAATCAACCTTCTGCAAAAATCCCAAATTTAATAACCGCGCGGCCAAAAGAACACCAATTTCATTTTAGGGTTCATAAAACGAGGTGAATGATAATGCAAAGAAAAAAATTATGATTTTGTACAAGCATTATAAATAAATATGATATTTAAAATCCTTGGTGATATAATAAAATTTCACGATCATAAATTCGTTGTACCATGATCAACAGATGTTAAATGATAAAAAATTTTGTGGCTTTGATTCAAGTTGTGGCAGAAAACAAATGTCATTCAGTTATTTTGATTTTCATGAACGCCATTATAGTTAGTATATAATTTGAAAATTAGTTTAGGCATAGTTTTTAGGATTTAATGTTTTAGAATTTTAATGAATTAACATCATTAACCAAAACATTACAATAAATAAAATGAATTTCATCATTTATACTTTGTCTAGTATGAAAATCAAATTATAGACTTCTGGTGTAATTCATGAAGATCAATCATGATAAAATCATATAGAAAGATGTAGCTAAAATCATACAAGCAAAAGTTGGCTTAGCTAAGAAATAGGATTAACAGGCTGTCAATTTTTTAATGAAACTAAAAAAATACAAAATACTATATAATCAAAATTTAATATATATGTAAAGAAAAATTGATTATATAGTAAGATGATTTAACAGTTGTTAAATGAACTTCCAATGATACCTCAACAGTCCAATATAAATATGCTTGCAAATGATTTCGCATATGTAATAAATGATCTTAAATTGAGAGTACCTTCAGAATCAAAGATTCTAAAGGCACTCTTTAATAATTTTATCAAGAATTTATTAAAGACAAAGGTTGATCTCCCAATTTTATTGACTAAACAAAAATAAAATTGGAGAAGTTTGTTGCTTGCCAACAAATGTCGACATACCTGGGCGAACCAGTTATCTCTGCTCATTTTATTTCAAATAGTTTTGTAAGGTCTTGTCTAAGACTCACTCTGTGAAATAAGATAATCTCAATCTGGTACCAACCTGTGTTTAATGATATTCATAATTTGCAAATACATTAAGGATCCTCCTTTGTGTCATTTTATAAATATTTGTGTTTGAAGATAAGCCAAGTAAGATTATTTCATCAAAATTGAGTACCCAAATGTAAAGATAATCCAAATCATCAATATAAAGATATAACTTGTACTCTTCCGAAAAGTGCCCCGAAACTATTCCATTCTAAAAAACCAATCATATATATATATTCTTTTCTTTTGTAAGCTAATGCTTTGTAAAAGAGGGAATCACTTCCCAAGATTTGTAACTAAATGACAGTGTCACTCACAAACATCATCAGAAAATGAATCGGTTGGCTCATTACCGAGACCCCCTATCTCTTGATTAGACAATCAAGAGACACTGCCACATCCTGGTGACTCAATTTTGGTAATGTCATACCAATGATGCTCATGATCCTAATCGGACTGACTCATTACTGTGACCTCCTGTTCCCAATCTCATGAAACAAAAATTTATAAATGAAACAGATCAAGGCACTCTCAAGATTGTAAGTAAGTTTGAAAGATGACTAATAATTTAGATTGATAATATTTTCCAAGTACAAGGTTTTGACAAAATAACTCACCAGCTATCTGAACTGTAATAAAGAATGGACTCTAAAGGTAAATCCTAATTGTATTTACAAAAAATAAAAATAAAAATTAACAGGTTGATCTCACATTTAAGAAAATTTGATTAGACTAAGCAAGATGAAAGGACACATTTGATCATAACTACTCAAAACGAATGAAAAAAGTGAAATTCAAACCATGGGGATTTATTTTTGTACATTAACTTCTCTTGTATAAATATGTACATTTGAGATTTTTTTTTTTTTTTTTTAAAAAGCAATGATTCTCGATTGTAATAAACACCAATCCTCGCAGAGAATTTAACCTTTGGTGCGCAAAAGATATTTAGAGATGGAATTTTGATTTTATTTTTTATTTTTTATTTTTAATAATTATATTTATGTACAAAAGAAATAACTGAACTATACATTAAAAGATGTTTCAGGCATGTTCAGAATTGTAATGAAGACTGAAAACAAACTAAAAAAAAACAAAAGAAGAATAACAGAATATTTAAAGGTATCTTCATTCATCACGTATAATTTCATCAATAACAGAATATTTAAAGGTATCTTCATTCATCAATAAATTCATAATTTGCACATCATCATCAAATACATGCCAATTAGTGATGTTATCTAGGATCGATGGCCTAAATATTAACTCAATTGAAAAGGCATTCGTAGAAAAGTCTTCAGATGGAATTAACTTAGAAGCTACGTTGGCTAATAAATCAACTTTTTCATTCTAAGATCTTGGGATGGAATTTATATTAATAGCTTCAAATTCAGAAATAATATTCCATACCTCCTTCTAGTAATTACAAATATGTTCAGAAAGACAATGAATTAAATTTCGTACCTGACGAACAATGATTTCGGAATCACCATAAACTACCAAGATCTTAACGTTCAAGTCTAAAGCTTTCTTTAAACCTTGAATAAGAGCCTTGTATTCTGCCATGTTGTTAGTACAGTTAAATTCCAACCTGCATGCTATACATGTTTTATTTCCCTTTGGATCAATCAGAAGGCACCCTGCTCCAGATCCTTCCTTAGACTTCGAACCATCAAAATATAATGCCCATGGTAAGTTATCTACAACTACTTTACTATCAACAATATGTACAATTTGTTGATTATCTACAATATTTACATCATTTTGAAATGCAGAACCAGGTTGAATAGAAGTAACATTAGAAATTTCAGATTGCTGATTTATATTTGTAAATGGAGAATTTTCATCCTTGAAATTGCCAAAATCAAGTTCACAAGTGTAATTTCCCATGATTGAATCAAAAAACAGACTTGGTTCATTTGGATCATGTAATTTTGTTACAGTATGCTTTAAGTATCTTTATCTCACTATTTTGATTTGATTGGCTTTACCATTTTTGGGAAGTCATAGAGTTGACCAATCCATAGAGAAGAAACCATTCATATTCTGTGACCAATCTCTGCTTAAAAACAACCCATAGCATCAGGAATGTCAGCAACAGCAATATCTATGACTTGATGAATTTATGGGTTACTTGCAAGCCTGATTAGTACATCTTTTATTTCTCCTAAAACTTTCACATTTGAACGATCTAATTGTGAAACATGCAATTCGCACGGAGTGTATTTAGTGTTCAACCTTCGACAAACTGACAAAGGAATTACATTAGATGATGCTCTAGAATCTACCATATAGTTATGCACATTTATATTGTAAATTTTGAATGTGAGAAGAAAAGGAGGAGTTATAGATTTTGAATTTTTACCTATCAATGAGGTTTTATCAACGGTTGATTTTCCTTTATTTTTGGAAATTAATCACTATTAGAATTAGCATTAGCAATTGTATTACCTTGAGTAGTTGAACCGATTGAAGGAATTATGATAGGACCATTAGGAATAGGAAAAATTTGAAGTAAGTCATACATGTTGATATTTGCACGTTGTTAATTTAAGTCGCCAATGATATCATACTGTAAATCCAAATTCTATTGATTTTGAGTGGGGTACGACTATTTGGTGGGTAGAGAATTATTATTCCCTTTAGCCTGATTTGATTTTGATGCACCAGGAGTACCTATTGATCCTTTGCTGCGGGTATTATGTGCATGTTGTCCTGGGATGATAGATTTATCCTTGGTCTCCTTAGTTATATTATCCCAAAAATGTCCAACAAGATGTTGTTGTTCTTCTTGAGGTTGATCCTCATTTTCAACATTTTCTTCCTCCTCATGATCTGCAGATTCTTGATTAGAGGAAGATTCAGGCATAGAAAAAACTACTCTAATGGTATCAAAAATTTCTTCATTCACTGCCACATCAGGTGGAGGATTTGGTTTATTGTTAATAGTAGGATTTTGCCTAAACTGATTTCTAAAGTACCCTCTAGAAGAGGATGTTTCTAAATTTTTTCTTAACCCTACTACTTCATTTGATAATGATCTAATAGCATTCTGAAGTTGTTCAACATCAAATACTTTTTCTTTGTCCAGACTTGATCTATCAGTTTTTTTTCGAGGAAACATATCAATTTTCCCACTTCTTTCAGGTTCATATGTCAGACAATTTTTCTCAACTTTGATAGCTTCCTCAAAGGTTTCAACAAGTGTAACCTTGTTGGCTTGTTTAACAAACATGCCCAAATATTTTGGTAACGCTGAAGCATAATTTTCTATAATAATATCTTCTCGCGGTTGAGAGGTGGCAGGTATCTTATTTTTCAAAGTTAAAAATATCTGATTAAAATCTTTAATCCGCTCCTTACTATCTATTTTAATGTGAGATAATTCAAGAGCTAGTGCAGCGGGTGTTTTATCCTCCCAGAACTTATCGATGAAGGCATTATTAAATTCATCCCAGTTTGTTATTGAACCTTGAACCAAGGAAAAGTACGAGGTTGATGCTCTTCCTTCAAATGTCAGAGGAAAAAGACGACAGACCACATATTCATGTTGGACGTTCATAGTCTGAACAGCCAAAATAAACTTGTCAACATGGTTCTCTGTTGGTTCCTTGTTATCCGGATTGAAATTTGGGAGAATTTAATCTGGATGCTTGGGCAATGGGTGTTGTATGCCAGGCACTGCTATTGCGCTCACCCTAAGCCATGGTAGAGGAGGATTTGGTGGAGGATTAGGTGGAGGATTCAATGGAAGATTTCCTTGTCCTCCCCTTCCAACTCCAGCCATATCTTCTTCGGATTTTGACGAGCTACTATAATTAGATGGCCTAGGGTTATCTAGAGGATACTCTGGGGGTGAAGGTGGCTGACCAAAACCACCTAAAGTGATCAAATCATAATATTCTTCAAGTAGAGCCCATTTCTAGACTCAGGAAGCTTGTTCTCGTCATAATCAACCAACTCATATGCACCTTTGTTCAAGACATTGAAGACTATAAAAGGCTCGAGCCACATAGATTTAAACTTGCCTTCCCCTAAAGGATCTTTGTCTTGGACATAAACCAAAACAAGGTATCCTTTAGAAAAAACCCTAGGTCGAACAAACTTGTCATATTGACTTTTGAATCATCTCTTATGTGCTACATTTGCAGTAAGTGCGTCTCGGTGTTGTTCATCAAGATTTTCTAAATTAAGCAAATGGTCTTCCAAAGAAGATGTATTGGGTAAAATTTGTATGGCTAACTTTAATAACAGAATTTCACATTCAACCGGTGTGACCGCTTCCAGCCCGTGAACAAGTTGGAAAGGAGAAAATACTATAGCATTCTTTATAGTTGTTTGGTAATCCCAAAGATTCAGGTATAGCATGATGTGCCAGTTTGACCTACTATCATTAATCATGCACTGCATAATGGTTTTCAAGTTTTATTCACAGCTTCTACTTGTCCATTTTCCTGTGGATAGAAAGGAGATGAATGCTCCTATCTAAATCCAAGCATAGTGGTCAATTAATTCATCATGTTGTTTCAAAAATGTCTACCATGGTATGTAACAATCTCTTTTTGGATACCAAATCTATAAATGATTTGATTGAATACGAAACAGGTTGTTGTATCTCCATTTGCCTTCACAATAGGAATTGCCTCTGCCCACTTAGTAAAGTAATCGACAAAAACAATGATATACTGATGCTCCCCATCAGAAACTGGGTTACATGTCATAAAATCAACCCCCCACTTGGTGAAGGGCCCCACTGTGATGACGAGAAATAAAGGAGTTGGGTGTGCTCGCATATTTTTGGTAAAAAAATGACATGGATGACAACGCCTGACAACTTCCACGCAATACTTAAATATGGTGGGCCAAAAATAACCAACACTTAAGATTTTATGAGTTGTTTTCAACCCATATTAATGACCCCCACATGCTCCACTATGGGAATAATTTAACACAAACTCAGCCTCTTCAAGAGTTAGGAAATGACGTAGAATGGAATCAACCCGTCTTCTGTAAATATTATCAGCAATTATGAGGTAATTCTTAGTGTTATGTCTTAGTCATCGTCGATCTTCTTGTGAAAAGGTTGGAGGAAAATTCTAAGTATGGAGATAAATTAATATATCTCCATACCACAGATCAGAGGTGGATATTAATAAGATGTGTTCATTAGGGAATCAGTCATCTTCAATTTTAGAATCATCGCCACTAGGGAACTCTGAAATGAGCTCAATGAACACCAAAGACTTTTTTGATTAGCAGACTGAAAGGTAAGATCAAACTCTTGAAGTATGATAATCCATTTATTGAATTTCCCCCCAATTATACGTTGGGTTAAATACATTGAAATGGATTGACATCTACAATAATTGAATTTGTTCGTAATAAAATGTAGCGGCGAAGCATATGAACAGTATAGACAGCTACTAGTGCTAACTTCTTGACATGAGAATACTTAAGTTTAGGTATTAACAAAGTGCGAATGAGATAGTATATGGAACCCTATTGGATTTGGTCATCTTCCTGAACTAAGAGTATTCTGATTGTGGAATCAAATGGGGCCATATATAAAATAAAATCTCGAGTATAATCTGGTGGACTTAACAAAGGGGATGATAATAACATTTTTTTCAAATCCTCAAAAGCATTCTGGGAAGCCTCATCCCATAAAAATCGGGTATCGTGTTTGATTAAATGCATGAATCCTTTCATTAACGTTGCATAGTTCACTATAAAGCATCTAAGGAAGTTAGACATGCCCTGTAGACTTTGAAGTTGACGGGAGGAGGTAATTTCAAAATGGCCTCAACTTTAATGGATCAGCCATTATTCATTTGCTAGACACTATAAAACCTAGAAAACGTATGGAATCGATGCAGACTACACATTTATGTGGATTCAGTTGAATCTTGTAATGTATGCATTGTTCAAACACTAGTCATAAATGAGTCAGATGATCTTGTCTCTTTCGAGATCGTTCAGGGATGTCATCTAGATATGGTTCAACTATGTGTTTGATGTCGTAGAAAGAGAAATTCATAGCTCACTGGAAAGTAGCCCCAGCATTTTCCAAACTGAACAACATCCTCCTATAAGAGAAGGTACCCCAAGGGAAGATAAAAGCAGTCTTATAATGGTCAGCAGGTTTAATTTGAATTTGGTTGTATCCTGAAAATCCATCCATAAAAGAAAATATTTCATTACCCTTACATGCATCTATTATCTTATCAATGAAGGGTGTGGGGTAGTTATCTTTAGGACATGCTTTATTCAAATCCCAAAATTCAGTAAAAACGCGGATGGTGTCTTGACTTTTATCAACAGGAACAGGATTAGAAACCCATTTCGTCGTGGAAATAGGGTAGATGAAACTGGGCTTTAAGATATTTTCTACCTCAAATTTAATAGCCGCATCATTCATTGGGTTGATTAGACGAAGCTTTTGTCGAACAAGTTTGAAATTAGGGTACGTTTTAATCTCATTCTCAACAATGGAAGGGTCGATTCCCGACATCTCCTCATATGACTAGGAAAATATGTCGTGGAATTCGTTAAATATATCGGTGTAAATGGAAACTTCCTCAAGAGAAAAATTTGAACCGATAAAGATGTTTTCCATGACATTAGGTTTTGTAGAGATGTTGATCAGAATCATTTTCGATATATTGGCCATATTTCCTTCAACAAAAATTCCCTGTTTTTCTAAAGGATTGATGGGTTGATCAACATTTCCACTAAGTTTCACATGGAACTCTTCATTCTCAATCCTGCCTAAATCTGGAAGGAAGTAGGATCTATGATGCATATGTTCCCAAGGTTGATCAATGCCTACCATCACTTTCAAAATGGTTTCGTGTTGATGCCTCGGTTGAACATGTGTTGGAATGGTGTTCAAGGAAAACAAGAGCGCGTGAAAACCCATCCAAAGGATTCTGATAATCCTACGCAAGTTTTACCCTATCCTTGAGTTGTTTGGTGTGGTTAACACCCACGGATACAAAGGTATCCGCTATTACTTGTGTGTGTTTGATCCTAGAAAGGATTTTCCTTCCTATAAGCAAAGACAAGAGTTCTCTTAATCCTAATTGTTAGTTTAACTTTGAAAATAAATCTAATTTAATTCAGGCCTACTCTAAAAGAAATGATTTGTTTGTGCACAAGATAACTTGATCTGAAAATTACTAAATCTATTCACCAACTTAGTAGACATGAAAAACTGGATCTTGACTCATTGGCTTAAGGTGTAATCAGTTAAAGACATTCAACCAACAACAACTTGGAGAATTAAATGCATACAAAGTTATCCTACATCTGGAATGTTAATTGAAAAATTAACATTAACTTAATGTTTTATGTGAATCATTTGCAGAAATAGATAAAATATTTTAAATAAAGACATTCATTTAAAACATCAATTGCAGAGATCATAAGTTGAGATAAATCTGAACTATAAACCAATGCAGGTTACTAATTGCAAATAATAAACAGTATTAGTGAATGTGTCGAAGAAAAACCACAATTCATCAAAAACATTTGACAAATTACAATAGAAGAGATAGTTGAAGAAAACAGACTGTGTATTAAAGGCCTGCAAAACATTACAAAGTATGCAACAACAGAGCATCTCCAGTCTCTTTTGGAGATTTCGTCCCCTAACCATCCATCCTTTGCTATGAGATCTAAAATCCCTTAAATAATAATTACAAAGTAATAATCTCAGGATCAAATCTCCCACAAAGCAGGGATAATCAAAACTAAATTATCCTAAAATGACCAAGAAAAGACTACCTCTTGGCCTACAATATCTAACAATCCTTATACATAGGAATAAGAAACTAATTCGGACCCCAAACTGGGCATCATACAGTTCAACAAATTACACCACATATTTTGAGAACATCCTGTCATCAGTTGAGGAGAATCAAGATAGATCGCGAGCTGTTGAAGATAGCTGACGAGGAACATATGAAAACTTCCCTGGATTCACGAGGACCAGACATATCTTCAAAGACCAAAAAATCAGTTGACGGATCCTCCTTGAAAGGAATTGCGGGACACACAGGTGGCAAGTTGATGATTAAGTCCCGAACAATTGTATTATCTTGATCAGCATCTTCTTTGTCACCCTTCTTCTGCTTGTTGAAAAGGAGTCGTTCATATGTGAATTTAACCTCACCATCTTCCTCTTCACTATCGGTGCTACCATCAGAAACATTAGCGTCAAATGGTGCAAGAACAAGTTCAGAGTATTCCACTGGCTGAGGCTCTTTTTCAACAAAATGCTCGACAGGAATGACTGAAAGTCTCTGCATTTTACTTACAGCGTGCAATTGTTAGAAGAGACGTTGAAATATCAATCCAAAACTTGCATATATCATCGTAAAATAACAGATTATCCATAACAGCCCTTATAGGACATGAAACCACACGATTTGACATCAATTGAGTATAACTAATTGGCATGATTGTAGATGTACAAAGTGCAGATTGCAATTACCGTTTCTGCGAGCGAAATATCAGTCAATCATGCATCAATTGAAATTTAGCGTAAGATGACGATAGATTTACATTATAACACATCAAATTAACAGTCAAATCTCAGAGTTTTAATCATTAAGCAATCATTGGATTTGAACTTGATGTTTGATCAAGCATAATGCAGAAAAAAACCAGATCAACGTTTGAAAACGACGAACCAAGCACCAAAAATAAAAAATCGAAATCATTCTTCCAGATGCAATCATGGTCGTCGAATCGTTGCATATCAACGGTCGGGATACGAGATGCGGGATGCCAAATGCGAGCACTGTTTATTCAAAAATATACACACCCTTCCACAAATTGCGGGTTGCAGGTTACGGGACGTCAACATAATGTGTGGTAAAAGTACTTCCCGCATCCCGCAATTTGTGGGTTGCGGTAAGTGTAAACTACTCTTTATTCAAAGGATCCTTCCGCATCCCGCAATCCGTAATTTTGCGGGTTGTGGGTTGCGGGAGAAAAACTTCAAATGTAAACAAAGACACCCGCAATCCGCAATCCGCAATTGTGGGTTGTGGGATGATTGAAAAATCAACCCAAAACTTATTTCCGCAACTTCTGAAAAACACACTAAAAATGCATAAGTTTTTTAGAAAGAAAAATTCACTAACTTAAATAAATCAAATCCAAGGAAACAAAATAAATGGCGAACAGGTTGAACAAAACCCCAAAAATTGATTAAGTTACTCTTTGTTATGGAATTGGGGCTCCCATGTTTTGGATAAAACATGGGATCTATTGTGCTTACAACAAATGGCGATTGGCTGGGAAGAACCAGTTATCTCTGTAAATGAAACCCTTAGTTATAAAGAAGACATGCCAACCAACTTATGTTTCAACCTGCAATTTGCAAAATGATCTCATGAAAACACAATCAAAAAAGCAAGTTAGGCATATGATTGATACATTCCCATCCAAAACCAATTAAGGATAATACTTAATCTGATGAGGAAATCTAGAAGCAAAACATAAATCTTATACCTTTATGTAATCATGGAAGGGCAGATTTATGATTAACCTTTGGAATAAACTCAGATCCATTATGGATTAAAACACATGAATCACCTTGTCTTTATTACTTATTTGTTTATGTACATGTATATTTCTTTTTTTTTCTTTTTCTTTTTTTTAAATAAATAAGATTTTGTTGATATAAGGCCATTGCCCTGACTTGGTGATCAGATACTGGCAATGCCATTCACAAACCTGATTAGGAATCTCAACAAGTTAGCTCGGTCAAGAGACTCCTTGTCTTTCAGTTTTCTAGGCTGAAAGAAATTACCATGTCTTGGTGACCATAAGTTGCAATTTCAGCCCAAAACCAAATCCATGATCATGGTAGGGTTGTCTTGTAATAAGAGCCCCCTTATCCTTATATACAACACATCTTATAAGAAAACAAAGTTTTATTAATGCATAGATTACAAGACACTAACATGGCTTGGTGACCACATGACAGTAGTGTTACTCACCAATGCTTTGCAGATCATGAATGGACCGACCTGTGATAGGATCTTCCACCTTCCAACCAGAGCTGAAAGTCATCTCCCAAGTTTGGTGACTTGATGTGATGATGTCATTCCACTTAGACATTTATGAACAAAATGGGTTGGCTCGTAATGAGACCCCACATCTTGTAATCTACTTTTATTGAAATAAATTATTAACAAAGTGATCAGTATGGCATCCAGAATAGATAAGTCTAACTAGGTTATGAAAGATTATTCCATTTACTCACGAAACACAAAGTACAGAACTCTAGTTTCCTTTCCAACTTCAATTAATCAGACCAATATTTAAAAGATGTTGATGATAGTGGGAAGATATCAATCAAGGCCCTGCAAAAATTGACTGTTTGGTTCCATGAAGAGCATTTTCTGACATAGGATGAAAGGAAAAAAGATGGCATGCTACCTGAAAAATTCAAATTGTGTTAGTCTCAGAGAAAAACTGATTAACAACTTTTGCCAAATGTGCAGACTTATTAAAAAAAAAGAATCGTAAGAAAAAGGAAATCAATCAAAATCAAAGGAAAAGAAACAAACCGCACTTTATGTACAGGTGGACCAACATGCTCTCCTCAAACAAAGTACTTCTTGAGCAGCTGGACATTCACTGGATAGGTTTCTGAAAAACCTTCTAGTGTTTGTAACCAAATAGTACTAGGACCAATATTTTATGTAACAATGAAAGGTCCTAGCCACAAGCGTTGGAACTTAGTATAATCATTTTTTTCTTTATGTTGCTTATTCCATTTTAAAATTAAGTCCCCCACAGAAAACTACCTGCCAGATGAATACTTCTCATCGAACCACCTCTTCACAAGTTGTTGGTGTTGGTACAACTTGTTTTTAGACTTTTCCCTGTCCTCTTCTAGTTTAAGTAATGTATCAATTCTGTGTTGGAGTGGGGAAGAGTCACTTTCCTGCACAGACTGTGCTATCTACAGGGAAGGGATCATGAGATTGGATTGTAAGACAACCTCCTTACCATAAAATAGGCAGTAAGAGGATTTTTCAATGGACTCTTTGGGAGTGACACGGTCTGCCCAAAGAGCATTGTGTAACTGAATGTGCCAATTCTTGTGGTGAGTAGCCACTGTCTTCTTTAAGATATTAATTAAATTCTTATTAGAAGACTCTGCTAATCCATTTCATTGTGGATAATAATTGGCAGAAAATTTTAATTTTATCCCTTTTTCAAGGGCATATTGAGTCAATTCAAAAGAGGAGAAGTATGAAGCATTGTCAAACACCAGGAATTCTGGAGCACCAAACCTTGTGACTATCTGACTTTCCAGAAATGAAATTACTTGGATCGTGTTTGCTTGTCTAAGAGGGACTACCTCTACCCATCTAGTGAATTAGTCCGTAGCCATCAAGATATATTTGTGTTGCAAAGAAGAGGGAGGATTAATAGGTCTGACAAAATCTAGACCCCACTGCTGGAACGAGAATTGAATTGTGACTGGCTGCAAAGGAAATGCAGGATTCTTCATTTTGCCAGTGCACTTCTGACACGGTTCACATCTTCTAGCGTAAGCATAGGCGTCTCTGAACAAGGTCGGCCAGTAGTAACCTTCTCTTATAATTTTGTGGGCGATGGTTTCTCCTGAGAAGTGTCCCCCTGCGGGTCCTGCATGAAATTCCAAAAGAATATTCTCAATTTGAGCTCTCTCTAGGCATCGAAGAAAAACACCATCATAATTTTTTCTCAATAAAACACCATCTAATTGGTATGGTGCTACTTTTAATCTTAAGGCTCTGCGTTTTCTGAAATCAAGGGTTTCAGGAGCATACCCATGAGTCAAGAAAATTTTAATGTCATCATACCAGTCAGATGCCTGAGTAATGATCACATTGACAAAACCTGCTGAGGTGCCTTCTTGTTCCCACTCGATTTGTTGTCTTACAGGATCATTTGACTGAGCGGTGAGCAAACACAAACCTTGGCCTTTTACTATTTTTGCTGGTCTTATTTCTAAATTGTATTCTTGCAGAGCTGTCATCCAGTGAGCTCTTTTCTCCCCCAATTCCTTTTGTATCAGAACAATTATGATCGTTGCATAAGGCACAATCACTTTAGTTCTAGACTTGAGTAAGTATGGTCTAATATGTTTAACTCATTTATAAACCGCATAAGCTTGTTTGTCTATTTGGGAGTAATTTAACACTACACCCTTGAATGTTGAAATCATGAAAGAAATGGGAATTTCAAGATCGTCTGGGTGCTTCTGTGTAAGAACAACGGCATAAGAAAAGTCAGTAGCAAAGGTATACAAAATGAAATCCTTACTGAAGTCAGGAGACATAAGGGCAGGAGCTTCTGCAATAGCCTTCCTAATCTCAGTAAAAGCATTTCGTTGTTCATCAAACCATTTATACTATGCATCCTTCTTAATCATTAATTGTAAAGGTTTAACAATTTGCGCAAAATTAGGGACAAATCTGTGAAAAAAAATTATCTTACCTAGGAAAGATTGCATGGCTTTGCGCGTACCTAGAAACCCAATCCTTGCGATGGCCTCTATGCATTCTGGATCAATAATCATACCTTCTTTCAAAACAATAAATCCCAGCAGCTTTCCTTTAGTCACTATGAAGATTGATTTCTTAGGATTGAGTGAAATTTCGTATCTTCTGCAACGTTCTAATACCTATTTCAGGGCAAACAAATGTTCATGTCATTTTTTTGAAAAGATAGTAATGTCATCTAAGTATACAACAACATAATTATGCATAAGTCCCCTGAAAGTTATGTCCATTGCTCGATGAAACGTAGCACCTGCATTTATTAACCCGAATGGCATTCGCCTGTAGGAAAAAGTTCCCCAAGGGGTCCTGAAAGTTGTTTTTAATTGGTCATCAGGTGCAACCAAAACTTGGTTATACCCTGAAAAACCATCGAGGAGGGAAAACATTTACGAACCTGCAACTCTCTATAAGATCTGTTCCATAGGGGGAATATGGTAATTATCTTTCTCGGAAGCTTTATTAATATTTCTAAAGTTCATGCAGAACTTAATGTCACCATTTTTCTTGCGAACTGGTACTAAATTAGCAATCCACTGCATATGCATGACTGAAAAAATAATTCTTGCTACAAGGAGCTTTTCCAACTCCTTCTTGACAGAAGGTTCCAAGCTAAGGTGCATCTTCCCAAGCTTATGTTGGTAGGTTTAGTGTTTGGCTTCATCGGTATATTATGATGCATAATATTAGTGTCGAAGGTTTTCAACTCATCGTATGTCCAAGCGAAGACGTCCTTAAATTCTCTGCATAACTTAATAAAAGCTCTCTTTTCATCAGGAGAACAGTCAACCCCTAGGTTAACCATGCGAGGGTTATGTTCACTACCCAAATTCACTTGTTCATAATTGATAAAAGAGCTCTGAGTCTTACAATTCACCTTCTGCTTGAACTTATCCTGAAGGTCGTAAAAAATTTCCAGGTTGACAATTGACTTAGGAATCAAACTGGCAATGCAATTAGGATCAGCTAGAGATTTTTCATGCTCGCTTTCATCAATAGAAACATCTTGAAATGTATCCTGAGCTGTAAGAAAATATAAGATATGTTGATCATCATTAAACACTTTCCAACTGGTTATATTGTCCGGGATCGAAGGTCTATACATTAATTCAATAGAAAAAGTATCTGGTGATAAACCTTCTAGGGGTATCATCCTGGATGCAGTATTAGCTAGCAGGTCAACATTGAAATTATGATATGTTGGGACAGACTTAATGTTAAAAGCAATGAAAGAATTAGTTAAGTCCCTAACTAAATTTCGATAACTAAGCAAATGAGGAGATATGCAATGAATCTTGTTTCTTACCTGCTTAACTATTATTTATGAGTCTCCATAACACTCAATTACCTATCCATTCATATCGATTGCTTTCCTGAGTCCCTGGACCAAGGCCTCATACTCAGCAATGTTATTGGTACATTCGAATTCAAGCCTGCAGGAAATCATGGTTTTGGTTCCTTTCGGATCTATGAGGACACAACCTGCACCAGCTCCATATTTAGATCTGGAACCATCGAAAAACAAAGTCCATGCATTCAAATCTAACTTAAAATTGGTATTTACACTATATACATTATGTACAATATCACCTGAGAATGGAACAAAGGTAAAATTGACAATATGAGACTGTTTCTGTGCGCTCTCAGCAGGTGACAAATCTGTAGGTAAGTCTCCAAAAAAGGTATCAAAAGTGAAATGTTCCACATGTGAGATGAAGTATGCAGCTATCTCACTAGGGTCATTCAAATCTGTGACAATCTACTTCATATAAGGCTCCCTGTTAATATTTATCCTGTTTGGCCTCCCATTGTAAGGAAGCCACAAGTGAGACCCATCGGTTGCAAAGTATCCCTTAAGTTTTTTCGACCAATCTCTGCTTAGCCACATCCCATACATCTCTGGGATATCAGCCACAACGATGTCCACAGTCTGATGGATCCTGGGGTCAGCAGATAGAGTTAACATAACATTCCTTAGTTCCCCTACTACTTTCACTTTGGATCTGTCCAGCTGAACAATCTATGTAGGACAAGGTTCCCAAGCAGCATTTAATTTCTTGCAAACTGATAAGGGCATTACATTGGATGAGGCCCCTAAATCTACCATACAATTATGAACGTCCCTATTAAAGATCTCAAAGGTTAACAAAAAGGGAGGTGTCCTTTTCCCAACAGGTTTTGAACTGTTGGTTTTAGTGTATGTCTCTAGATTATTGTTTTGAGTTTCCCTGGGTTTGTTGACAATTATGCTCTTGGGAAAATTGTCCCTCATAGCAAGGATCTTCAGAAGTTCAAATACTAAGATATTATCTTTCATCTTCTTCAAGTCATCAATCAAGTTATATTCTATCTCAGGAATAAGTGTATCCTTTTGTATGGTTGTTTTAACTTTGTTCGGTGTGGGTGTGGAGGTAGAAGCTTCTTGAGTTGGTTGTCCTTTACTCCTTGTGTTGTAGGGATGTTGGACATTAAACATTATTTCAGGCTCTTCTTCTTCCTCGGCCATGGGAAGTTCTGCAAATAAACTAATGGTATTAACCTGTTGGTCTTCTTCCTGACCTAGAGGTTCAGGATCTTGGTTCTCCTGTAGTTCTTGTTCTGGGTGTTGAGGAGAATGATGGGGTTTTGAAACTAAGGCTTTGAAGATAGAAAAAATTTCTTTATAGTTCATCCCTTCCCCAGGATTGGGTGGGACTTGGTTTTTTTGAGCTTGATAGGGTCTTCTAAATGGTTGTCTATTGAATCCCCTGTTTGTGTTTTAGTTTTCAATACTAGTTCTCTTGAGGTCGACCATTTCGTTAGAAATCCTCTGGAGTATTTTCTTCATGTCGCCCATTTCAAAAGGGTCATTTTCATGTGCAACAGGTTTTGTAGGAACATCAGTTTTCTTACATGAAGTGGAAGGTTGATCTACTGAAGTATTCGAGTTGTCCTTCAAATCGAAAATATCCTTCTCAACCTTAATGGCCTCATCAAAGGCCTCTGGCAGGGTTTCTTTGTGTGCCTGTTTAACCCACATAGTTATGGGAACCAGTAAACCTTTCACATAGTATGCAAATAGGAGTTATTCCGTAGGAAGAAGAGTAATAGGCATCCTATTTTTTAGATAGGAAAATCTCTGATTATAATCTTTCACTCTCTCTTTACCTCGTATTTTCATAGAAGATAGATCAATTACCAGGTCTTCGGGTGTCTTATCATCTCCAAACTTTTGCATGAATATTTTCTCAAAATCATCCCATGAAGTGATAGACCTAGCTTCTAAGGCAAAGTACCAAATGGATGCTTTCCCTTGGAAGGTATATGGGAATAACCTACAGACCACATCTTCATGGATCACGTTTCTGAGTCTGATGGCCTGCATGAATGTCTTGATGTGATCAAGCGCAGGTAACTTTTCATCAGGGTCGAACTTTGGAAGCCATTTTTGGGGATTTTTAGGGAGTCTATGTTGATCTCCTGGGATAAAAATAGCATCCTGGTCCAACCAGGGTCTATTTTGACCTTCAACCATGGGTATGTCCTCTGAAGATGAGTTCGAGGATGAATCACTATCTGAGGATTCTTCAGAAGAAGAGGATGAAGACGGAGGTGGTGGCGGTGGTGGCCCACCCATTGTCACTTGTGGTTGATCTTCTTGTGGTTCCCCAAACAATGTGTCAAGGTTAAAATCTGGGAGCAAATTGTGGCGGGGTGAATTACATCGTTCAAGATTCTAGTCACCTAAGTTATGATTATTAGGATTATTGGCTTGTGGACCAGTGTTCTGGTGATCTTGAAATGCTGCTAGTCCTAGATTACATTGTCCAACGATTCTTTGTTGCAACCTAGTAACACTATCAGAAGAACTTTTAAGAATCTGTTCGAGTGTGAGGGATCCCCTTGTGGTGATACAATAATAATATCGGCCCTCCTAGTTTCCTGTCCTATGACAGGGGTGGCAGGAATATTTTGAGAATTTTGTATTGCTTGTTTTGTGGACGTTGAATCTTGGGTATGGCTACGTGTAACAACCAGTTCTCTTACTGGAGGAGGTCTGTTTAAATTCTATCTAGGCATGTTTGGTACATGGCCCTCCTTCTAGCGCCATTTATTGATGCCTCAGTTGAACATGATGGACTGGTGTTCAAGGAAAACAACAGGGGATGAAAACCCAGCCAAAGGCTTCAGATAATCCTACGCAAGTTTTACCCTATCCTCGAGCTGTTTGGTGTGGTTAACACCCACAGATACAAAGGCCTCCCCTGGCACTTATGTGTGTTTGATCCTAGAAAGGATCTGTCTTCCTATAAGGAAAGACAAGATTTCTCTTAATCCTAAGAGTTAGTTTAACTTTGAAAAGAAATCTAATTTAAGTCAGGCCTACTCTAAAAGAAAAGATTTGTTTATGCACAAGATAACTTGATCTGAAAATTACTAAATCTATTCACCAACTTAGCAGACATTCAAAACTGGATCTTGACTAAGTGGCTTAAGATGTAATCAGTTAAAGACATTCAACCAACAACATCTTAGAGAATTAAATGCATACAAATTTATCCTGCATCTGGAATGTTAATTGACAAATTAACATTAACTTAATGTTTTTTATGAATCATTTACAGAAATAGATAAAATATTTTAAATAAAGACATTCATTTAAAACATCAATTGTAGAGATCATAAGTTGAGAGAAATCTAAACTATAAACCAATGCAGGTTGCTAATTGCAAATAATAGACAGTATTAGTGAATGTGTCAAAGCAAAACCACAATTCATCAAAAACATTTGACAAATTACAATAGAAGAGATAGCTTAAGAAAACTGACTGTGTATTAAAGGCCTGCAAAACATTACAAAGTCTGCAACAATAGAGCATCCCCAGTCTCTTTTGGCAATTTCGTCCCCTAACCATCCATCCCTTACTATGAGATCTAGAATCCCTTATAATAATTACAAAGTAATAATCTTAGGATCAAATCTCCCACAAAGCAGGGATAATCAAACTAAATTATCCTAAAATGGCCAAGAAAAGACTACCTCTTGGCCTACAATATCTAACAATCCTTATACATAGGAATAAGAAACCAATTCAGACCCTAAACTAGGCATCATACATTTCAACAGATTACACCACATATTTTTGAGAATATCCTGTCATCAGTTGAGGGGAATCAAGATAGATCACGAGCTGTTGAAGATAGCTGACGAGGAACATATGAAAATTCGCTAGATTCATGAGGACCAGACATATCTTCTGTTCGAGTACACAGGGTACTACCAAAGGACCGAACACCAAGAGCAACCACTTCACACAAACAGATCACAGATCAACACACCGATGTTTTGACGTGGTTTAAACCCTCTTGAGGGAAACACTCCACGGCCCCGGCCAAATAGCTTCTACGGGACAATTTATTATGCAAAGAAAGAAAGTTACAAATGAGCTTCTCATAATCGATCAACTAAACAATGACCCTCCATGCTCTTTAAATAGAGATCATGGACCAATCGGGTGTTAAGCCACGGATCAAGGTTAGGTTTGATCTAAGAGAAGTTGATCCGTCGGATCACTCTATGTTGGAAACATATCGTGACCGTCGGATTAAGTATTTACAAATGCATACTAATGCATACTAAAGAAACACACTATCCCTAACGGATATATTACACAAGTTGATCTTAACTAACTCCTAAGTGTCTAAATATCCTAACATCCCCCCTTAAGAACAACTTGGGATAGGATTGAAGGATTTACAAAAGTGACACTATTAGGAGAAGGAAGGAGGCATTAGAGCCTATCCCCCCTTAATGACAAGTTCCTGAACTCCTAACATAGATTGAAGTTTAGAAAACTTCGCTTCTGTAAGAGACTTGGTGAAGATGTCTGCAACTTGATCATCTGTAGGGCAAAAGAGCACTTCAAGAACCCGATCATAAACAAGATTTCTGATGAAGTGCATATGTAGCTCAATGTGTTTGCTGCGTTGATGTAGAACTGTATCTTTGGCAAGCTTGATGGCACTTTGATTGTCGCACCAAAGTGGAGTAGGTTGCTGCTGCTCGAATCCAAACTCTGAAAGGATCTGTCGAAGCCATAAAGCTTCCTGACTGGCATTAACTGCTGCTCGATATTCTGCCTTTGCTGAAGAAAGAGAAAGAGCTTGTTGTTTCTTACAAGCCCAAGTAATAGGTCCAGATCCCAGACTAAAAACATAACCTGCAGTAGACTTTCGATCATCAGGATCGCCGGCCCAATCTGAATCAGTGAAACCAACCAACAAAGGTTTCCCTCATGTACTGTAATGAATTACAAACTGAACTGTACCTCGAATATATCGAAGTATTCTTTTAGCTGCTTTCCAGTGACTTTCATGAGGTGTCTGCATATAACGGGAAACTCAACCAACGGCAAAGGAAAGGTCAGGACGGGAATGAGTCAAGTATAAAAGACTACCAACAAGCTGACGATACAAGGTGGCATCTACTTCAGGTGAAGTACAAGTGGCAGAAAGTTTGACTCCAGACTGGAAGGGAGAAGGGGCTGGTGTACAATCTTCCATGTGAAAGCGACGAAGAAGGTCACAAGCATACTTAGACTGAGAAAGAAAGATTCCTTCTTTGGTTCGCAGAACTTGGAGACCAAGAAAATAATGCAAATGTCCTAAGTCTGACATTTCAAAGGTTTGTTTAAGACTGGATTTCACATGGGTTATAAGCTTAGGGTCACTACCAGTAAGAATAAGGTCATCAACATATAGAACAAGTATGATGAGATGGTTTCCTACTTTCTTGGTATAGACATTGGGGTCAGAATGGCATCTAGAAAAATCAGTGTCAAGGAGAAAGTTATCCATTTTGGCATACCAAGCTCTAGGAGCTTGCTTAAGGCCATATAAGGATTTCTTAAGGCGGCAGACAAGGCTAGAGTTATTCTGAACATAGCCAGGAGGTTGTTCCATGTAAATTTCCTCCTGTAAATCACCATGTAAGAAGGCAGACTTGACATCCATTTGATAGACTTCCCAGTTGTGTAAGGCTGCAAGGGAAAGAACAAGGCGGATGGAGTTCATTTTTGCGACAGGAGCAAAGGTTTCATTGTAGTCAATCCCTTCAACTTGGGAAAAACCTTTGGCAACTAACCTTGCCTTAAGTCTTTCAACACTTCCATCTGATGCATACTTAGTTTTGTAGACCCATTTACATCTGACAAGTTTTCTTCCTTTTGGAAGAGGTACAAGATCCCAAGTATCGTTCGCCATTAAGGAACGATATTCTTCATCCATGGTTGCATCCCAATCTGGATTCCCTGAAGCTTCTGCAAAAGTTTCTGGATCATGATTCTCGGAAACTTGAGCCAAAAGAGAAGAGGCTCGCTGAAACTGAGAACGTGTTCGACGTTGATCTCTAGGATCACCGGCAAGATCACCAGCTGCTTCACATGTTGAACGGACCCATCGAGGAAGCACTTGTGCTGGTGCAAGTGGAGGAACATGAGCAGGCGGAGGTGGATTTTCATCCTCACTGTCATCATCAGAAACTGGAGTTGGAAACCTGTCAAGGAAGTTGGAAGAAGAAGAAGAAGGCTCAAACGCCGAATCAGGCTCACAAGCCAAAGATGGCACACTCGCCGAGTTAGGCTCGCAGGCCAAGATATTTTCATCAAATTTAACATCTCTTCTAATGATTATAGCATGAGAATGTGGTTGAAGAAGTCTATAACCTTTTACATCTTCAGAATATCCAACAAATATGCACTTTTCACTTTTAGGCTGCAATGCTTTCCGTTTTTCATCCGGAATGTGAGCCCATGCTTCACTACCAAACACACGAAAGTGACTTACATCAGGTTTAATTTTACTCCATGCTTCTTCCGGTGTTATACCTTGTAATGCTTTTGTGGGGGTGCGATTAACTATGTAATTTGCACAATTTATGGCTTCAGCCCAAAATTGAAGACTTAGTCCCTTAGATTGGATCATACAATTAGCCATTTCTTTTAAAGTGCGGTTCTTCCGCTCAGCTACACCATTTTGTTGTGGTGTATATGGAACAGTGTGCTGTTGTTGGATGCCTTGTTCAGTGCAGAAAGTAGTGAACTGTTTGTTAACATATTCTCCTCCATTGTCAGATCTTAACTTAATAATTTGATGACCAGATTGTTTTTCAACAAGGGCCTTGTAGGCCAACAACATGTTAAATACTTCGCTCTTAAGTTTTAGGAAATAAACCCAAGTGCGTCTGGTGTAATCATCAATGAAAGTTAAGAAATATTTGAAACCAGAAAAGGAAGCAGATGGAAGAGGACCACACAAGTCACTATGCACAAGCTCCAAGGGAACCGAGGCGTGCCAAGAGGCACGTTTGTCAAAACTGTCCCGATGATGTTTTTCGAGTACACAACCGGAACAAACACCCATTAGAGAGATTTTGAGGTCAAAAAAGGGCCTCCTAAGAGATGTACTACAAAAATATGAGATATATTAAAATATTATGAATTGGGGGTTTTATGGGGTAGGTATATATGACAAGTCACCTCCCACACTATTTTCTATGCACAATATAAATAACCATGGTTGAGTTACTTTTCAAAATTCACTAGAAATAAAATTAATAAAATAAGTCTACATTGATGTGACTAAGATTCATTGTAAATTCCAAAAAATGTATTGTCCTTTAACATTTATTTGTCTTGAACTTGCAAATGAAATTAAATAATAAAAAAACATTTTTAAGAGTTTTTTTTTAATTTTATGTTGACTTTTTATATTTAGTACTTTTCTCATGAATTTAATAATGTAATTTAATTGAGAATTTATTTACATGTAAAATGTCAATAATATTATTATAATCCACATTGCATTATTATTATTATTATTATTATTTATTAAATCTATTATTATTCTTTATTAGTTTTACATTATGTTATTAAATAGAATGGAGTGAATATATAATTTAAAATTAAAAAACATAAAAATGATAATATATTATTTTATAAAAAAATGTGAAAGGACTTTCTTTATGAATTAAGAGTACTTCACTTGAAAACGACAATAATATTATTTTATGTGAAAGTGTGAAAAGACATTCATTATGAGTACTTTACTTGAAAATGACAATAATATTATTTTATGAAAAGACTATCATTATGAGTACTTTACTTTATGACTTAAAAGTACTTACACCACTACCTTGGTTAACTATGTGTTTTCATCTACCATAGAAAATTTGACAAATAAGCATTCTTAACTCATGCAATGCCACCTCACCAAGGGGGATGATGTCATCTACTAGAATGTGATTGGTTGTATTTTATAGTACATTTTCTTTGTTTTGAGGCCCTTTTTTGACCTCAAAATTTTTCTAATGATCTCTGCAAGATACCATCGGAAGACCTGTCACCATATTTTCTTTACATAGTTGTTGCAATGAGCGATAATTTAAGTGACCAAATCGCTCATGCCAAAGTTTGCTCAAGTTATCACTATGAGCAACAAAAACTGAAGGGAAAGGTGATGACCCAAAGTTGTTAAACTTGTACAACCTGGTAATATCATCAACAATTCCGGTAGCTAGAACCTATTGAGGATCTTTAAAATCCTTGATTACAACTTGGTGAGGTGTAAAGGTCACAGTTTTACCTTCACCAGAATGAGTGATCTGATAGACTGATAACAAATTGCAGGAAATTCTTGGAACACATAGTACATCACTAAAATGACCATTATCTACTGGAACTGTTCCAGCTCCTACAACACTTAGAGATCTATCATCACCAACAAATATTTGTTTGGTGTTACATTCATGCATAGTAGAAAAGATGGCTTGATCCTTAGCCATATGATAAGATGCTCCAGAATCAATGAGCCATTCATTTGAAGTAGAAGAAGAAGATGCATTATAAGAATAACCAAAAGCACAAAGTGCATGTCCATGGGAGGTAGATTCTGAAGGCGAATCTAGGTTGATGTGGTGCTTCTTCATTGCTGCTTCCAAAGCTACCATCTTCTTGAAACACTTAGATTCATCATGATTATCTTTCCCACAATAGTTGCAATGACGCTCAGTCTTCTTGACTTTTGGCTTGGATCCTTTGTCATTTTTTAAAGAAGGAGCTGACTGAGAGGGTTTTGGACCCTTGTTTGACTTATTATTGCGAAAATTTTGTTTCTTGGGAGGCTTGGACTTTTCTTTCTGTTGGGACAATAAGGCTTTCCCAGATGTATCTACATTGTTGATTATTCCAAGATGAATGAGTTTATCTTGTTCCCTAATCAAGGAATCACAAAAGGATTCAAGACTAGGCTCTTGATAGCTAGCTGCATTCAATGATGCTTTCATGGAGTAAAATGTAGATACAAAAACAGAATATGCAGGTCCAAGTTTGGAAAGAATATGATAAATGCACTGTTTGTCTTCCCTCTCAATCTTACATTCTGCACATAAGAGCTTAAGAGTTTTGTACTTAGATAAATAATCTTGAATGCATGAAAAGTCACTTGGATTTAAAGAAATCAACTCATTTTCGAGTTGGTGACCTCGAATTTCATTTTTTCTACTATTAGATTTTTTTTTGGGTTCGGATTGTTGCTTTCCCGTCTGCGTATGCTCTTTGCCGTGCACCTTGAGCGATCTCGGCAAATCAGAAACAGACTGAAAAATCAGCTAACGGATCCTCCTTGAAAGGAATTATGGGACACACAGGTGGCAAGTTGATGATTAAGTCCCGAACAATTGTATTATCTTGATCAGCATCTTCTTTGTCACCCTTCTTCTACTTGTTAAAAAGGAGTCGTTCATATGTGAATTTAACCTCACCATCTTCCTCTTCACTATTGGTGCTACCATCAAAGACATTAGCGTTAAATGGTGCAGGAACAGGTTCAGAGTATTCCACTGGCTGAGGCTCTTTTTCAACAGAATGCTCGACAGGAATGCTTGAAAGTCTCTGCATTTTACTTACAGCGTGCAATTGTTAGCAAAGACGTTGAAATATCAATCCAAAATTTGCATATATCATCGTAAACTAACAGATTATCCATAGCAGCCCTTATAGGACATGAAACCACAGGATTTGACATCAATTGAGTATAACTAACTGGCATGATTGCAGATGTACGAAGTGCAGATTGCAATTACCATTTCTGTGAGTGAAATATCAGTCAGTCATGGATCAATTGAAATTTAGCGTAAGATGATGATAGATTTACATAATAACACATGAAATTAATAATCAAATCTCAGATTTTTAATCATTAAGCAATCATTGTATTTAAGGACTTCATGTTTGATCAAGAATAATGCAAACAAAAACCATATCAATGTTTGAAAATGACGAAGCAAGCACCAAAAATAAAAAATCGAAATCATTCTGCTAGATGCAATCATGGTCGTCGGATCGTTGCATATCAACGGTCGGAATACGAGATGCAGGATGCCAAATGCGGGCACTGGTTATTCAAAAATATGCACACCCTTCCGCAATCCTCAATCCGCAAATTGCAGGATGCGGGTTGCGGGACGTCAACATAATGCGTGGTAAAAGTACTTCCCGCATCCCGCAATTTACGGGTTGCGGGAAGTGTAAATTACTCTTTATTTAAAGGGTCCTTCCACATCCCGCAATCCACAATTTTGTGAGTTACAGGAGAAAAACTTCAAATGTAAACAGAGACACCCACAATCCGCAATCCGCAATTGCAGGTTGCAGGTTGCGGGATGATTGAAAATTCAACCCAAAACTTATTTCCACAACTTCTAAAAACACACTAAAAATGCAGAATTTTTTTAGAAATACAAATTCACTAACTTAAATAAATCAAATCAAAGGAAACAAAATAAATGGCGAACAGGATGAACAAAACCCCAAAAATTGATTAAGTTACTCCTTGTTATGGAATTGGGGCTCCCATGTTTTGGATAAAACATGGGATTTGTTGTGTTTACAACACTTCATTAGAAGTAAAAAATGTGTCTAAGCGATCAAAAGAATGATCAGAGTCTACAGCCCATGCAGGCACATAATCAACATCCAACTCCCCGGAGACTGAAGGAGTAGAGATGGAATTCATGGCAGTTTCTTGAAAATCTTGGTAAGCAAATTCTGCCGCTGATAAGGGCACTACTGTTTCAACCTGAGTGGGTAAGATCCAAGGATCAGTTCTATTAGAGGTTGAAAAAACATCCTCATATACTGAAGCAGTTTTTCAATACTCGCTAAACCAATATAGTTAACAGGAGTAGGAAAATCAAATGTGCCCATAAGATATGAATACACGCCTACTCCCAAGTTTTCACTAGTTGGGTGTTCCTGATCAATCATCGGAATGTTTGATTCAGAAGAGGCCATGTTACTTTTCCTGGTAAATTATAATTGATCGACAGTGGCAATCCTTCCTTCATGAGGAAAGATTAAGACCTGAAAAAATAGATGATGGAATGGCTTGCATGGCATAAGTCCAACTCCTTCCTAAAAACAAATTGTAATCAAGAGGAGTTTTCACAACCTCGAATTCTACTAAAACTACCTTACCTGCTAAATGGATTTCAAAAGAGGGTAGAATCCTGTGTGTACGGAAATATATTCCATCAATTAAAGCAGTAAGAAACATTATAGAAGGAACCAACTCAAGGGAGCCTAAATCTCACTAGCAATAAATAGCCATAATGAACGTAGATGCACCTTCATCTACAATAGTTCATCCAATGGTCTTAACACCATGAACTACTTTGATTTGAAAGGAAACATGATATGGAAATTGAGTTTTGATATCAGACATGTCAAACTTTGCCAACAGATTAATAGAATTGAGACTTCCTATAGCTGCTAAAAATGCATTTCGTTGCGAAGGTCAACTTTGCAAGACTTCCAAAGTAGAAATTGCACATGGTATTCAGGATAAATATTCCACAACAGAATAGTTAGGAGCATCCCTCACATTAGGATTATGTGAATCCTGCATGTAGACACCTTTCGGTATCTTTGGAATTAGGTCTAATGGCCTCTCAATATGAAGAGGAGTGGACATTTCAGGGGTCTCTTTATCTTATTTTGACGATTCCGGTCCATAATTCTTGGCTCTGGTTTGCAATAAAGTTTCTTAGAAAACATATTAATGTATGATTGATCGGGTGGCGTGGCACCTTGAGTTTCCTTAGCACTAGAATTGCTAGAATCCATATTTTTTCCTTTGGAAAAAGGATCCTTCGAAACTGTAGGTTGTTGTTGTTTTAGTAGCTTCTAGGCTTGCTCCATTAAATGGCATTGATGGGTTAAGTGATATTCCTTGCAAATATTATAAGGGAACTTTACTTTTTTCCATTTTTTCTTTCCCCCCTCAGCTTTATCACTAGACTTGGGCTTATTCTAACTACCTTCCCCCTTCTTTCCATTATCCTTTTTACCACCGGATTGTTGAGTACCCTTTTTATTAGACTATACATTGTGTATGGTAGTTGTTCGAGAAGAGGGAGTGGCAACTGTAGTTGCCTCTACTGCATAATTCTTAACAGATAGCTCTTGCACTTGCTTAGCTAAAGCTTATACAATAGGTGTGTCAACCAAACCAACAATACCATCAACATGCAGTCTAGTATTAGGTTTCATGGGATCAATATTTAATCGCAGTGAATCGGGAATAATTTCATATAAGATCCCAGACTGAGAGTAAATAAAGTCTAGTTGTTGGACTCTAAGAATGGCTTCTTCTTCCGTTGTAACTCTAAAGTAGAAACATCTTTGGAGGTGTAAGGTAGAAGTGATTTCAGAAACCACTCTAATAAGAACTATGGAGGTATTTCAGCCTTGATCATTATTTTCCTTCTTCTCCACTCGTGAATATGGTCAGAAACATGAGTGGACTTATTCTACCTAAAGGTAGACAGAAGGTCTGTACCGATGTCATACCGAATAGGAATTTGGAAATGGTTGAGGAAGACTCTCACTAAATAGTAGAAACAATGGTAAGCAGCAGACGACAATTCAATGTACCACTTACCTACTACACCGGTTAAAGTTATCTGAACGAGTCTCAACCATATAGAGTCATCATTTAGTGAGTTGGAGGAACACCACAAATGAAAAGTAGTGACATGGTCCCTAGGATATTCATCGGACTTACCTTCAAACTTTTGAATGTCTGAGGGAAATTTGGTTGGAACTAGAAGCCAATTCGGATCATGACTAACCGGATCATTCATTAATTTTGAAATTTCTATCAAATTCAAAGTTTCTAGAAAGCGTAAACAAGGTCGAGTCGAAGGAAAATGTGTTTGGGAAAATGGGAAGGGAAATTTTCCTAAACCAACATTCCCATAAGATTGGTTGGGGTTTCCCCCAGCCATCGGCTATGAAATGAAAGTGTTTTGAAATGGGATCCACCCATATGCAAGTGCATTTCCCCCTTGGTTCCCACTCCAGTGAGGTTGATATTAAATTCCTCCAACTTAAACAGGATCTGAAGAGAAAGTGGTACTTCCTCTTCCGCCAAAAAGAGAAAAAGGAGTACTCCCTATAGGTACAATTGATGATTGAACAGTACTCGATTGAAAACCGAAACCTGTAAAGGGATTCTGACTCGTAAAAGGTACACTAGAGTGGATAAGAATCAAGCCTACAAAAGAAACAGAAGGAGCAATATGTCCTCCAAACCAAGGGAATCCTTGAAAATTTGAAGCAAAACTGTTAGGACCAAATTTATGATATATAGGGGATGATGTAAAAGGGACACTAGAGATCCCAATGAAAGATACACCAGATGACCCAGTGTTAGATCCAAAGGGTATAGAAGTGCTAGAAACTTGAGTGTGAGATGACCCTAAGGATAATTAACTAAATTTCAAAGATACAACTGGGGCAGAAGTTGATGTGATTGAACAAGGTATCTCCAGACTGAGTTGAGGAGGGGAGAACCCTCCAGACACGATAGTTGATGTGGGAATATGAAAATTTCTTGAGCCTTCCTCTATGTTATCCATAATGAAACCAGATGTGATCCTATATGCACTTAACCTAGGTTCACCTAAAGAATCTACCTGCACTAATATTGGATCGTGAGTTCCGGTTAAAGGTGGGTTAAAGGGTCTTACAAATATTTCATCTTGCGAGTCTTCAACTCTAGTTGTGTGTGAAGCAGGTGTAGTGTACCTGATGAGATCAAGTTCCCCAGGAATGTTAGTTGTTCCAGTTGGCTCAAAAGAGCCACTTGTGTTTATTCATCCTCGTTGAGGTGGCGGTGGAGGATCCATAGTGAGCTGAGGAAGGTTCTGTAACCTTCTATATCTATGAATAGGATGATCCTCCACAGCTAAAAATTTGAATTAATGAAAACCTAGGGTCGACTAAACATAAGTAAAACAAACAACACACCACTATGAAAAATCCTAAGTAGTCCAAACCAGGAAAATAGATATCCTTCCAAAGGAACGTCTAGGATGATGATGGCCTAGAAAAAACCAATGAAGGAATGAAGAACAGTTACCCAAGGTCCACAATATATATACCTTGGGGCTAAGCGTTTGAATCACCAACCTCCTTCCCAAAGAACTACAAGGGATTTCTTCCCACGTCTGTCCTAGGTATAGTAGAAATAACCTTCTACCGTCACTTGTTTATGAGCCCTAAGGCCAGGATACTAAGGTTACCAACCTTGTAGAGAGGCTCTAGGGGGACCGTCGCAGGTCGATTTACTATGCATGGGTAGGGTAACAAAGACCGAAACTCAACAACACCAATGGTACTGATAAGTCCCCATACGCGCACCAACCCTAGGATATGCTCAATTAAATATTGGAGGGATATATTTTCTACTGAATATCGCACAGCCTCGTGATTAAATCCAATGTAATTGGAGCTTCCTGGTTCACCTTTTACAAAACTAGATTTACCTAATGAAAGGCCACTACATCTAATTTTAACTACTTTGGATAGTTTAAGGAAAAATCCTAGTCCAAAGTACTAGCCTAAGCTAGTTGATGATCGTCCCTAAAAAATAAAAATTACTAATAAATTTTAAATTAATGTTCTATGTAAGGGTTGTTATATACTCATAGGGTAATGGTCATGCAACTAGTGGTGTTCTGACTCATGCATGGAGATTACATGACAAGTGCATAGATAAAATTGAAAATATAATGCTTTCACTTCTTTCTTTTGTTTTTCAAAACTAAAGAACTAATAATACAAACCTAAAAATGAAAAAAAATCTTTTCTTTTCAACAATGGAAGTATGTGTATGCAACTATCTTTTGAAAATAAAACTAAAATACTTGCAATGGAATTAACTTGTTTTTCAATTTTCTCTTTTAAACGTGAAAAGAAAAAACTATTTATAAACAAGTATACTACACTAAGATAATAACAAAGTGCATAAAAAATTTGTACCTAGCCTATAAGATCAGAATTTCAAATCACTCAAAACAATGACAACAACACACTTGACAAGTCAACTCAAATCAAATTTCAAGTTCACTACCTTTGGCATAAATCCTTCGATCAAGAGACTAAAAATAAGAAAGGGATCAAGAAAAGAACCCTTCAGGAGTCTCAGCAACTCCCAAAAAATCCAAGAACACCAAAAGAGGGTAACCAAAGTAACCAATCCAAAAAAACTCAAGCACATAGATCTAAGGCACCATCCTTCAACAAGCTTTTCATCCAAAAGAGGTCTAAAGGAGAAATAAAACCTTCAACATAGGCACCAAAGTGTCTAAACAGGGCCTATGAAGAGCATTATCTTCAGAAAAGTTCAAGACAAAAACCAAAGAGTTAAACCCTAGCAATCAAAACTTCACCTATAGGATTACACGCAACTGTAAGTACAAAAACAAGCATATGACATGTGAGTGTAAAACCTTCTACTAGCGTGTAACAGGGAAAAAATGTTGTTACAGGAAAGGGAAAACAATGAGTATGCCTCAAAGATTTCAAAAAAAGAAGAAATTTCTCAATAAAATCAAATTATGGGTTGAATTCGAGGGTACAGACCCTGTAGACTCCACCTAAGACTTATAAACACTCTCATACTGGAAAATTTTCAAGCAGAATACCCCAAAGCAACAAGGATTCCCCAGCGGAGTCGCCAATTATGTTGTACGGAAAAAGTTCCTACTGACTAGGGTAAGTAGAGGTCACCAACATATTGTCACATTCAAGCAGAAATCAAGGAAATTGCAGACAATAGATAAGATATTATTTATGAAATAGACAAGGGTTTGAAAGTTGAGCACATTGCACCTTATACCAATGGAGGTTGATACAAGATCTTCAATCCTCAAGCTTTGCTCCACAATATTGTTTTGATACCTGCAATGTAAACATAACCCTCCTCAAAGATTTTGATTACATATAGATAAATAATCAAATTGGAAGTAAATAGAATTTAAAAATGTCAAACACTTCCAAATATCCAATTCATTCATCAAATTACTAGCAATATGGGAAAGGAAATATCTTTTTATTGATTGCAATAATGGCAACAAATACATTTCACCTTGATCTTCTCAAGCACCTCTTGAAACATGATTTGGATCCTTTGCTCCTCCCTTCTACCAAAATTCCTCCAGCGTGACTTTGTAAAATGAGTGCGTCCCTATCTCATGGCTTTCCCTATTTATTTATGACAAAGTGTGGAGAGTAGTTTCGAAAGAGGATTAGTTAGGATAGGTAGGGAAGTTAGGGAACCAACTCCAACTACCTATATTTCGAATTTCTTTTTATTTTTCATGATTTTTTAGGAAAGCGTGGGTGAAGATTGCACCACTCGCATGTTAAGCACGAGAATGCTTAAGGAAACATGCGTGTAAAACTTTTAGGGAATCACGTGAATGGTAAAGGGAACACAAGTGGGTAACTCACAAGTTGCTAAGTAATCAATAGCATGTATGTCCTAAACCCAATACACAAAAAGAGATAAACTGAAGAAATAGGGAATGACTAAGGCCACAAACATCAATAGAAAATTCAGGCTCTTCCATCCATAGTGTCCTTTTGTGTGAGCAAAAATTCAGTATTGTCACGAACGAAGAAGTGTCGATTTGATGGATAAGATCGTGGTAGATTTGTCTACAGAGTGTTGCAGAGGAATGTTTGTGGTTTCTACGGAGGAAGTTCCATGGGCATTGAAAAAAAAGTCTGCAGGCATGGTGGAGAGAAGCCGCGAGGTGCATCGAAGAAAATCATACGGAAGTAGCTAAGGAGGGTCCATGGGTGCGGTAAACAGAAGTCTTTTGGGACATTGAAGAGAGTATGTGTGGTACAATCGATAAGAATGGTCCGTGGGGTAGTAGATAGAATTATGCGGCATAGCAGAGTATAGGTCTGTGACAGTCGTCAATCCACATTCGCAAGGGTGAAAAATTGTTCCCATAGGAATAGGCCTGCGAGGATAGGTCTTTGGTGGTCATCGAATCCTATCTATTTTGGTTTAATTTGATGGATTTTAAGGAAAGGTCAATACAGAAGGTCTAATCCCACAATGGTGATTCAGAAAATATTAATAAAAATCAAGTCTAGAGCCCGAAATTGTTTTGGCCATAATAGGGTTAGTTTGGATCGAAATTTGATGGGACCTATGGCACTCGAAAATCATTAATGAAGGTCACCGAAATAACAGTGATAGGCTCAATCCCATCCTGCTTTGATTCGATAGAAATTTCAAATTAGTGACTTTTAAATATCAATGTCCAGAATCCCGACGAGCGCTCTGTTGAGGATGAAATTTATATGGTACACTTATGGACCAGGAATGCAGATAAATATGGGATCTTGGAGCCAAATTCCAAAAGGTGTGAAGTAGGGGTGCGGAAGAAGGAAAAAATACACTATTCTAGAGCACTTTTCAGGGATTTCGGAAATCTTGTAAGAGGCAAAAGCAACCCTATATGTCGAAACCTGGAAAATTTTCAAAATCGACATTTTACCTACTCATCAAAACATACAAATTTCATTGGATGAAGTTTTTCCATAAATGCTTAATTTGGGAGATATCCAATTTTGCTAAAAATTCTTAGTCTGAGAAAAAATGCAAAAATGAAAGGTAGTCAATCCCATAATTTTATAGAAGTTGACTAGAGAATCGGATCAGATATCTAAAAGTTGTTGAGTGATCCTTTTTGTGTGTATTATCATATCCGGATAGAATTTTTTTTCTATTTATTGCTATGTTTTGTTCTGCAGGTGGTTGAAGTTGCTCTTTGAAGTTAATTGCACATGTAGAAAAAGTGCATAATTGGGAAAATTCAACAATTTTGGAAGGTTCTATCTCTCAGCTCTGAGTTCAAAAAAAGCATGAAGATAGGTGTTGGTAATATTATCCATAGGTGAGAAAGGGTTCACAGTTACATTTTGAATGAGGAATTCAAATGTCTCTGGGAATTGAACAAAACAATGCCTATAACATTGATTTAACAAAAAAAATATTGTCAATAAGGGTAGTTTCTAGAAACGCATAAATGGAACAAAAAGGGACGTAAGAGCCCTGTGAATTATTCCATGAGAATAATTCTATTAAAGAATAACATTTTTATGTTCCATTACATGTATTACTAATGTCTCTAATAAATATCTCCATGATGCATGGTGCTTACAGTTGACAATATTTGAATAGTTTTAGCAGAGGGAAAAAGGAAAAAGGGAAAAAGTTTCCAAAAACAAATGGTAACCATGAATGATTCCTAGGACCCCTATGAACACAATGAGGATTTCTTAAGATATAATATGTAAGAGGGAAGTGCTGAGATAGAATCCAATGGGAGTAGAGAGTATATCAATCCCCAAGATTTGGTTGAAACAAATGAGAAGTTAATCAAGGCTCAAGAAGAGCATAACCAGATTAATGTTGCCATCCTTTAGAGACTCACTGATATACAATAGAGGGCTCATATAGGATAAATCCAAGCAATATTGGTCAAGGAAGAATAAGTGCATAAATCCGCTCCAGAATCTGCACTAGAAAGAGGACTCCAAGTCCAAGAAAGGGTTCTCTGAGCAGGACAGATAATGTGTCTTTGTCAAGGTATTATACTAGTAGGTCATATGATTCTCAAGGTTATCAAAGTATCCCGAAGCATACTTCCAATAGATTTAATAGAATAAGGAATTTTAAAAGGATTCCACAAGGAGAATTCAAAAGGCAAGGACACCCACTTTTGATGGAGAAAGTAAGACAGGTTAGGAAGTAGAGACATGGATTCTTGGAATGAAGAAATATTTCTGGATTCATGATTACTCACGAAATGAAAAGGCGGGAATTTATGTTTCCAATATCAATGGTCGAGCTTCAATTTGGTGGGAGAACCCCATGCAAGTAAAGGAATAAAAGAAAGAAGGATCAGTTGGGAGTGATTTAAAAAATATTTCAAGGAAAAATGCATATCCACCAAGTATTGTGATAACAAGAGGAAGGAGTTCAATGAACGAAAAAATTGGGACATAAGTCCATGGAAGAACATGTCCATAATTTTTTGGAATTTCTAAGGTATGTATATTACATCAAAGATGAAAAATTAAAAATTCAAAGCCTCCTTAAAAGTCTTACCCATGATTACAAATGCATGATTGAGTTTGTTAATCCACCAACCCTTGATGAATCCATCATAATGGAAATGCATTGCCATGATAAAATCAAAGTAAATTCAGAAGTTCATCTAGCATGGAAAGAAAATCCCAAGGGAATATTTGACCAAACGAAAAGTGGATTCAATCCTACACCATTTAGAAATAAACCAAGGAATTTCCAACAAGGTCAGCCAGCACGAAGTGGTATTAACCCAACTATAGTAGCAAAAAAAGGACCAGAAGGACCACTTCAGTGTTGGGGATGTGGAGAAAACCACATGCTTAAATATTGTCTACATCGAAGAGAGAACCCCCGAGGCTTGCATAACTTAGAAGAAGCAGTTATAGTGGAGGATATGGAAATGGAAACTCCCAAAATTTATGCAACGTTGGAGGACCATCAGGCAGACCATCAATCAACAATAGTGGAATTTGAAGGTAAGATTGCTAAGCAATCTATTTTGGGTTTGATTGATCTAGGATCTACTCAAAGTTATGTTACTCCAAAAGTGGTTGGAAGTTGTTCTATTAGAAAAATGAATCATAATAATTCTTGGAAAGTTTAGTTAACCACAATAAGAAGAAGGAAAGTAAGTGAAGTAGTGATGGAGTTCCCCATAGAGTTGAAGAACTCCTCATAAAAGTAGATTTGAATATCCTACCATTAGGATTGTATGATACTTGTATTGGTATGGATTGGTTGGAAAGGCATAGAGCCATGGTAGAATTCTATGAAAAGGTCCTTGAATGCAATATTAATGAAGAGGGAAGGCTAAGAGTGGTGAAAGGGATTCCCAAGCAAGTTTCACTAAGAATATTTCATCTTTATAGTTAAGGAAGTTTTACAAGAAAGGATTCCAGCTATATGAAGTCCAGGTATCAGATTCATTAGAGGACAAAGGCCCAAATATAGAATATTATGAATTGTCGAAAGAGTTCAATGTCCAGGACTACCACCAATAAGGGACAGTGATTTTACAATCAATCTTGTTTTGAGGGCATCTCCATCCTCCAAAGCTCCTTATAGAATGAGCACACTGGAATTAGTAGAGTTAAAGATGTAGCCACAGGAATTAATGGACAAGAAGTATATCAAACCAAGTGTGTCTCCATGGGGATAATTGGTGTTATTTGTAAAAAGAAAATATGGGACTTTAAGGCTATGTTTTGATTACAGGAAGCTAAATAAAGTGACATTCAAGAATGGGTACCCATTGCCCATAATTGATGATTTGTTTGATCAAATGAAGAGAGACAAAGTGTTTTCAAAGATTGAATTGAGATATGGTTATCATAAAGTGAGAATAAAATAATAAATTCACAAGACAACTTTTCGGACAAGATATGGCCATTATGAATTCATGGTGGTGCCATTTGGTTTCACCAATGCACCCGCCACATTCTTATGTCTCGTGAATAAGTGTTTTCAACAAGTATTTGGATAAGTTCATGTTAGTTTTCTTGGATGACATTATTGTTTACTTAAAGAATGAAGAAGTGCATGAGGAACACTTAAGAATGGTATTGTAAGTTCTCAGAGAGAACAAATTGTATGAAAAGCTAAGCAAGTGTGACTTCTATCAAAGAAGGATACAATATTTGGATCGTGTTATTTCAAAGGAAGGAATTACAATGGATCTAGAAACGATTGAAGCCATAATGGATTGGCCTACTCTAAAGAATGTCATAGATGTTATATCTTTTATGGGTATTGCATGATACTATTGAGGCTTCATTGAGATATTATCCAAGATCGTTCATCCAATTACATTGTTGCAAAGAAAGAATGTAAATTTTGTATGGTCTAAAAAATGTGAAGAAAGCTTTCAGTGATTCAAGACGTTACTTACTAGTTCCCATGTTTTGAAGATTGCAGATCCAAAGAATGATTTTGTATTATGCATTGATGTTTGCATTGAAGGACTAGGTGGAGTACTTATGCAGGAAGGCTTTTTTATTTGCTATGAGTCCAAAAAATGGAAAGAGCATGAAAAGAATAATGCAACTCACAATTTAGAACTAGCATACATAGTACATGCCCTCAAGATGTGGAGGCATTATTTGCTAGAAAGAAGATTTGATTTTAGAATAGATCACATGAGCTTAAAGTATTTGTTTGACCAACCAAGCTTAAATGTAAAGCAAGCTAGATGGTTGGAATTTTTGTGTGAGTTTGATTTTGAAATCAAACATGTAAAAGGAAAAGAGAACAAGGTTGCAGATGCCCTTAGCAGAAAATTTCATGTAGCAGCCTTAAGTATGTACAAATCATATTTAAGAACAAGATTTCTTGAAGCCCAAAATAAAGATGACACTTACCTTCAAGTAAAAGAGAAATTGCAAGAGAGAAAATTAGATAAAAGGTGTGAAGGATATCAACTCGAAGAAGATGGTATTCTTGTTTATAATGGCATATTTTATATTCCAAATTGTGCATATTTGAAGAAGGCGATAATGGATGAAATTCAGCAAATGCCATACTTTGTACATATAAGATATCAAAATACAATAACAACATCAAGGAAACAATACTTTTTGCATGGGATGAAAAAGAATGTAGAAGAATACATTTCTCATTGTCAAAAGTGCCAACAAGTCAAGGCAGAGCATCAACATCCAACAGGGCTGTTGCATCCTTCGCTCATTCCATAACTAAAGTGGGAAGTAATTTATATGGATTTTATAACAGGTTTTCCAATGACAATAAGGTAGCATTATTCAATCATAGTTGTGGTGGACAATCTATCAAAGGAATCTCATTTCATTCCAATCCAGTTCACTCATATAGCAAGTGACAGAGCAAATATCTTCATGAAGAAGATATCCAGGTTGCATGGGTTACCCAAAGCAATAGTATCAAATTGAGATGCAAAGTCCATGTCCAATTTTTTGGAAAGGGTTATTTAAGCAATTGAGAACTCAACTAAATTTTAGTACAACGTATCATCCTCAAACAAATGGCCAAAATGAGAGGGTGAATCAAGTTCTTGAGTATATCTTAAGGATGTATGTGATGGATAGGTCATCCAAATGGGAGGATTACCTACACTTGGTATAATTTTCATTCAATAATGATATCAAGTATCGTTGGGAATGAGTTCATTTGAGGCATTGTATGGAAAAGGATGTAGAACTACAGTGAGTTGGGATAGTCCAGTAACCATGATAGCTCTTGGGATAGAAATGCTCAAGGAAATGGAACAGGAAATTATTAAGATCGAGAAAACTTAAAGGGAACCCATGATAGGCAAAAAAGTTACATATATTTAAAAAGAATGCACAAGGAATTTAAAGTTGGGGATCATGTTTATTTGAGAGTAAATCCAAAGAAAATTTCCCTAAATTTGGGAAGTTGTGCCAAGTTGGAACTGAGATATTGTGGTCCATTCAAATTCCTTAATAGGATAGGGCCAGTTGCATATAGGATTGCATTACCTGCTAACATGAGAGCTCATAATTTTTTTCATACTTCTTTTATTAAAAATTATATACATTATCCTAATCATGTAATTGATTTGATTGTGATACAGGTGGAACTTGAGGGAGAGTTCCAAATGGAACTTGTGTGCATCCTCGACAAGAAGGTAACATTACTCTGAAACCAAGCCATCGGATAGGAAAAGGTGCAATGGAAGCACCTTGGTCCCAATGAGGCTACATGGGAGTGAGAGGATGTCATGACAAAGGCATAACCATTTTTGTTCAGTTCTGAGAACACTAAGAAAGGTGTTGTTCTAAGGGGGAGGGATATGTAATATCCATATTTTGGACGCTACAATGTATTGGCTTGATATGTAAATATTGTAAATATGTTCCTAGTGTGGAGATCAAGGCCAAAGCTCTACTAGTGAATGCTCAAATTATAAAGGAAAGTATTTTATATTTTGTGGGCATGCGCTAGTCAATGATGGAAAAATGTAAAAACAATGTAATACTAGCACATATCCATCTTAAACCCGAATTTCGAAAGCACCGAGAGGGATCCAATTTATTGAGTTGTAATTTTTTTTTAACTTGAATTTTGTACACATCCAAAAAAACTTAGACCTATAGAAAATTGATCCCTCTAGGTGCTTGATAGATCCAAGTTTAAGATGGATGATTTTATTTTTTTTATTTTATGAATTGACATGGATTTTTTTACTTACTTTTCATTTTGTTTTAATTTTTTATTTTGTGAGCCGACATTAATTTTTTTAATTAATTTTTTATTTTTGGTAACATAACGTTAGGTTATGTGACATCATATCCCTCATACTGGGTTGTAGAGCACCTTGCTTCTCTTGGTGCAATAATGCAAATAAAATTCCAAAAATTGGCTATGGAGGCAATTAAAATAAGGGGTTGTGTTTATCCACTAGGGAGAGGAGAGGGGTGTGTGGAATTAAATCTTCTTTCTCCAAGTGTCATCCTTACAAACCATGTGCCATTAATAGTAAGCAACTACCCAAGTGAACTTCCTTGTTAATCTTTAATTATGTTGTAAGAACATTATTGAGAAATCAGCTAATAAATTTAATGGAGCATGGGATGAACCCAAAAATTCATATGGTTGAGCATGGGATTAGTTTTATGTGCCCAAAATTCAATTACCTTGATGAGGATACCTTTCCCTTCTTTCCCATTCCATGGTTGGGCAATAGAATGGATAATTTTCAACACACTATGCATTTCCTAGCAGTGAAAAGAATTGAAATCATAATCAGAGTAAGAACCACATTTTAAAGTGTCATAAATGCCCAAAAATTCATGTGGGTCATGAAATCCAATGGAGGATCCATAGATATCAACCTTGAGGTGAATTTGAGAGTGTTAAAGACCTAAAGATCCGTGGAAAAAACAAGATTTGGGATCCTGAAAATTGAATTTTGTGGCTGAGAATTAGTGTGGCCAGATATTAAAGAAGTCGAGAGAAAACTAAGGGTGGAGAGAGAGACCAAAGGTTTGGCTTTCTTGATAAACCCAATGAAGGAAATAAATATCTAAAGGTTTAGAATCTAGGACCTTTCTATGCCCACCACCCTGAATAGCACTGGAGAGAAGGGGGCACATGAGGGATAATGTATCAGAGAAGGGTACCTTCCTTGTGTTGGGTGTGGTAGTTAATGTGGGTGTCAAGGCTGACTGGAGCCAATTGAGATGCATGTATCTCTATGGTTGAGCTCACTAGATTAGCATTAGCATTCTTTGTCTCTCTACATGCTTGATAAACCTAGCCGATATGTTGGCTTGACCTGAGAACTGATTATCTATGGTTGTGAGTGAGCATGAGTAGTTCCTCCTTAGTGGATACATATCCTAGCTCAAGGGTAGCCTCTTAGGAGAGAGATAAAGTGTTGGACAGAGTTCCTACGTTTGGGTGGAACATTTCTCTTCCATAGCCAATTGTTTGGACAACTTCAGTTAAAAAATAAGTGTTTATTGTTATTTCTAAATATCCCAAATTTGTGTGGTATGAATGTGTAATAAATTCTTGTAGTAAGGGACAAAATGGCCTAGCTTAAATTATTAAATTGGATGCATGTGAGTAGCATGAGAAAGAGTTTATTTGTTTGTATGATTTGTATTATTATGCATGTGATGAATGTGTTGGTATATGTATGGTGTGTGTGTGTGGATAGAATTTAGTTTCGCGTTGTATTTGTAATTATGTATATGCGCATGCATTTTTATGGTTCATAAATTTCGTAATATGGCCATGGGAGACGAAATTTAGATCCCCATAAATCGTTCATGTCCCCTCTTTTGATCGGAAATATGAATAGGGACGTGATAGAACTCTTGGACATCAAGACTTTAAGAAGAAAACTCATATTAAAAACTATCTCTAGAACTAAAAACTATCTCTATGTTGACTCCCATCACCACCCTTCTCACAAATTTGGGGTCCTTAACCCCTTAATGATTAGGGCATTAAGAATCTCATACAATGAGCATCTCTAGCAAGAAAAAAAAACACTTAACCAAAGTCTTTAACTACAAAGACTACAAGAATAAAAAGATTAAAAAAATCTATTGAAAAGGGAAAAAAAGGGCCTCGTCCACACAAGAGTCAAACTCCTAACAAGAGAGCCTATTTTCCTTACATTCAAGGAGTCGTTGATAATATTACAAACATACTAAGAAATAAATCATTTGCAACCTCATCCAAGCTCATGGAAAGACTCCGTTGACCAACGACAATACAAAGGTGTCTACAAGGTTACGTTCTCTTGGGGAAAATTCTATATTGGAGAAACATGATGTTTGTTCCACGTAAGGTTAAAATAGAATGGGGTAGAAATTAAAAATGAGCATATTCGTACCTCGGATTTAACAGAACATTCCACAAAACCAAACAGCACGTGTGCTTGGAGGATACTAAAGTTCTTCCAAAAGAGGATCACTATCTCAAGCGAAGGTTCAGGGAGGCCCTGGATATAATCAAGCATCTGAATAACATGAATAGATATGGAGGTCTCGTGATAAATACAAATTGGATAGCTTTGATCAACTCGTAGTGAACGCACAAAGATTGGTTATTTTTTTTAAACATTACTTTCTTAATTAAGTTCAATATAATAATACTTTTAAAGTAAAACAAGGTTAAATAATATTGTAATTAAAAACAAGAGCCACGAGGTGGAAATGTCCCCAAAATTACACCTGGTTCCTTGTTTAAAATTACAAGGATGCATATTGAAAATTTGCAATAGCATTGTGTATAGTGCATATATGCGAGCGGCATAATGTAAGATCAATCCTAAAAGTTTGAACCCAATCCAATTTTTCACTTTTCAATGTTGCACTACTCGTAAACAAGCTAAGACATCTAAACCTTACACACATATATGCAGTAGTTTCAATGTAAAAAAGGAAATTCACTGAATGCAAAACATAAGCAGAAATTTAAAATATACTGCATGTAGAATTTGCAAATTGGAGCATAACACAATGTTGGAATTTCAAAGTGGTTTGATATTATTCTAATACCATGCCATAGTTTTAGCATCAGTGAGCGAGTGTCAGAGATCTATTCTATGCAAACATTACTGACAAAGTTGAAAAAGTTTCTTCGAAGGCATTCAAAACATTCAACCAACATGTATTTAAAGAATATATAGCATCAACAACTAAATATGTTTGTTTGCTTTGCTAGCAAATCAAGAAACCAGAAGGAAACTTTCGCTGCAACAACTATTTTTTTGTACACAATAAAAGTGTTAATGTGCACAAGTTTATTTCAAAGTGTGATTCCATTGCTTCCAGTTTACTCGTGCACAAAAAAAATGCCTTTGAAAAGGATATTTTCCCACTATTTGGGCATCAAGGATAGTAGCCATTTGCAAAAGAGAATTTAACAGCAGCATAGTTGGTATTGTAGCAGTGTCAATGAGCCCGTGTGCCTGCAGATTGCAAACAGAGTATGGTTAAGGAAATGTTATGATTGTCAACAATAGATATACTTCAATTATACTTCAACCCAACAGCAGCATAGTTGGTATTGTAGCAATGTCAATGAGCCCGTGTGCCTGCAGATTGCAAACAGAGTATGGTTAAGGAAATGTTATAATTGTCAACAATAGATATACTTCAATTATACTTCAACCTCTCTCTCATAAAGACTTACAGTTCCATGGATGATGCAACGAATATTGTCCATGGCAGAAGAGACCAAAAATAAAATATGGTGTTGCCAGGAGTTTTTTCTCATAGCTGAAGCATGAAGTTTTTTTTATTAAGGGATAACAATCCCTCAAGACCGAGGCCTGATTACCGAACCTTGAAACCGTCAAACCCTGCCATAGTGACCACCCTAATGAATCCACCGTGCAATATGCAAAAAACAAGCAACACATCAATTTCATCATGCGATATGCAGGAAAACACTGTAAAATTCATAAACATTTTTTTCCTTTCTCCATTAACAAAATCGACAAGAGCCATTCTTGTGGAAGTGAATAGAAACAACAAAATCGACAAGAGCCATTCTTGTGGAAGTGAATAGAAACAGGCACAATCTCTCACAGATGAAAAGAGAAATACCAATACCTTCAGCCCTTGTCCCTCTAAGGCTATAAACCGTGGGAAAAGAACAACAAACCCTCTGCACGATCGAACTAACTGACCCAATTGTTACATTGAATTTGCATAAATCATTGTAAATGGAACCATATCCAAATCCAAATGCACAGAGGAATAAACCAACGCTGGAAACTGCAACCACGAAATGACCCGAACAACAACAACAATGAATAAACAAACCCATGCAATAAATAACCCACATGAACCGATTAAATGCTTTCACGAAAAACGAAGGTGGAAACCTTGACCCACCTCTGATAACACGTCTGCCATCGCAGGAAAACCAGCTTCCGTAGTGGAACCCTCAGCAGGAATAATTGCCCGTAAATATGAAAGAACAACACAGGGAGAACCCAGACCAGCAAAACAAGGATCGATGCCTAAGAATTAGCTCATCGTCGCCAGAACTACTGCCAGAGCGAGGGTACAATGCACCTCAGGGAGAACCAAACGCTCCATGTGTCCCCGTTTATGAAGTTGTAACAATACCAACCTTAAATCAAACAAAAAACAATTTTTCGAAGCCACGCTAAGTTGGTGTGTGATAACTGGCACTCAAATCGTCCCGGTATTCTGGTGACTGGCGACTGGAAAAATTTTCAGCGAGGCACAGTTCCACCTCTTCTGGTTACATTTTTGGAATTTCGATGATCTGGGTAGTATTAAAATGGGTCAAAACCTCTAAAGGCACAGTTCCATGACATAGTTTCACAGTAAATGAGGTGAAACTACGATTCCGCCCATTTTATAACAGGATGTAGGGAACAAATCGCCGGAAAAGCAGCGCGATTTAAGTACCAGTTATCCCAGGCCACCCCACTCATGCTAGAGACATTAAACTTGGTTAATGTCTTCCCATTGTCACCTAGTGGGAAACCCAAAACGAAACGGACATCAGCAATAATAATTGAAATAATTATTATTTAAAAATTGTTTTTGAAAAATAAAATTATTATATCTATGTGCAAACTATAGTCCATCTTCAAAAATTAAACATAACCCCCAAACTAATACCCCGACTATATGGGGACATAAAAAGTTAATAATAATCAATAGCTTAAAGTATTTAATAAATAAAATGGCCTTTCTATTACCAATGCATTATAGCTCAAAAAAGAAAATTACATTAATATAAAAAAGAAAATTACATTAATATTTTAAAAGTTTCATAAAAATTAGCATTTTAATTTCAATAATTGAGTAATTATTAAGTTTGTATGAATTAACATTTAAGAGAAATAATTTAATATTAAATGAGTTTTCATTATTAAAATCCTAAATCACTATAGCTTAAAATTATATCGGTAAGATTAGAAATTTAATTTAGTAAATCTCAATAATTAAAACTTTTAATTACTTTTTTTATTAATTTATATTTTAAACCCTACCCTAAAATTTATTGGCTTCCCTCCAAATTTTATGATTAACTAGCCAACATAAGGATTCAAGCATCAATGTATGGATCCACATATTCTCTATTAATAATGTTAAATCCTCGGCTCTTACCTTCAACTCATTGTCTTGATGATGAATTTGCTTCAAATTCAAAACATTGACAAGAAAAATGTAGATTGTGAATACTCGGGAAGAATATTACTTTAAAAATGAAAACCATATGACCCTTGGAACATAAGATTGACATCCCTTAACAAGCATTCATTTCTTCATTCCCAAATAAAATATTAAATTTCAAAAGAAAGAATTTGTCAAGCTACTCAAAGTCGTTTGGCTCAAGCAATCATATCATCTAGGAGGGTTTCTTTTAAGGAAAATAAGTATATCCAACCCAACTGCATTTCATGATCATCACAAGGGACCAAGAAAATATGTATTCTTTTTATTTTATGATATGCCTTCATAGTGTAGAAATACAAAATATCCACTCTGCTTTCAATGAAGGCATCAAATCTTATTTATCCTAACATGAATGTTGAGTTGCAGGTAGAAGCATTGATAGCTATCAACATATTTATACTTTTGAAGGCTTTGGAAAACTTATAGCGCCAATATTTCCACCACATCAAAGGGGATTGCAAGTCAATCATACTGAGGAGGTTGTCAGGAATAAGGCTTTTGACCTTATCCAAGGTCAACTTGTATGACAAATTCTTCTTTTAGCACACACCATCTCTTTTAGATTCTACCTTGGTTGTCAAATATAGTTGCAATTCTCTAAAAACCATATTTGAAATAGACATTTGACAGAAAACCAAGTCAATTCTACAAGACGCTTGTCATTAGAAGCACCATAGGTGACCACCATAAAATGTGTTCATTGAAGGATAAGCATTCCATCAAAGAGTTTTTGCGCCATTTAATCCATGGTTCGATATATTCCCATGCTTTTCAAATGTTATTGGTGACAAAGGTACCTACAATATTTTCCCACAAAGAAGTAGCAAGTAAAGTTTTCAAATCAAGATTCATCTAGGCATTGATACCAAGAGGAGCTCCCCTAACAATGTAACTTTGAAGAATATTTTTTGAGGCTCTATCCCCTTTATGGTTGGGATGATCAATTTGGAATATAGACCCTACACCTATGTATAGAACCAAATGATCCCAAGCCACCCCAGTCCATGTTGAACTTTGGTGTTTCCATTGATGTCAAAGAGGTTGTTGAATGATGTCAAAGAAGTTGTTGGACTTGTTGGACTTGGTGTCTCTGTGCCATTTTGAAGAAGTACATAAAACTATGTGCACGAGTCCTTTATCCCACCTAGTCATGGTATTCCAGTGCACAAATCCCACAAGTCCAATGAACTAGTGTACGCAAGACCCACAAAGGCATGGTTGTGGGTTAAGACAAGTGGAAGATGATTTGGTAAGCTTGACTGTAAAGATAGGAACAATGGGTGTTACTGTTTGGATAAGCCCCAACTTGTGGACACATTGTTTGAACAAGTTGAGTATAAATAAGAGTGAATTTGATGAATGATAAGCAAGCTTGGAAGAACTCATGGAGTAATATTTTGAATTGTCAAGCTTTAGTCAGATGAAATGCTCAGGGGAATTAGAGGAAATATGATTTGATGAAGTGCACAAGGTAAAAAGAAATGCAAAGACACAAGGAGAAGACGAGCATATCTAAGCATTTGTGAAAAGGTGCAAGAATCATGTGGATGTATATGTGCACAGAATATGTATTGTAGAGTGGAACTGTTGCATAATACAATATAAGAGAAACAATGATCAGAGTTGAGCTAGTGGAAGTGTGCACAGTCAGTGAAGCAGAGTGCAAATAATTGTGCGTGCGTATCTGAAGTCAGCAATCTGTACTATCTATATCTCAGGGCGGTTGGATGGGGCAAGGAAAGGATATCGATGTCTCCACTCAGGTTGGTGCCTGAACATTTCAAGTCGGTGCTTGTGTAGAGGATTGGTGTCCTCATAGGTTGGAGCTTGGTTCAACAAGTTGTTCGAGAATCGGTGCCCTCACAAGTTGAAGCTTGCATTCTGCACATTGGTGCTTTCTAGTGGGATTGGTATCCCAATCAGAGGGATTTCTGAGTGAGTCAGTTCTCACATCAGTGGAGATCAGTGCCTCCCATATTTATCTGTAATTTCATTTTATACATACATGCATACACATATATATAAGTTTCTTCAAATATCTGTGCATGGTTTTTTTATTGATGTGGTGTTACATAACAATTGGTGCATGTTTTTAAAAGAATAATTTGTAAATTTGCGCATGATATTAATTCACCCCCCTCTCAGTATCATTGAAAATTCCAACAATTGGTATCAAAGTGGGTTGCTTCAGTAACAATTTAACAACTGGAAGATAAAAGATCATTACACAAAGATGGAGAGGTAAGAGGGACTTTCCACGAACAGGGAACCAAGATTCGATGTCTCTAACTACATCTTTTGCAGCATAAGGATGGAAGTGTATTTACAATAACTTGAAGCTGACGTGTGGCAATCTGTCATAAGTGGTTACAAAGTTCCCAACATTCCTCCAATTGATGTAGCTGGCAAGATGCGGTATGAATGCAACACAAGGGAAATAAATGAAATACTATGTGGCTTACCAAACTCATAATTTACCAAGGTTATGTTGTGTACATCTACCAAATAATTATGGGACAAACTCAAGAACATCTATGAAGGAGATGAGAAAGTAAAGAAAGCAAAGCTACAAAATTTCTCAGGATAGTTTGAAACCCTCAAAATGAAGGAGGAAGAAAACATTGCAGCATATCTCCTTCGAGTGGATGAAATTTTCAATGCAATTAGAGGACTTGGAGTACAAATCGTCGAGGAAGAAGTTGTGAAAAAGGTACTAAGGTCCTTTCCAACAAGATTTGATCCCAAGGTATCATTTTTGGAGGAAAAAGGTGATTTCGACAAATTAAATATGGATGAGCTTCATGGAATTCTTACAGCACTTGAGATGAGGACTGAAAAAGAAAATCCTACAAGAAAATAAGTAGCTTTCAAGGCCTCCAAGAAGACAAGATAAAGCAAGGAGGAGTCCAACAAAAGTCTCTTTAATACATCAAATGATGAGGAAGCTAATTTTGTGAAGAATCTCAAAAGAGGTCATGGAAAATACAAAGGTAAGTTACCTTTCAAGTGTTTTAAATGTGGTAGAGTAGGTCACTTTGCTTCTAAGTGTCCCTACAAGGAAACCAAGGATAGTGACAATGAAGAGGATCTTGAATAGAGAGAAAGAATAAATTCACACCAACAATCTAGGAATGAACATGAAAAGCCTAATAATAGTTTGTATTGAAAGGAGAACAACAGCTCATCTAATGAAGATGGTGGTGATGACAATTCAAGAGAGGTACTCTTTATGGAAATGGTAGAAGATATTGAATATAAAGGCCCAAAGGAGAAGGATAATTGCTTATATTTAATCAAAAATAAATCATATAGCAAGGAGGCAGTCTCAAGTAAGTCTTGTGAAAGACAAATAGATACTACTGCAAAAACACTCTGTAAATATGTCTATAATGGCATTTTCTTTTCACCTCCAGAATCTTGTGCTAAATATTACAATCTGCCTTATATGAGTAATTGTCAAAAAGAAGAAATCCTTGACTCTGAGAATGAATAAAATGAAAAATTTGACTGGGAAGGTGAATTGATCAGTCCTCTTAAAGAAAGTAAGACAAGAAAATCAGTCTCTAAAGGTTAGCCTACAGGAATCTCAAGAGTCTTTGGACCTATAGAAGGATTAGTTACTCAAAGTTGAAAGAACAATTTAGTCCAAAAGAACCGAAGAATCACTTACAAACAAAGCACTTGAAGAGGAAGAGAATGAGAACAGGGAACTTAAGAAATAACTATCATGCGCACACAATGCAATTGAGAAGCTTGAAGAAAAGAATTTCTTGTTGGAAGCATCATTGGAAGAAACAAAACAGAAGAATGACAAAACAGTTTTTTGAATCAAGAAAAAAATAATAGCCTATGAAGAATATAGGGAACCTTTCTTTTGAAATGAATGGGTTTAAGAAAAAATTTCCAAACTGCGCAGAGCCAAAGGATGACAAATATTTTTCTAACATGAAAATTGAATCCAAGTTCAAAAACAACTCATTAATTTTGGATGAGATACTGAATAGCCAAAGGTCACCAAAAGACAAGTTTGTTCTTGCCTACAATAAGATAGAAAATGCATGTGATAGCAAGCATGTTCCATTTGCAAATCAACAAGTTGGGTCATCTAAGAAAAATCAACTCAGGTATGATAATGATTACAATGTTACTTGTTATAAGAGAAGGTTTAACTCACAAAGATGCTTAATATGCAAGTATTATGGTCACCCTACGAAGTATTGTAATACTATAAGATGTTATGCTTGTGATGGGTTTGGGCATAAAGATCAAATTTTTCAAGGATCAGCGGATAGGAACAGTGTGCATATTGCAAGAAGTAAGAACATGCTTACAGAATATCAACAAAAACCTATGCACACACAAAAATGGGTAAATAAATGTTCACGGGTTTTCGTAATCGATGATAACAATGAAAATACTCTTCTGGAAGCAGAGAATTGCTACTTATTCTGATGACTCTCAAAATGTGCAGATGAAACCCTTGAATTCAAAAGGCTATGTGAATTCAAGGAAACTAGAATAGTGTAGTCAAAATTCACATAATCATGTTACAAAATTGTGTACATATATTTGTCTCAAGTGACAGATATTGTTTTCAGCTTCAATATATTAGTCTCAATAAGAGTTCCAGTTCAAGTATATCTAACCATGAGGCATGTACCAACATTTTGTTGTTGTCAAATAAAAGACAACAAAAAGGATGACTAACAATACATGCATAAAGACAAAGGAGTTGCATTGCCAGGATGAAACCAAAGTATATTTGATTTTAATTCATGTCGCAAAAAAGATAAAATCATGAGAATGTCACACAAATTGACTTATATTTTATAAAATTAGTGTCATTACAAAAAGTTAGTATATCCAAAATGTGCCCTTATATCTTAGGCAGATATGACAGTTACAAAATCGAATCATAATCAAAGCTTGAGGTCTGGCTTCGCAAAATGGTTGGATAGGTTTAGTTCCACGACATGGTTGGGTGGGTATAGAAATAAACAAAGCTTAAGGTCTGGTGAAGACTGCATAGAACTGGAAGCCTGTAGAGGTTGGTACAAGTTGATCTCTTCTGGGAATTGGTTGGTAAGACCAATATGATTATGATCCATGTGCAATTGCTGCAACATAATTAACATTCGCTACTGTTGATGCACCAAACTCCCAACTCGGTCTTTCAAGACTTCAATCTAATGTGCATTCCTCTGATTCACTTGAGACTGGGACTGTGAACACTTGTCGCTGAGACTGGACTAACTCTGAAATCCTACCAATAAATGCGTTGACTTGTTGAAGAGAGCTAGCCATCGTGATAGAAGTAAGAAAACAATGATTAAAATGGGAAATCTTGATGATTCTATGTATGGAGAACAACCCATAAATAGATTGGAAGGTCACCAACTTGCGTACTTTGAATAAAATTGAAGGGACGTCGAATTTAATTGCATTCACAATGGACAACGCAAATTTACTAACAATTCTTGTCGACATAAGTTAAGGAGATTGTGCTCAAGGACAAAATCCTACACGTACTTGAGTCATAAATGGCATACTTGCACATTTTAGGTGTATCGAATTTCAAATCAATGTGGTTACATCAAGGAGTCATTGAAAATCATGTAAAGTGAGGTTAAAAAGGTAGCAATACAAGATACTCATCATTAATAACAATCGAGAAAGGAATATTTGTCACGCTAAAATGTCAGTAAAAGCAAAATGCCAAAGGAAAAAATTGGAGCAAATGGGTGACATAAAAAATCTGGCGCAGTCAAATCAAAGAAATGGGAAGCATGAAACTAGGAGGTTGCAATAGAGTATTGTGTGCAAAGACAAGAATACAAGGAATCGTGTAGTACAGAAGCAACCAACACAAGAATACAACTCTGTAATACAGCATTGATACATGAACTTAAATATGATTGAATCAACACAAGGTAGTAGAATAACAGGAAACTACGCAGGGGGAGCATATCTATAGTAACTGATATTAAGATAATGATATATGTACATGTTGTCGGGGAACTCAACACAACGTAGAAGGAGTCACAAAAAGGAAAGGAAATAAATCAGGAATCCAGGGGCAGTAACTTAAACAAATAATGGCATAGCAAGGTCAGCATGAAATACAACACAAAGTTGGAGTATAAGTTCAAAAGAACTTGCAAATGTGCATGGCGAGTATCCCTTTTCCATTGATTTCAAAGGGAGAGAGATACTATGAAGCATGTATCGATGATAGAGAAATGTGCAGGAAGCACAATGAGATGAAAAAAAAAGAGGAATATTGATCAAAGGTTGCACAGCGGAGAAAAGGATCAAATTGGAATGAATACAGGGGGAGCATTGTATTCTGTGCAAGCAGAACAGAAGGGTTCATGATCAGAAGGAGCATGACTTCATAAGGTGTTGACATTAATTCCAAAGGAGGATATTGTTGAAATTTGGTGTTTCCATTATTGTCAAAGAGTTTTTTGAATGATGTCAAAGAAGTTGTTGGACTTGGTGTCTATGTGCCAATTTGAATAAGTATATAAAACTATGTGCACAAGTCCTTTATCCCAACTAGTCATGGTATTCTAGTGCGCAAATCCTATGTGCACGATCCACAAAGTCATGGTACCTCATTCACGCAGGTTAAGACAAGTTGAAGATGCTTTGGTAAGCTTGACTGTAAAGAAAGGAATAACGGGTTTTACCGTTTGGAGAATCCCCAACTTGTGGACACATTGTTTGAACAAGTTGAGTATAATTAAGAGTGAAGTTGATGAATGAGAAGAAAGCTTGAAAGAACTCATGGAGTAATATTTTGAATTGGAAAGATTTGGTCAGATGAAATGCTCAAGGGAATCAGAATAAATATGATTTGATGAAGTGCGTGAGATAACAAGAAATGCAAAGACACAAGTAGAAAACATGCAGATATGAGAATTTGTGAAAAGGTGCAAGAAGCATGCGGATGTATATGTGCACAGAATTTGTATTGTAGAGTGTAACTGTTGCAAAATATAGTATAGGATAAACAGTTATCAGAGTTGAGCCAATGTAAGTGCACATAGTCAGTGAAGCAGAGTGAAAATATTTGTGTGCCCAGATCTGAAGTCAGCAATCCGTACTACCTATATCTCAGGGCAGTTGGACGAGGCAAGGAAAGAATATTGGTGTCTCCACTCAAGTTGGTTCCTAAGCACTACAATTCGGTGCTTGCAAGAGGATTGGTGTCCTCACAGGTCAGAGCCTAGTTCAACAAGTTGGTGCTTGCTTGGAATATTGTTATCAACTGTCCTTTGGATCACATCCCTAGGTTTCATATGAATGTACCTAAGGGGTTAGCTCAACTAGTTGTTGCCAATGTTGTTGGGCATTTAACTAGGTATGTGCCAACAAGTTCCCTATTCAAATCCCCTTGGGTGAGGCACACTAGTTTATGCCAATCATGGAATTATTATGAATGTCATCTATGAAAGTGGGGAAGCATCCCTTGACTTCCCCATGAAGTTTTACTTGGAAAAAAAGGTTTGTGTGGATGATTTAACACACACACACACACACGTGCGTGCGCACACGCGCGTGCGCACACGCGCGTGTGTGTCCGCAGGAAAAATTCACAGAATCCCTCTCTCTTCCTTGGAATAAATAAGTGCGCACGCACGCATGTGTGTCCATAGGAAAAATTCACAGAATCCCTCTCTCTTCCTTGGAATATATAAATGGAGAGTGGCTCAACCATTATCATAGTAGTGCCTTGTAATACCAAGGGACTCAACCACATTTGAACATGTGACCTATGGCCTCTCAATTGGAAACATGCCTTGGAAATTAGGTCCAACCAATCAATCTAAATACTTGGATTTGGAAATTTGTGTGTGTGTGGTAGGGAGATGAAAAAAAATTAAAGAGAAATGGAAATGGGTAGATATACTAGGGTTGGCCATGGAAGCTCAAGTCATAGTATACATAAATCATCCAAAGAAAGTAAGCATACTCACCTTGCATGCCCTCTAGATGAGGGATCTCGTTTGGTAGTATCAGGGCCCTTTACTTTACCTATCAACTTGTCATGTCATCCTTTCCCAACATGTATGGGAAAATTGACCTACTTGCATCGAAGTATTTCCAAGATCATTCATTAGGGTCAAACATCATTTCTACATTGCAATTTACAAACAATCCCCTTGCACAACTATTCCTAGAGACTTGCTCCCCCAGATCATTCTTACCACCGATGAAACTCCAACTACTAAGCCTTATTTGGACCCTCATTATCATCCAATGGACTTGATAGATACTGCATGTCCTACAAAAATTATACACCATTTGATCCCTACAAACTTGCAACACTCTATAGAGACAACCCTTGTCAAAACTCAGGGAGGTGACCTCAAAATAAATGAGCCTAGTGTGTAAAAATAGAGAAAGAATAGATGAAATCAATAATTGATCCCAACCTCTTTTGAGAAAATGTGATTCTATACAAAGAGAGGGATATCATAGGCTAGTTTCATGCATGAAAATTTCACAATATAGAGTTTAAAAAGTGAGCAAAGATGACCTAAGGACATCTTATGGGTTATACCCCACTTGTTCACATGGGATCAAGTGGGTATAATACCTCCATCTTTAACTCGGTTGCTAGTGAGCAAGTGATTATGATGGGAGGGTTGTGGTTTTGTGGAACACAACCCTAACCATATTTGGATGGAATGTGGGTTTTGATCCAATCCAAGAGCACATATATACCATAGTTGTATAGGTTATAATGCTTGTCTACCTATAGAATTTTAGGACCTTGTTATAAGGACTTTCTTAAATATTGATCCTAACATAACACAAAAGAAAAGCACATTAGTCAAAGTGATTGTGAAAAAATGAATATCTCTCATGACCTCCTAGATGTTATTATGATTGAGGCTATAAAGAATCACTTGATGCAGACTTTAGAATAAAAGAATGTGCCACTATGATTCACACCATGTTGCTCCCATGGCCATCTAAAAATCACCTCCACATAATAATCATACAAAATTGGGAGGAGGCACACATTTGGTCATGAGTCCTCTTGTATTTTGGGGGTGAAATCCGTGTTCAATCACAACAGGAAAAATATAAGTGGACAATGTCTCAAAAAAACTCAACAACTCTTAGGCATAGACAGATGCAAAGATATTGGAAGTTAATAAAAAGCTACAAGAATGCATTTTGCAGCTGGAAGGAAGAATGTATGAGCCTAAATATATACCCTTTTATTAATATCCCACAAATGTAGAATTTAGGGGCTAAATTGGGTATAAAGGTATCCTAGAGTCCCATCCTATATCCCAAATAAATAGAATCTATTAAGGTGGATTCACACCCATCCTTTCCTTGGCATGTGGGAACGAGTGGATCCTTAATGTTTCCAAAAACATCCAAAATGTACATTTCTAGGTTGTAGAGCAAAGAAGTTTCCAATCGGTCATGGGGGATAGAGATGTTCACCTATAACACACCCTTGGTGCCTAGAGGAAGAAAAAAACATATAACACGTGCAAAGCAAGATGAAATATATCAATTTATTTTAAGCAAACAACTCACAATATAGGTGTCCCTTAATAGAGAAGCCACCAAGAAGGTTCACAAATGATAGTAATATCTCATAATCAAAGAAGCTTGGTGATGGCCTTGAAACAATGATCCATCCATTGGCTCATTCAAAGACACAAACCTAGTGTCCCAATGCTTCAACAAACCATGTGCTTGGATATGGAAGTGATAAAACACTTGAATAAATGCTTTTCAAAACATTTTTTCATGTTTGTGATCTCTATCAATAAGTTTGTGTGTTTGGTGCTCAATTGTAATCCATCAATGGATATTCACACTTTGGTAAGCTTCCAATCTTATATCCTTGATACCCTTTTTTTCCAAATCTCTAAACTATGAATTATATCTCTTCAACCTATATTCTCTCTAAAACAATCAAAAGGTTTTTTGAGATGACTTAATTAAATCGACCTCCCTAAACTTGCCCCATTGTATAATGGGGAGCAAACTAAATTTTACCCTCCATCATAGTGAATCCAAAGGGGTTTGAATCAATCATACTTTCTATATGGTTATTTTATAACTATCTTGGATATGGACCAGCACCTTGTGGATGTCAAGCATTTTGATTTGGATATGACATAGACAAATAAGAGAGCCATCCATCCACACATTTCAAAATGCCTTGATTGATTTGTATTCAAGCAATATTTTCTCATAACCCTATGTGCATACAAATCATTTCTTCTAAGGCATGTCTTCCTAGCCACTTCCCAATCAAATTGGATCTCACTCTTCGTGACCAAAATACTCCCTCCCATTCAATTTTAATCCTCATTGGATACTTTACAAGGACTTCACCTCTCTCATCAAAGCAAATTAGAGGCCCTACACTACAAACACAAAGGAGGAAACTATGATTTCCCTACAAAAGAACCTCATCCTCACCAAGTCACTCACAAAGCAATAGGTAAAAGACACATTTCAACATGATGATCATGATCTCCTCATAATGGAAACACAAATATATGCTCTTATGGAAAATTACATAGAACCAGGTATCAATGCATACACTTCAAACGAAATTGATACTTAATAAAAGGAGAAGGTTGGAATCATTGCATGGAAAGAAGTAAAGTGGAAAATGAGAATTTTGGCTAGTTGGCTCAGGGAGGGAGATGATAATATGAAATTATTCCATAGAGAGGCAATGGGCCTCAAGTCCATTAACACTATTTGGAGCATAAAAGACTCAACAATAGTCCATTGTGCAGATTTTAAATCTATTTCCATTGTAGTCCTACATTATAAATGTGTATATATAGAGCCACAAAGGGACAATATCATAGATATATTGATATCAATCGCCTTTTTTAATGGATGGATTATAGAGGAACAAAATGAGGCTCTCATAAGGCCTTTTACAAAGGAGAATTTGCATAAATTATTGCTTTCTTTCCAACTAGGGAATAGCCTTCAGCTAGATTGTTGGAATGCATAATTCTTTATTGGGTTATGGGGTTTGCTTGCTACATACCTACTAGAATCCATGAAAAAATCAAAATGTGCAAGTAAATTACACCTAGTATTCAACTCCATTTTCACTGCAAACATCCAAAAGGAGATGAATCCCACAAGGTTTTAATGCAACTGCCTAATCTCCCTTTGCAACTATGCATACATAATTATTTCCAAGGTTATAATTGTTATATTTAAGTCCATCTTATCTTACATATATCCTTGAACCATTTTGGATTCCTATATTATAGGGACATATATGATGTCATTGGTGTGACTCAAGAAACTCTAGACACTATTAAATCAAAATATTAATCAACCTTCATGATCAAGATCAACCTCTCCAAGGATTTCGATCACTAGTAGGATTCTTTGAGCTTTTCATCAAATGGTAGAAGATTGGATTTAGGCAGTATCATATGACATCCTAATAAACAACTGATCATTTCCATCACCTTTTCACTCCATGAAGGGGCTTCATTAGGGTTGTCCTTTTTCACCCCTCATCTCTCTGGTCATAATATAGGCTCTTAGTAGAGACAAATTTTGAATGAAGGAATGGAAACTTGAAGGGTGTCAATATTGATGTGAACATTCATGTCTCTCAATTCTTGTTTGTAGATGACATTCTAATATTTGGGAGCACCATGATCTAAGAAGCCAAGTTCTTGGACTACATCCTACAACTCTTTTCATATTGGATGAGCATGGAAATAAACATTATAAAATCCCCAATACATCTCTCCCATGTCCCTTGGGCCATTCACACAATGATCCTCAAATTTCTCCTTTTCACGGCCATCCTACCAAATATTGCTTTGAATATTTGGATTTCAATATTCAATATTGACTACCACATTCAATATTGACTATGGTTGTTTGACAAACTCAAAAGGAGGATTGGCCTCTAGTATAATTAGTGGATTTTGACGGCAGGATGACTAGTACTCATAAAGAGTATCCTTGAAACCATCTTGGTTTACTGGCTTTATGTTGCATACACATCAAAGATGATATTGAATAAGATCATAAATTGTGACTATATTATCTATGGTCTGGAAATACAGAAGGAAAAATCCCTCCTCTTGTAAAAATGGATCTCATTTCACGCCCCAAAAGTGTTGGTGGGTGGGGACTCAAGAACCTACATCTCTTCTCCCAAGTGATAGCATCACAAGGTGTTCAACAACTTATTACAAAGGACAAATTATGGTGGTTATAGTGTTTATCAAGGAAATACATAAAACCTATTCACTTTATTTATTAGATCCAAACTACTCCAAAACCATATGCAAGTGGATCAATGTTCTAGAAGTACATGGTTTTGAGTTTTGACATCATCATACAACACCTAGCCTAGGATCTTGTTGATGGTCACAAGGTCCATGTAGCGTCAAATGTTATTGTGGGTATATGAGATAGGGATTTCCTCCTTATAGAGGTGATTGATCAATTGAAATGGAACAATATCACATTCCTAATAGATTCCTTCAATTAGCATAATAGAGGACATTGGACATTAGGATGGAAATAAATAGAGGATGTTGGCATAGATGGCAATGATGCTTCTTTATGGGCATAATTTAAGCATTTTTTGGTCCCAAATGGAATCCCCCTCTCGAATTATGAGGTTAACAAGTTGGTATGGACCAAAAACATAATAGGAATCTCATGCAAAGTAAAGTTGGGATATCGGTTATTTCTTTGTAGAAAAATAGTGATAAAAACCTATGGTGATGGAAAGGCGCATGGAAACTACAAGTTCCTCCCAGAAGAAAACTATTTACATTGTTGTCCCTTCATAATAGAATACCAACGTGGAAAAACCTTCTTAAGTAAGGAAAGGAGGGGCTAAACATGTGCTTCCTTCAACGAGAACAAGATGAAATTGTTTATCATCTTATGGTGTCTTGCCCCTTCACAAAAAAAGTATGGAGTGATGCTACATATTTGGATAGTTTTCCGGAACGGGAGGAATGAGCCCTGAAGTATGTGTGGAACAACTAATTTCAGGCTAGAGGTACTATTAAATCCCTCGTTCCTATTCCATTGAATGTAATGTGGGGCATGATCTAGATCACACAAAATGTGCCCACATCCATAGATAAAATATCATCCCCATTGGAAACCATATACAACTTCCAATTCTCCATGCTAGCTCAATCCACTGCAATCAAGTAAAAAATAGTAAGACATGTCCCCACCTTAGAGTTTGACCATGCCATACCACACTACTTTTGCAATGGCACATCCAAGGGAAATACATGGGTAAGTGGAGCGAAAAGTGTCATCTATCATAACAATTGATCCATTAGGTTTTCAAGGAACTGCAAGTATTCAAACAAACAATCATGCATAGCTACAAGGCATATTTACCTCCTTGACAATCACCCTAGATCACGATGTCCACACACTAGTAGTTTTATTGGATTCAAATATCATTGTGGGGTGAATGAATGATAAATCATAATGTAGACACCTATAATTGCCCCACATACTAGATAGGGAAACACTGATGCTAGGATTCGCTAACATCGATTTCGGGCACATTTTCAGAGAGCATAATGTTGAGGTAGATTGACTAGCCAAAGTAGCATGTAACTTATAAGAAGATAATCTGATTCTCTCCACACAGATGATCTAGGTAACAAATCTAGGAGGGAGATCAATATGAAATAATCACACTTTGGTTTCATTTCAACACATGTAAGCTAGTTTTGCATGAAAATATAGGATCCTCTTGGTGCATATGGGAAACCAATGGAGGATTTAAATGGGTACTGTAATATACAAATCATTTGAGGTTTAGGTAGGAATGTGTCCTTATTTTTGGAATATTTTTCAAATATTCCAAAACTATGCCTCATAGAGAACATATAGACATCTATGAATCCAAGCTTCAACCTGATGAAGACAACCCCATGAATCTTTTAATCGTTATAAATTTTAACCTTCAATTGGAATAAAGTTATCATTTTTTTTCTTTAGGAAAACACACACACACGTGTATGTGTGTTCATGTGTTTATATATATGTATATGAGTTTGTGTGTGTGTGTGCACTCACATGTGTCCTGACGTACTTTCCAAGAGCCAAATTAAGATAAATAGGTTGAGACGAAAATAAAATAGGAGAAAGAGAACCACTTAACCCTTAAAAAGATGCAACTAAACCTATTTCTCCATCAATAATTTTTACTCTAGAGCTCTCATTAAGTAGAACATTCCTCGTGGAAAAGGTAAATGCTTTCTGTTGAATTTTTTATCTTAATGTGGAATTATAGTATAACTTGAAATCAATCAATAATCAAAATCATAAGCATTCACATGAGGCACAATATTTACCTTGGGGAATCCCTCTAGTACTTAAGGGAGAAAACCCCAGCAAAATATTCCTTAGAATATTGATAGATAGCATAGAATGTCTTTACAACGAGCAGATTACATCAAGCACCCCCGGTGCATTAGCAAACAAAAATACCAAGCACCCATGGTGCAATAACAGAGAAAGAGAGAATAGAGAATAATAGAAGAACTCAGTAGTTGATTCTACACTAAGACCAATTCACAATTTTGGTCACATGCACACTTCCTTCAAGAGAGATTCACTCTTCACCTTGATCTCATCAAATCCCGCATTACAAGTCTATCATTCATCTCATTATTGGCTTAATTTATAGCTTTTTGGCTTCAATATGAACTCACCTTCCACTTGGATGCTAGATCACTTAGTTAGGTTACTAACTCAAGTGTAGTCTTTTAGTATAACTCAAGTGTCATCATGCAAACATTTAGTTAATTAGATCTTCTACTTCAGGATGAACTTGCCCTTCAACTGGATGCTAGACCAATCAAGTGTTGTATTTTAGTTTAGCTCAAGTGTCGTCATGCAAATACTTAGTTAAATTAAGTGTCGTCATGCAACCACTTATTTAACTAGATCTTCTTTGTTAAGACTTTAGTTAACACTTTTAACTGAAGTCTTTCTTGTTAACATCACTAAAGTAAACAATCTGAGTTCTCTCTTAATTAACTGAAGTCTTTCTTGATCACTGAAATGAACAATTTGCGTTCTCTCTTATCTTAACATATCCTATCTTTATCTCTTGTCTTATCTGCATGATCCACTTGTGCCATCTTTACTTTATTTATCATATCAAATATACTAAAGATATTTGTCCAATGATGTGATCATCTTGTTCTACTATCGTTCCAAGTGGTCATATGCTAAAGTTATTGTAACGCCCTCTTGCGTTACATTGACTGAACAAAACACACACCATTTTTTAAAACATATTTATAAATTAATCACATGCATAAATACATTATGCACACTTTTGCAGAAGCATAAGTCTATTATGAGACCCATAACATAACTATAACATGTATTTAACATGTATGTGTTAGTTTCAACTACTACTAGTGAGTTTCAGCAACTGATGGCAAGTTTTAGCTACTACTAGCGAGTTTCAGCAACTGCTGGCAAGTTTCATCAACCTGCTACAAGAGTTTCAACAACATGCTACAGGAGTTTCAGTAGTCCATTATTTAGTTTCAAAACTTTTACTTAATTTAAAACTCAATTTGAAACAAGCTTGCTAACTTACTTAACAAACTTTAAATTTGATAAACCAAAATAGTTCCATTTTTGGCTTAAACTTTGAGATTAACAATATGAAATTGTATCATTAAATGACAAGGCTTCGTGAATAACACTTTCAGCCGTTGCTATAGATTTTCCTTAATCGTGAAGACTTAACTTCATAAAATTTCTCTTTAGAATAAATTCATTCCTAAAAATGGAAAACATCCTTCCACATTATCATATTCTTTCATGATTCTGTGTTAAGCTCCAAATTCAAATATACAGAGAACATAAACAAGATATTTCCTTCATAGAAATACATAAAACAGGAAATTACCAACAATTTCCATAATTAAGGAAATATGTAAAATAGGTAAAACAAGAAATTACCAACAATTTCCAGAATTAGTTAAGCCATTTGACTACATAAAACTTATTATCAAAATATGCAAAATGTTAAAAAGCTTGAACATAGAGCTTATGGCAGCTAGATTAAAGAAATAATTATTCAAGGTGAATTAGACTTACCTAGAAATATTAATCCATTTAAATTTCATTTGCACCTAAATAATTATTATTATGCACAGAAATTCCACAAACATAATCATTCAAAGAATACTTGCATATAATTAATGTATAACAGAATACAAATTCAAACTATGAAATTTCACCATTAAGAACTCTGGAACTATAATTTAACAAAGAAATTTATAAAGAACTAGAATTATGCATATATACTTATCTAAGATTTTGTCCTGAAATGGGAAACTGACTACATGTGATCCATGATCCACCTAACCATAGGAATTGTCCATCTTGTATTATTTCAGCTCCCAAATCCACCCTCGAGTCGAGATCTAGACATTAACCAGAGGTAATTCACCAACCCCCTCAGCTCACTCACAGGAACAAAGTAGGAATAACTGGGGAGCACAAACAAAACAACAGTTTTTAAACCAATTCCATGCCAATTTCACAATTAACCCACCAGAGCTCCTTCATAGACACATAGTGATACACTTCACTGCAACTTAGCGTCGAAATTCCACTCAAGGTTTCATGCACAAATTTCCAAATGACTGGTCAATTCAACCAAAGGGATACAATGTCAGTAAATGTTGTAAAACAGAGTTTTCTTCCACTTCTGTGAATTCAAAGACACACAGTGATACAGTTCACTGTAAATGTCTGAATTTCACTCAAGGATTTCCCATACAACTGTATTAGCAAGTGAATTGGGAATTGCCCTTCATTTCCTTCGATTGTTCCAATAATCCTCCATTTTTCTCTCCTAGACCGTTCGAATCATTTTCCTTCCTTTCTCAGCCCTCTTTACCTTTCCCCCAGCACTCTCCTTTTTGGTTCCCACGTGACTATCCCAAAGGAACCACGTTACCCTCTCTCATAATTTTAATTAACAACTTAATTAAAATTAATTAAGTTCTCCCAAATTTTTAATTAATAATATTTAATTATTAAACACTCCCCCATTTGAGTTTGGATTGGGAACATGAGTTTTGGGATTTTAACATAAGTTTTAGAAAACAACTAATCAAGAAGACAAGGTACACGGGTAAACATTACCCCCTCGCAATCCTCAGTTAATATATGGATCTCATCTTCAACGTTTTGCTCACCACGCAGCCAACTAGGAATTTTATATTAGAATAATAAACATGCTATGTACATACTTCATAGAAAAAATGTTTATAATGCAATATTAGTTATAATATCCGGGTCAAGTGTATTACAGTTATTCACTCTAGAGGTGGCCAGTCTCTAGATGAGACTTAATATATCAACCATGGTTAGTAATACATCACACACCATTCATGCTTCTACATGCAAATCATTACCTCAACACATGAGGACCTCTCTTGACACACAAGACCTTAGCCTTGACAAGCAAGATTGTACAACATCATCACTTCGACATACAAAGCACTTACCTCAACACATAAGGCTTAGTCATTCTTGAGTCCTACTCAAGAATCTACTCCAATTTTCCTTAGTCCAACTCAGGCTCCCTAAGGAACTACCTCGACACACGAGGCTCAATCCTAGTGCACAATATTGATTTGGAGAATGAATCATGATGTTGTAACTTTAACACTCCCTCTTAGCGAGGGAGGCATTCTCTTCCATACCAAGCTTGTCTCGAAAGCACATTTACTTTGTCAAGGACAAAGGCTTAGTCAACATATTTGTTATCTGCTCATCAATAGCAATGTATTGAATCCTTACGACACCTCTATGGACCATGTCTCTAATGTAGTGGTATTTCATCTCAATTTATTTCAGTTTTTCATGAAACATAGGGTTTTCTTAGAGCTTAATGCAGCTCTAATTGTCATAGCGAATGACAGTAGTCTCAATCTTCTCACCAAACAACCCAACAAGTAGATTCCTAAGCCACACAACTTCTCGGTAGGTGATACTAGCTGCAATATACTCTGCTTCGGTAGTACTCTGGGATATGGAGCTCTGCTTCCTACTAGACCAAGAGATCATAGTTGATCCCAAGCTATAAAAAAATATGGATGTACTCTTTCGATCCACAATACTACCACCCCAATCAGATTCAGCATAACCAAGTAGCATCACTCCTCCACTAGAAGCATATCTGATTCCATAAGCAATAGTACCTCGAAGGAATAGACTATGATGAGACTTTCTCTCCTGTGGACAGATACACTACTATTTGAACCATGATTTCATGGAGCGAAAGTCTCATCATAGTCTGATTCCATAATATATGCTCCTCCATATATTAATCACACTAAAGTTATTTAGAGCGCTTGAGGGTATCCTCTTCATGAAAGGTTACATCTTTGTTAACTTCAATGTGCCTTTGACCTGGAAGATGGATTCTATAAGCTTTGGAGGATTTGCTATATCCAACAAATGTGCCTTTCTTTCCGGATGGCTCCATATTTGTCCTCTTCTTTTTTGGCACATGAATGTAGATATGACAACCGAAAATATTCAAGTGTCCAACATTTGGTTTTTCACCATTGAAAACTTCTTCAGGAGTCTTCTCTCCCAGGATAGCATGCGAGCTTCTGTTTTGAATATAATAGCAGTGTTGGAGGCTTCTACCCATAAGGAAGTGGGAATATCTTGATCACACGTCATAGATTTTGCAACCTCACATATTGGCATGTTCTTTCTTTCGGAAACCCCATTCTGCTAGGGGTTGTAAGGTACAATTAGCTATCTTCTTATCCCTGCCTCTCGACAAAATTCATTAAATTCATGAGACTCAAACTCTCTTCCATTATCATATCTCAAAGCACGAATGTGTTTTCTAGTCTTATTCCCAACCAATTCTTTAAACTCTTGAAATTTGCTAAAATTTTCACTCTTTGCTTGCAAAAAATAGATCCAAGAATTGTGAGAGAAGTAATCTATGAAAAGCACATAGTACAAATAACCACTCAAGGATGGTGCTGACATAGGACCACATAGATTGGAATGTATCAATTCCAAGATCCCTTTAGATCTTTTGGTACTACTTGGAAATATTTTCTTGATGTTCTTACCAAGAGCACAACCTCTACAAATAACATCATGCTCAAATTGAAATACAAGTATACCTTTTACCATCTTATGTAATCCAGGTAGCGCTTTGAAATGAATATGACCAAGCCTCCAATGCCACAGTTCACAAGGATTGACTGTGTCATGGATCATGGCTTTAATGAACTTTCCAAGAACTTTGTAGAGACCTCCCTCTCTAACTCCAATCAGAGTTGTATAATTCAAGTCTGAATTCTTAGGCCACTAGAGAACTTTGTTCTCCATAAATATTACTCTAAAACCTTTATCTTCTAGAACTGAAACAGACAAGAGGTTTTTCTTCAGAGAAGGAACATACAGAATATCATAAACATGGAGCACATCACTTAAATTCAACCGAAAGTAAGTGGGCCCAACTCCTTGGATCGAATAGGTGGTTTATCTCCAAGCTCCACCTGACAGGAGAACTTCTTTTCCTTCATATTTGTGATATCACTCCTATATCCAGTCGTGTGTTGATGCGCCACTATCCACCAGCCACATCTCAGCACTAGTCGTAATGGATCCAGCTAGAGTTGAGACAAGATAGTACTCCTTCCTTATCTCTTGATCATTGGACCTTCTTATTGCAGTTGAAGCATTTGAATTTAGATTTTTCAAAGTTCTTGTTGTATTCTTTTTCCTTTTGATGAGGAAACTTCTTCTGAGAAAAGGATTTATTTCCTCTCTTTTTACTTGTCGTAAGAGCAAGGTTCTCTTCTTTGGAGGAGGCATTTTTTATTTGAATTTGCCATTCTGCTTGAAGGAAATCATGCCACAATATTTCAAATTTTAGTTGCACTTCTCTACCATTAACAGTAGCCAAGAATGTATCCCATGAATATGGAAGACCATCGACATCAATTTGAATAAGATCATCATCTTCGACAGTAACTCTAATGCTCATGAGTTGATCTCTTACTTGAGAGATATTTGTGAAGAAGGAAGCAACAGATTCTTCCTTCTCCATCTTCAGATTACAAAGCGTGTTCTTCATGGATCTCTTCTGATTGGGAGACTTCTTCTCATAAATATTTGTCAAGGTGTCGAATCAATCCTTTGCATTCTTCAATGGAGTAATCACCGACACCAAATTGTCTTTGACAAAATCATAAAAAAAAATTTTCTTTGGCTTGATTCTTCTTGAAAGCAATGTGCCCAACATTAGAAGTAGGCTCTTCAACAACATTGGATACATATCCATCTAGATCATGCTCTTCCAGTATATTGAGAATCCTGGCCTTCCAAGTATTGAAGTTCGAAGTTCATTCAATTCAGTCTTCTGGTCTTATTGAGATTGAATCCATTATTCTTCAAGTACTGTGCTCAACTTTTTCCACTCAGGATCAACATAGGATCAAGATTGACTGCAAAACTTAGCTCATTCACGCCCTAAGTGTTGATACCATGTTGAATTTTTTTATCTTAATGCATAATTATAGTAGAACTTGAAATCAATGAATAATCAAAAGCATAATCATTCACACGAGACATGGTATTTACCCTAGGGAAACCCTCTAGTGCTTGAGGGAGAAAACCCCAACAAAATATTCCATAAAATATTGATAGATAGCAAAGAATGCCTTTACAATGAGAAAATTAAATCAAGCACCCCTAGTGCATTATCAGAGAAAAATACCAAGCACCCCTGGTGCAATCACAGAGCAAGAGAGAAGAGAGAATAATAGAAGAACTCAACAACTTATTATGCATTAAGACCAACTCGCAGTTTTGGTCTCATACACACTTCCTTCAAGAGAGATTCGCTCTTCACCTTGATTTCATCAAAGCATGCATTACAAGTGTATCATACATCTCATTCTTGGCTTAATTTATAGCCTTATGACTTCAAGATGAACTCGCCTTCCAACTAGATGCTAGATCACTTAGTTAGGTTACCAACTCAAGTGTCGTAACTCAAGTGTCATCTTTTAGTTTAACTCAAGTGTTGTCATGCAAGCACTTATTTAATTAGATCTTCTACTTCAGGATGAACTCGCCCTTCAACTGAATGCTATACCACTCAAGTGTTTTCTTTTAGTTTAGCTCAAGTTTCATCATGGAAATACTTAGTTAACGAAAGTGTTGTCATGCAACCACTTAGTTAACAAGATATTCTTTGTTATCACTTAGTTAACTCTTTTAACTGAAGTGTTTCTTGTTAACATCACTGAAGTAAACAATTCGAGTTCTCTCTTAATTAACTGAAGTATTTCTTGATCACTGAAGTGAAGAATTCGAGTTCTCTCGTATCTTAACATATCTTATATTTATCTCTTGTATTATCTACATGGTCCACTTGTGCCATCTTTACTTTATTTATCATATCAAATATACAAAGGAGATTTTTCCAATGATGTGATCATCTTGTTCTACTATCATTCCAAATGGTCATATGATAAAATAATTCACTCTAGAGGTGGCCATTCTCTAGAGGAGACTTAATAGCTCAACCATGGTTAGTAGTACATCACACACCATTCATGCTTCAACATGCAAAGAATTACCTCAACACATGAGGATTTGTCTTGACACACAAGACCTTAGCCTTGACAAGCAAGACTATACAACATCATCACTTTGACATACAAAGCACTTACCTCAACACACGAGGCTTAACCTTTACACATAAGACTTAATCATTCTTGAGTATAACTCAAGAAACTACTCCAATTTTCCCGAGTCCAAATCAGGCTCTCTAAGGCACTACTTGGACACATGAGGCTCAATCATGGTGCACAAGATTAACTTGGAGAATTACTCATGATGCTATAATTTTTATCACTTTCATAGTCCTCACATTGTCAAGACTAAGAATGATCAGGGATCCTACATTAAGCATTAGTCTCCTCACAATATTCATGGAGTGCAAATCAACAAAGTAGAACACAATAAATATTATCCCACCCGCAAGTCTCATCACCATTAAAATAAAAATAAATATCCCCTCAAGCAAGCTCTTATGCAAGTGTGTGAAGCCACAAGGAGCACAAGGGAGATTTATATCATCTCCCTTGTGCCACTCCCTTGAACACTTGTTTATTGCCAACTATAACCTACCATGTATATGGATATGTTGATTAAGTTTCCAAATTTTAATTTGAGAGGAGATTAATACCATGCTATATGATGAGCTAAGGTAACCAACACATCTAAAGGGTTCCCCCATGTTTTACGAGGACCCCTTTATTTAGATAAGTTGCTTGTTTTTCCATGATATCAACTTTGGAGTTGTTTTCCCTTTGGATGTGTAGAAGGAAAATTGAATCAAAGGACGTGAGAAGACTATATATTCTTTGCAACATTTTAGATAGAGTTGTGACTAGAGAGGAGTCTCTCGATATCATCATTGACTTGACTTCGTGAGACCAAAGGACAGAAATCCCAAGGCGCAAAGCATGGGTTTTCCCTTAATTATTGGTTGTTATCCCAAGTCCCCAAGCATAGTTTAATTCTAGTTTTACATCAAGGCCATAAAGGACCCCTACATATGTTGCCCTTGAATATGATAATATACATAACAATAAATATGTTTGGGTTTAAATTTTGATAGGTTCAAAATAAAGATGTGATATTTAGCAAATGATTTTCAACATTAAATCCAAATAACTAATGACTATTATGAATCATGAGGTTTATGTTCAAAGCTAAGTGTAGGAACTTGTTTATAAACATTTTATATAAGGTTGTATTTTTGCATCCTTTTCTCTTTTTCTTCTTGTAAATATATTTCCATTCAGTGAAACTATACAAGGTTGATACAATCTTTAATGAAAATAAGTGTACAATATTATTTGAATTATTTGAGGAACCAAAACTTAATTAATATCAAAGTTATCTTAATCATGTAGCTTCTTTAATCCAACATTTCCCTATATGTTTGATGAATCGACACAAGAGGACCTTGACTAGTTTGCAAGAGCATATGTAGATAACCTTCTCCTTTAGAAAAAGGGACTAGGACTTTTTTCAAAATCACTATCTTGGAGCAATTCATTGTATTTTTTGAAATTGCTTCAAGAACTAGATTCAATCCTCATGGTTTATTAATACTCTCATTTTCCTCAGTACAATCTTAGCTTTGGGACATATATCCTTAAATCCTTATCTCTTTTACATAGTCAACATCAAAATGTTTTGTTCTCAAAGTCCAAACTCTATACCCAACATAAATCATTTCACTTTGAAAAAAAAACTACTATAAAAAATAAAATAAAAACTATAATTCAAAACAATTTCTACACAAATACACACAAATGAAAAAATCCTGACAACTAAGTTTCAAAAATAAACCCAAACAATTACCAATATTCTCTAAAACAAGTGAAAACACATAAAATATACATATATATGCAAACTCACACAAAGTAATAATAATAAGCATAGTTAACATAATAAACATCAAAACTAAATACATAAGAAATTCATCACATCTCAAAAACCAAACACTAAAGTATAAGAAGAAATCCATCTCACCTCAAAAACCAAAGACTAAAGTATAAGAAAAAAACCATCTCACCTCAAAAACTAAAGGCTACAGTATAAAAAAACTAAAGTATAAGAAATCCATCTCACCTCAAAAACCAAAGATTAAAGTAAAAAAGAAATCCATCTCACCTCAAAAACCAAAGGCTAAAGCATAAAAAAAAAATCCAACTCACCTCTTCTAACCCAAAAAAGGCTCTCTTCTCTCTTCTAACCCAAAAAAGGCTCTCTTCCTACACCTTGTGAAACAATCTATATTTTTTTAAATTACAATAAAGAAACTCTTAGATACCAAGAAGCACCTAGAATTCAGTACTACATGAGAAATTAACCCACTTTATGAAAACAAAAGTTGATAACCACCTCTCATTAAAATGTTAAATGAAATCAAGGTAATGATGATTATGAATGACCTCTTTTATCTTTAGCCTCGTGACTTTATAACTAGATTAATTTTAAATCCATTATTATAATAATTGATCTTTTATGAATTATATTTTATAATTACCGATCTTCAACCCATTGAAAACAATATATACATACATATACATCATTCAATATTTGAATATTTATATTCTATCCAGCAATAATGTATGTGCATGTATCTACCATTAATGAGGAACAGCTCAGTACTTATTGTTTGCCTTATCTCTGCACCAGTAATACTATTGCCATGTACCAATGGCAATCTTGTGACATTACATAAAAACAAGCATATAAATTGTTTCTTTGAAGGTCATAGATTCCCTTCCCTACTGTCACCAATATAAAAAATATATTTAACTGCTTTCTTTTTTCTCATTTATTGTTTGTTTTGGGATCACTACTCATTACTTTATCAATCAAGTGATTGTCAGTGAGCAATCATCTTCCAATTATTACACACCATATCATTATGGTAGATGACAGGTAAAATATAGATTAGAGTAGGTAAAATAGCACAAGCCAGAACAGAATTGGGTGGGGAACTCACAATGAGATCATCGCTTCTCTGAGAAGAGGGGCTCTATATGTGTACTGGGCACAAAGCCAAATACCAACACAAACAATCCAAACTTCTGAATCTCAAATTATTCAATTTGTACTGTTCTAAGAACTGAGATTGTCCCCCAAATTAAGGGAAGGGAGCTGGGAGTGTCCTTCCAAAGGGTACAAGCATTAGGACACTGCCATGATCCCAGACCCGGATAATTACGGTGGGTTGCAGACAAATCAATGATGGGCTCAGAATCATATTCGTGAAGGAAGCTTCTCAGTACATGGTACCACAGTCTGAATTGAAACCCAAAAGGGACTTCCTGGGTCCCAAAGAAAAGGAAAAGACGGTATCGCCCACAATCTCAGTTGCATATAGGCCCATTTTTAGCTGTCAAATGCTATTCCAGTTTGAGGTGACTGCTGGATCCTTATGTTAATCTGCTTTGTAGAATTATGTGAATACAACCATTGGATCCCACAATGAATTGTGTATATATTAATCGGTAATGCCAACCTTCTGTATTTTCACTGGAAAGTTGCCTTTAAATTCACGGCATTTTCTGCTGTCCTAAAAGATTCGCTGCTGTCAATGTCTATTTCCAGTGATATATCTTTTCTCTGTGCATGAAGAAAGGACTGTTTTGGATGCTTTCTTGTTTAAGAAGTTACAGTTCTTGATGATTTCTATGTATATTTGCATTTGGGTAGATTTAATTCAGTTGTTTATGAAGAACATATGATTTTTAAGATTCATCCTGCATCTGGCCACTGTTGATACTTGGTGCAAAATGGGCTCTGCAAAATACTTGAATTAAGGCCTTGATTTTGGGGTTTGTCTGCATCCGGACACCGTGTATACTGCAAAATCTGCGCAATACGGAACTGAAGCTTTGACTTTGAGGCTAATTCCATTTGGGCACTCTGCGTACATCAAATTGTGAATTGGGTCATGCAATATACTGAAGTTAGGCTCTTGATTTTGGCCTTAGTCTGAAATTTGTCTTCTGGGAAGAAAGACTTCTGAGTATTATAAATGGAAGGCCCGGTGGGTGGGTTTGGAACAGGGAGGATTATGTTGGGGGAGATTGAAGTATTGCAATTGCTCAAATTTAAAAGGGTATGGAACTGGAATGGAGGAAAAGATAATTTGGGTGCTACATTTTACAAGCCTGTTGAAATTCCAGCTGGTTATTTCAGCCTTGGACACTATTGTCAGTCCAACAGAGAAAAGAGTCTTCAAGGATGGATCCTTGTAGTTAAGGACAGGGAATTATCAAATGAATGTGTTGAAATGTGCAGTGTATCACAAACATCGGATACGAATCTCATTTCAACAGAAAAGAGTGAGAATTTTCCGAGAGAAAGACTTCCTCCATTAGTAAAACCACTGAATTATACATTGGTATTGAGCAGTCGGCAGTGGAAGGGGAACCAAGACATGGTTGGTTATTTTTGGCTGCCTCAAGCTCCAGAGAATTATAGGGCCTGTGGGTTTGTGGTTACAACTACGCCGCTTGAACCCTCTTTAGACGAGGTGAGATGTGTAAGATCAGACCTCACTGATATATGTGAAACAGATGGCTTGATTTGGACAACAGGAAACACAAACCCTCAAAGCTTTCCCTTCAGTGTTTGGAATATAAGACCAAAAATACGAGGGTCAAAAGCCCGAGGTGTAAGTATAGGAACATTCTATTGTAATAAGGACCTTAAACCTGAAAATCCTCTTTCTGTCGTATGTTTGAAGAATGTTAATTTTGACCTTACTGCAATGCCCAAGCTCAATCAAATGCATACAATAGTTAAGAAATATGGGCCTATTGTCGTTTTCCATCCAGAGGAGACTTTCTTCCCATCGTCAGTTTCTTGGCTGTTTGAAAATGGACAATTGCTCTACAAACGAGGTGTAGAAGTACCCCAACAAATTACAATTAATGGATCAAATTTACCTCAAGGTGGCTCCAATGATAAGGAATACTGGCTCGACTTCCCTAAAGAGGATGGAATTGTAAAAAGACTGAGACAAGGTGATTTGCAGAGTACAATGGCATATGTACATTTTAAACCGGCTTTGGGAGGAACATACACTGACATTGCAATGTGGCTGTTTTATCCTCTAAATGGTCCCATCACTGTCAAGGTTGGTGCCCTCAATATGCCTCTCAAATATGGAGAGCATATTGGTGATTGGGAACATTTCACTCTTAGAGTGAGCAATTTCACCGGTGAACTGTGGAAAGTTTATTTCTCACAGCACAGCGGTGGCCAATGGGTTAATGCCTCAGATTTGGAGCGCATTGAAGGGAATAGGGTAGCAGTATATGCGGCAAAGAGTGGGCACGCGACATTTCCTCATGCAGGGAACTTTCTTGAGGGTGACAGGAAGCTTGGTGTCGGTATCCGGAATGATGCCAGCCGAAGCAAATATTTTCTGGACACTAGCAGAAAATACCAAATTGTTGCAGCAGAGCACCTGGAAGCTCTTGGATCAAAGGATGTAGTAGTAGAGCCTCCATGGTTGCAGTACATGAGGGATTGGGGACCAAAAATTGTCTATAATTCACGAACAGAGCTTAATAGGGTAATCAGATTGCTTCCTTCTAAACTGAGGTCACCTATAGAGAGTCTCCTAAACAATCTGCCTAAGGAGCTTTCAGGTGAGCAAGGGCCCACAGGACCCAAAGCCAAAGACAATTGGTATGGGGATGAAAGAGGCTGACGTGCTACTTTCACTAGGTGTAAAATGTAAGTTCAGTTTGCTAATCAGAATGATCAATCTCTTCCACTTGGTTGTGAATTCAATCTATTCTGTACACCAGGCTGTAACAATAAACATTTGAATTGAGCATGTTTTTAGCATATTGTTAGTCTGCCAATAGCTGCAAAATATTTTGCTTTCACCTGTTTATATGTTCTTTTATGTTCTCCACTTCGATTTTCTTATTCAATTCTCTCCTCAGAAACTCCATTATTGTGCATAATCTTCCATTGCTTGTTTTAAGTTTGTTTCCATAGAAACACTGTCGACATGCATTCTCTAAATACCTGTGCTGTTCATCTAAACCAAATCAAGGATAATTTGCATTAGATGGAATTCACATCAAATATCAGTCATTGGCATGCATAGAAATACTCTGTAACCAAAACAACTCGATTTCCCATTGCCTCCTAGAGGCTTCTCAGTTTCTGAAATCAGAAATAAACTTGGTAGAGTGCTGCACTTCACACTTGTGTTTGTCCTCACTGTTAGAGCACTGGCATGCGAAACTTCTCTGGGATGGATAGAATCTGTTTCGTAATTTAAATAACAAAAATTCCGTCTCCTATAAGGATCTTTCCATTTCCAAAATACAACTTTTTATGGTTTGCAGAAGACTACATCTAAACATTAATTTAATGCCATCTTCTCATAGTGTTATACATTGGAGATAAACCAATCGTGTGTCAGAGCCAACTGGAGAATTTCTTTAATGCTAGATGCAAAACAACTTTGTAATTAGAGCCATTTTATTGTATGAAACCACTTGGAGCAGAGTTCATGAATTATTACATCATGCTTCTAAAATAAATGTCCATCATATTCAGAGCTTATCGCAGAACCTTGCCAATCTGAGCTTTTGCAATTGGATACTGGAGATTTATCTTTCTGAAACAAAACTGACTTTAATGAAGGCCAATAGTGCCTTCAAATTTCTCATTCATTACATGCTTTTCTTCCCATTTACAATTCATACTGCCCTTGCTGTTATTCTTTTCTGAACTAGGAGCTATATTTTGAATCCTCCTTGCGTATATTAATCATGCAAATTTTACCATTTCCTAGCTTATTTGGTTGCTACTTTGTATCCAAGCACTAGCTTGGTTCTTGATAATCCAAAATCCCCAGAAGTCAGATTTTTCTGCTTGTATCTCTGCTTTTTGTGTTATGAGTCATGAGTCATGATAACCCCACCTTCCATCTCAGGATAGAAAGGGACCTGTTTAGCAGTGGAGTAACCCCTTTCGCCAACGCCTCTAGAATTCCTCGTTAGGCCAATGGATTATTATATAACATTTTTCAAAAGTGGGATGTCCATCTAAAGTCATGTAAATTTCTCAAGTGCCTTAAATTCAATGTTAGAGTCTTGAGTTTGAATGTTTGTACACTAGCTATATCCTTCAGGCCCCTTAAAGTATATTTAACAAAGAGAACATATGGTTTTAGGGAACATGATAGAGCATGACCGAGTTTGTTCAGCAACATTATGAAGCTCCCAAAATCCATTTGGACCATGTCTTGTTGGGTTCATGTTTTAATTGTATATGTTTTAGCCTTTAGGGGTCTCATCTTATGATGTACTTATATATTGCTACTCTTATAGACCACTTACATTAATTGGTGTGAAATTCACAGTGTGTGTTTATTTTTGAGCTAAAGGCATCCATTGATATCATGATCACATCAACCAGAAATGCAAGGTCCCAACTATATCAGTAACCCGTTAATATTTACAAAACCAGAGCTTTCTTTGTCGAACATCCTGGTTTGGTGTTTTGATTCATATCCATAGGTAAAAGGTTCTAAGTTCCATTCCTCTCTGTACTGCTGTGTTATTACATCTCCATATACGAGGGAAAAAAGGAATGAGATTCTAATGATGTGGGTACCTTGCCAAGCATTCCTGTTTGGTGTTTTCGTTAAGGAGCACTATTACATCTCTATTCAAGGAACAAACGGAATGAGATTCAAATGATGTGGATGCCTTGCCAAGCATTTCTGTTTGTTGTTTCATTAAGGATCCATATTTACTGAGAATTTCCTTATTAATTGTTATGAGTTAGCAAATTGCACCAAGCTGACTTTAAGCCTTTACATTATTTACAGTCCCAAACGCTTTGGGCTTTTTCTTGAATCTCCATGTTGGTAATGCCTGTTGCATGCCATTTAAAGAGAAGACTCTGAGACATACTCCTTGGTTGGTCATGCCATTTGCAATTGCATTTAAAGCTGGAGAGAATCGAGTAATGATGATGGAGTGGAAACCTTATATCAGTTGCGAACACAATCAATAATGCCCAATGCCCTCTCTTTTGGCTAAGTCTATACCTTTAAGAGTGCATGAACTTCGGCTAAATCTTTGTTATTGTGCAAATTTAAAGCTTATTTCACCCCTTTGGTTCTTAACAATCCAACTCTCCTCGTGTTTCCTTTTTTCTTATCAAAGAACAAAATGTTATTTTTTAATAAAATGCTTTTTTCAACTACTAATATAAATAGAGAACATAATCAAGGCATTTTATACAAAACAAAAATGGCATGCAAACACATATATAGAATTCTCATTTTGCACTTTTTATGGACAGTTTGTTCTATTATGATACTAACTCTTGTGCACACCAGGATGCTGATATCACAAGCGTTGAGGTTTTCTTTTTTAGTGCCCCTTACTATGGTTCAAACAAAGGATTTTGTGGTATACAACTTAGTCTTGATGTCTCATTTGATCAACGTTGGATTCATAGAAGGGTTTCCTGCTTTTTGCCCTTGGTCTCTCCCCTTTTGTTTTATGGTTGATTATCTCCAGCCACATATATCCCATTTGGCCCTTCTCTAACCTACTTCATCACTTTTTAGTGCAGGTTTTCACTTATAACAACCCCAAATGATGTTCTAGGTGGTTAGGAAACCTCTTTTGGAACGACGAGCACCCTCCATCTTTGACAAACACACTATATTTATCATTTAATTTGATCAACCACCCTCCTCATTTATTGTGCACCTGACACCTTGTAAACCAAAACTTTTATGGGTCTTACCATGACCTCTATCACAAGGCTTTGCAATCTATTCACAAACTTGTATAGGGAAATCTATTTTTAGGATTCACTCATTATCTAGTCTTCAACCCGTGTAGTTTAGGGCTAAAAGCCCATGGTTTGATCAAGAAAAGAGGCTTAATGCTCCCATGTTTTGTGGATTGAGAATGTTATGCCTCATAACATTTAGTATTAGGCTAAGTTGCACGAAACGGGGAAACGGGGACAAAATGAGGAAACATTGGAAACATGACCCCCCCAAATTTTGGAAACGGGGAACCGCAATATATATATATATATATGAACAAGGACAAAATTATTATAAAACATTAACCATAAATTATTAATTACATTTAGCTGCAAACAACATTGCTAAGTGATAAATGTTAAATGATACAAACAAAATTTAAATCATACATGTAACATCACATTTTACTCATGAACCCAAGTCTATATCATTGCATTCATGCAAGTAGTAATATCCAAAAACAACCTTTATAAACGAGGCTATATAATTTATATCCAAAATTAGCCTTTATGTATGAGGCTACACGTACAATGTATGAAACTATGAACAATGAGCATACTAACATAGAAATAAAAGTAAAACATAAGCTCATATTAATAGTCATCCTCATCTTCATAGTCTTCCTCAAAAATAGAACAAGAACCACACTCAGCAACAAAATGTAGAGAGAGGAAGAAGTATTTCCAATTCCACTTTTAGGTTCTTCAACTTAATGCAACAAGAGAGATGTCCAAGTCAGCAAATTTTGACTTGACATCCGAATCTGCACAAGGCCTATTGCTATATTCTGGGACCTGAGTGTTGAAGTCGCTTGCGTGAGGAGAGAATGAAGTGATGTTCTCTTTATAACTTTCTTCAACCTAATTAGAAGCATCTAGAATTAAATTTTATTTTAAAATTTGATGTATTAACCCTTAATTACTGAAATATGTGGGCGAAAAGAGACTTTACAAGCTAGTTTTTAAAGTGACGGGTTTTTATTTGGCAGGAAACACACCATACAAGAGAGGAAACGTGTTTCCGTCTATATGGACGTGTTTCCCATTTAGGAAACGTGTTTCATACGAACGGACCATACGGGTTTCCGGGTTTCAGTGAGTTTCTGAGGGTAAAATGGGTGCTAGACTCGAGTTTCCTACAACTTAGGTATTAGGGGAATTTTGAGGTGTAAAATGGGCCTCATAAGAGATATAATAAAATATTATGAGTTATTCATTTTGTATAAAAGGTATATTTACAATTCACCTCTTGCATTACATTTTATGAAACTATGATTAAGTTAATTTGAAAAAATGTGTAGATATAAAAATAATAATAAAAATCCTCTTTGATATGACTAGAAATAGGAGTACTATGTGAGATAGAAATAGGAATACTATTTGATATGACTAGAAGTAGTACTTTTGAATACAATAAATAAATATACTAAAATAAAGTATTCATCAAAATAATATAAATTAAAATATTTGAGTTTTGAGTTTTTAACTTGAGTTAAATTTATATGATCATATTAACATTAGTGATTATTTATATATATATTAATTTATATTTATTAAATAAATATTAAATATATATCCACAAATTAATTTATATTTATTAAATAAATTACAAATCATAAACATTTATTTTATTTTATTTAATTAAAATTTAAAATTTAAATAAATAAATATATTTGTATACCCTGAATATATTAATTTATACCTTGAATGTATTATATAAATTTAAATAAAAGATCATATATTGCTTTCTTCTTATTATTATCTTATGTAAATAAATTAATAAGCATTGAATATGCTAATTTATACCATTACTATATTATATTGGTTTAAATAAAAAGCCATCTATTACTTACTTCTTATTATTATATTAATTAATTAAGTAAATAAACATTCATTTTTATAACTTAAAATAAAATTAACTTTAAATCGTATTCATTACATTATCATATTCGTGTTAATTGCATTATCATACATAACTATTATATAAAAGTTTAGTCATTATCCTATACGTTGTCACGTATTCATTCCATTATCTTATGTTATGTTATCGATAAATAAAAAAGTATTCGATAATATAACTTTATTATGTATTCCTTATTTTATGTTATTCATCATGTTTTTGTTTTTGTTTTTGTTTTTTTGTTTTGTTTTGTTTTGTTTTGTGTTTTTTTGCGAAAAAAAAGCATATTATTGTTATTCAAAGAGTTGAATCAAATAGTACAGATTAGTCTTCAGCATTAGCAGGATCTACATACAACTCAAAAAAGAGTGTAATTACAGTCTATATCCCATCAAGATACTATACCATCAAATGATGGCCTCCAAACCAGAAGGACTAGATAGCCTCTAGATCAGTTCAATCATAGGAACTTACAAAATACAAACATATCTACAGTCCACTATAAGATAATATGAACAAAACACAGAGCAGAAGAAGTATCAAAGCATAATGTTGTACGATCCCGCATTAATCACCAAATGATCCCAGCATTCCTCCCAAAGCACAAAATCCTCTACCCCTTCCAGTGCCAACTTTGATAGCCGATCAGCCAGTTCATTATGTTCTCTGAAGATATGTTCCAGTGAAAAAGAACAAAATGACCGAAGTTCATCTTTGATCCTTCTGCACCAGCCATCAAGTTCCAGAACATTAATGTCAAATTCTCCCCTAGCCCATTTAATGGTGACACGTGAGTCTCCATAGATTTTGATCCTTGGAAGCCCAAAGATATGTGCAACCTTGACAACACACCATAAAGCCAACATCTCTGTCTTCATATTCGTACCTCTTCCACATTTAAGACGGAGTAAAAACTGATGACGGAGTAAAAACTGATGATGTTGATTAATAATAATCACCCCTCCAGCACCACAATTTCCAAGACTAGCTGCCCCATCAAAAAATAAGACAGGTTCCTTTAAATGAAACTGGAAGACTCCAATATTCCTCTGAACAGAGACGAGATCCTATGATTGGTATTGCATAAACTGTGAAAGTATGACCCTGTATGTTCCATAAAAGTCAGGTCGTTGTTCTTCAAATGTAGCTCTATTTCTCACAGACCACACAGCCCAGCACAAAAAGATCGGCAGTGTAGCATATGGTTTACAATTTTGCATCCAATATTTCAGACAAACGTCGAGAGTGTATCCCTTCCAAACATAGCCAATACCAAATACATGATAGAGCTTTTCCAAAAGTGAAACAGTAAAAGGACAGTCAATAAAAAGATGCGAGACTATTTCCATATGTGACTTACATAAGATACAACGATTGGGCCCGGCCCAACCAATCAGTAATAAATTATCCCATGTCTTTAATCGGTTCATCAGGAGGAGCCAACAAAAACATTTTAACTTCAGAGGTAAGTTCCATTGCCAGACCTTCATATACCACCAATGGTTTGGGAATATGCAACGCCTGCGAATCATGCAATCATATGCAGTCTGTGCTGTAATAGTACCATTAGCTTTGTTTCCAGCCCAAACCACAACATCTTTCACAGCCGAAATCCGAATACCAACAGCGTTCAAATCTCGGGTGTATGATTCCCATTCTTCGCACAAAGATGGAGATAAATTAAGATCCACGGCATTGAGCCAATATTCATTCAAATCATTTTTAACGATGTTGTTAAGAGTAATCAACCCAGCAGCTCTCAGAAATGCAGAGAGACCTTCCGAGAATGAATAATCCCCATTTAAGCCAAGTATCAGGTCCACCCCGATAGCGACCTCAGACCCAGAACCCACTTTCCAACAGAGTTTATGTGCCAACCAACAATATACCTTCATGAAGCCTCTCCAAATAGGGGAAACACCCCTCACCTTTTTACTTGGCTGTCGTAACCAAAGAGAAATTTTGGTCTTAATATATTTCTGATGTATAACAGTAGACCACAGTGAACCTCCAAAGATGGCTCGCCAGAGACTTTTTAATTTCAAAGCATCATTAAAGATCGAAATATCCTTCAATCCCCAGCCACTAGATTTGTGAGGCAGAGATAGTCTCTCCCAACCCACCATAGTCAAAGCAGACCGCTTAAGGCCTCCGGTCCATAAAAAATTGAAAATAAGCCTTCTCAAGGAGTTAATCACCGATCGAGGGACAGTGAGAAGCGAAAGCCAGTAGACCGGCGTCCCCACCAGGACAGATTTAGCTAGAGTTAACTTACTGCCAATTGAGAGTAGGTGGTATGTCCAATGTGTAATACGGGATTCAAAATGATTAACCAGCCAATCCCAATCCTTAACCAGGTATCCATTAGGTTTCAAAAGAAAACCTAAGTAAGAAAATCCATCAATAACCTTATTACAGTTATAAGGGACAACAGACTGAATTTCAGATTACCTGACACCATCCACCATATATTGGTAAAGGTTAGACTTCCTCAAGCTCACTCGCATACCTGAAGCTTTGTAGAAGAGTTCAATAATATTCTGGAGAGATTTCCATTCCTCCAACGATGTTGTACCGGCACTGAGCACGTCGTCAACAAAGAGGACATGAGTTAAATAAAGTTCCGTGGCAATTTTAATGCCTTTAAACTTGCCCTGCTCTCTAGCTTGTTGTATTAGCCTGCTTAATCTATCCATAACAAGAATAAATAACATAGGAGACATCGAACATCCTTGACGAATCCCCCTTGAGCAACTAAAGAAGGACGTAGGAGAGCCGTTGATGAGAACTGAGATATTCATAGTATTAACACACGCCATGATCCATCTAATAGCCAAAGCTGGCACCCCCAATTTGAATGAGCAGGATCCTCAGGAAATCCCAATTCACCCGATCAAATGCCTTTTCAAGGTCCAATTTGAACAGGATAGCACTGCGTTTTTTGCATTTAATAGAATGTATCAGCTCTTGAACAATACCCACGGCATCATGAATCTGCCGATTCTGTAAGAAACCGAACCGTTCAGGAGTGATGTACTTCGAAAAGACAGGCTTTAATCGGCTAGCAATGATCTTGGACACAATTTTGTATGCCAAATTACACAATGCAACGGGTCTGAAATCAGCAAAGGTTGTCGGATAATTCACCTTTGAAATAAGGGTTAAGAAGGTAGAGTTTAAAGCTCCAGAAAGATACCCATGGCATCTAGTATATTCAACCATATTAAAAATATCTTCTCCCATGATATCCAGAAAATGTAAAAAAAGTTCCACCGTCCAGCCGTCCGGGCCTGGACTTTTCTCTTTTGCAAATAATTTAAGAGTACATTCCACTTCAGCCAATGTGACAACAGAGCATAGCTTATCAGCATCATCTTGGTCAAAAAATCGAGGGAAAAGCCGAGCAACTTGTAATTGTGAGGACAGATCACATCTTTTGTCATCTGAATAAATATATGAGAAGTGCTTGTGAGCTTGAGCCTGCAACTCCCCAGTACTAGCATATACAGCCCCGTCATCATCGGCCAGCTTCCAAAGAGTGTTATTATTCCTTCTAGCAGAGGCGAACTTATGAAAAAATCTAGAATTTTTATCTCCCGCCTTCACCCACAAAGCCCTGCTCTTTAACCTCCATTCCTTCTCCTCCATCAGGTAGATCCTGTCCTTCTCAGCTTCTAAATTTTTTAGCCTTTCCAGCTCCAGACCCATAAGTGGGCACTCAATATTTAGAAGATAGAGCTGTTGCAGTTGGGATTCCACATCAGCCAACAATTTCTTATCCAACCGTTTTTTCAAGTGTATCCAATGAGAAACCTCACCCTTCAAGACCTTTAGTTTGTAACAAAAAAGATCTACAAGATTCAAATCAGTGTCACCGCCAAATCTAGTCCACACCTCCCTGACCAGACGATCGAAATCTACATTGGATAACCAGGAGCTATCAAACATAAATGGAAAATTAGAAGACAGAAAGTCCTCCTCCAATTGTAAAAATATCGGCCAATGGTCCGAAACTTTGTTCCTACCTACCCAGGACTGATACCGACTACAATTCTCCAACAATGCAGCATTAGCTAGAAATTTATCCAGCCTCTTGTGTATTCCTTCATCACCTGCTCTTCCGTTTGACCAAGTAGCAACAAGTTCCCCTGTACACACATCAATAAGATCATTGTTAATGAGAAATTCCGAAAATAAATGTGCCAAATCATCCATTCTCGCCTTGGTTCCCCATACTTCCTGAGCCAGTCTGGTGAAATTGAGATCCCCCGCTATAATGATGTTATCTCTATCAATGATACCAGAGGACTGAAGTCCCAACCAAAAAAATTCCCGATTTTTGTATGGAGCATAACAATTCGTCAAAGAAAAATGCAAGTCCAAAGCCCTGTAGTAACCATCCAACAAAATACCCAAAGAGGTCCGAAATGGGCAAAGACAATAGACCCTAGGGTCCCAGGCCACTACCAAACCCCCAGCCAGACCATTGGAGCTAACAGCTGAGATCTCCCACCCAGGGACCACCCCATCCAATTTGGAAATAGAAACATGATCTTCACACATGGTTTCTTGAAGTAATAAAATACTAGGTCGGGAAGTAGAGATTAGATTGGACAGGGCCCTTCCCCTAGCAGCCCTCCCCAACCCTCGAATGTTAAGAGAACAGATGGACATTAGGGAACAATGTCACGGGGGATAATTGCTCGAAGGCCCCCAACAGTAACCGACATATCCTCCATACCCTTCCCGACCCCCACAGAACCAGCAACAGTGAGATTCTGCAAGGTATCAATGGTCCTCAAACGATCAGTCAAAGGGGTAAAGTCCGACCCTAAATCCTCGGATAAACCTTTCGCCTTCCTAGTGGAATTCTTCACCTTCCTAATGGTTACATTTTGGAATTTGGCAGAATTGACCGACGAAACCTTCGGGTTGGCAGAGGGGTTTTTCGAAAAAATTTGCAGAGGAGTGATAACATCAAAGGGTGGAATGCATCCGGCCTCATTCAAAATAGCATTATCACTAAATGTAGACAGACCCTGATCCTGACTGTCAGTGGAAATACCAACAGTCCCACTATGAGGAACATAAACCCCCAATTCACTGGTAGGAAAGGCAGACTCAAGGTCGATAGTATCCCCCGTAACCCCATAGCCCAAAACAGATACCTACCACCGATCTTGATGTGGAGCCATAGGATTATATGTGTCAATGTGAGACTTATCAAGGTTCCCAAACAACCCCTGACAATTTCTAGGTTTGGCAGATGAAGGGGCAGAATGTAGGAGCGGAGACAAAACCCTCTCATGACCCTTACAGATCATAATATCCCCAGAGGCCAATTTTTTATCCAGAATATCATCGGCAGCTTGAGCCAATAAAAGATCTTCCTCCGGAATGTAAGTAATGGGAGAACCAATATGGGGATTAGACTTACCCGGAATAGGAGTGTCTTCTGAAGGAGTGCGGTCCAAGCTAGAAGAAGCTTTTGCCGAAGACCCCAAGTTGTCCGAGGAGCACCACCAGTGAGCCTGAATCCTAGCTTCCGGGCATTTAGCATGAATATGACCAGTCCGAAGGCAATAATGACACCTAAAGGGAACCCGAAAGTAGTCTAGGCGTTTCCTCCAAACCCTAGCACCCCAGACTAATTCCACCTCTTCCGGTAACCCTTTAGCCATCTCAAACTCTACCATAACACGTGTCGACCGCCTGTCAAAGCTATGGAGGGATGAGTCCAGACGAGCAAACCTACCCACATAATTGGCAATTCCCATCAATACATTTTTCGACCAGAGTTCTATCGGGAGTCCAAGTATGATCATCCACAAATGTCTAAAGCTTTGAACCTCTCTCACAGGATCAAACATAAGATGCCACTTTTTAAAACAGAGAGAGCCTTCTTTGAAGCTCCAGAACCTTTGCAATATTAAACCAACATGTGCAGGGTTGGAAAATATAAACATCAGCCACCCATTGATGAGCTGCAAAACCCTAGGCATATCCCCAATAATGGGCAACCATGACTTACGGACCCACTCCACCAGGTCCTTCTGCTCAGCCCCAGTGAACTCAAGACAACCAACAATAGCTCGGCTGCTAAGCATTTCTATCCAGTCTAGGTTAGTCTCCAATGGAATCTCATGTCGAATCAAACCCTCCCTCACTTTCAACGATTTACAAGCTCTGCGTTTCCGAGCCTTTCGACCATTGAATCTTGCTGGCCACTTAGCTTGAAACTGTATAGAACGTTGAGGCTCCGATGAAACCCCAAGAACGCATGCATCAACCCCACCCGAAACCCTTCTCGTCTATTCCGAGGAAAATGGAAGTGGAGTGTCGAAATCCGCCCCTTTCAGGGGTAAACCAAATTTTCTATGCCGATGTCCCGTCAAATACTGACACCGGAAACCAGCATCTACCCCCGCCAAATGACAGGTCACGTTGATGCTCACCGGTACAAGGACAAACCGGTAGGTGACCGGTTACACAAAAGAAGCTTCAGGAGCCTGCAGACTCAAGACCCCGACACTCGGTTACAGGACAAGGAAAAGCTAAAATGTAGCTTCCAATAGACCGGCCCAATCCATCGACAGAAGATCCAACCGAATATCAAACACTAAGGCGGGACCACCCTATAATAGTAAAGAACATAGTAACAGGAGCACCAAAGTTCAAAACGTGAACACCACCGTACGCCCAAACTTCCCTCTTTTTTTATACTTGGTAGGTACTGGGCTGGTTCCAGCTGAACCAGCTTGACTCCAAGTCTCCTATGCTCAAAAATGGTCCACCGGAACGCCATACTCATTCTTCCACGGCACAGCGTCTCTAGAAACCCTAAGCGCCATGGATGAACCCTGTTCATCATGTTAACGTTATATTCGTTGTCATAAATTTATCACTTATTTAATATGAATTGCATATTTATTATATAAAAAAGTAGGTATGAGTTCAAACTTTAAATTTAAGTTTTACTTTTGATATTAATAATATATTTTATATTGAAACATTCATTATATTAAAAAAAAATACTTTACTTTATTAAAGGACTCTTAAGTATATTTATATTATTCTTCTGAAAAAAGTATATTTATATTACATTTAAAATTAATTTATGAGTATTTTTTTATTATGAGTATGGTTAATTATGAGTTTTCTAGCAACCGGTGATTTTTACACTTCAGCTACTCGCTCTTTTACTAGATATTAAGCTACTACGAATCTTAAATTGGAAGCTATGCAACGAGACCTACTGCTAGATATTTTGGTTTGTTACAATGATACCTCCAAGGTTTACTAGATCTATATTCCAGCAAAGTAGACTCGATAGTGGTAAGTCGAGATGTTAAATGGCCCTGTTCAATTTTTATAAATTCAAGCCCACCTAGTGTGTAACAGCTTCCATATAAAGAGAAAAACTACTTGATATAGCAAAAGTCATAAGTGGATTTAAAGGATGTAGAATTTGACAAATATCTTTAACTCAAACAATGTCACCTCAACCATAAGGGATGATATCATTCTCTAGAATGTGATTGGTTCATTTAAAGTTGAATTTGGTTGTACATTTTTTTGTTTTGAGGCTCATTTTAGACCTCAAAATTCCCCTAATGGCAAGAATCAGAGGCATCATTATCCATTGACCTTATTGAATTCTATTAAAATTGATCAATGAATTTTGTATATTAACTTCCATACTAATGGCCTTAAAATATAGGTTCAAGATTTCTTTGAATTTCTAAGCCTTTTTAAGGGAGCCATTCACAAATATAACCACATCATCAACAAACAACAAATGATACAATGACAAAGATATCCCATTTTGATACCCTTAATAACTTTTGATATTTTATTTTCATTCAATACCCTACTTAAACCCTCTACAACTACGAGGAATAAAACAGGGGAAAGTGGGCATCCTTGCCTAAGTCTCCTAGAGGGAACAAAAAATGTAGAAGCAAATCCATTATTGGTCAACATAGCAAAACTAAACACAGACAACCTAAAATCAAATTCACAATATGTAGGTCCATCTCCATGTATATGAGCATTAATCTTAAGCAAAACCAACTCACCCTATCATAAGATTTACGAAGATCAAGCTTAATGACCATGGATGACAATTTTTTTATTGCATGAACCCCTTCTTATGACACATCAACAACACCATGTATATGTCTCTCATTCAAAAGAATTATTCATGTGAGATGCATTTAACGAAAATTACAGTTATCCTACTTGAAATAATTTTAGAAATAATCTTATAGTTTGAATTGCATAATGAAATTAGCCTAGAATGTTCAAAGGATATAGAGGCATATTTCCTGGGGATAAGTACAATAAATATCGAGTTAAATGCCCCAAAATATTGCTAGAGATCCTAGAGTATTTTACTATCCTTAAGAGGTCCTTAGGTTATAGAATGCAAAATAAAACTACACTATCCACACACCAAAGACTAATTTTTTAGCTTTTTGAAAGGATTCCAAGATAACTTTGGATTCTTTTTTTGATTCTTCTAAAATTAATTCCTCATTTTGGACTCATTCAATAAAGAATGGGAAGAATGAATTCATGTGGATGTTCTCTATTATATTATCCCTTGGAGGTTCTTAGGTATATCCTTTTGAAACAAGAGACTCCCATTTTAGCTGTAATATCCCCAATTTTGACTTGGAATGTATTTAAGTAAAATGATGTAAATGATGTAAATATGCTAGTACGGATTCCTAGTGCAGAGCTCAAGGCCAACGCCTAACTGATGTATATATTTTTATTTGGATTGTGTGGTTGGCTTATCATGTTGATTTAGAATATATGTAAATATTATGTGCATCAATAATAAAATGGTCCAAGAATGGATGTGTAAAGAGCACCAACGGGATTATGATTCCACTAGAGGGGAAGAGGAAAGGGAGTCTATGGGAGATTAAATCCTTGATGCCAAGTGTCAACCTTAGAGCTCACCCAAATTTTGTCATGTGCTTTGAATAAGCCAATTCTCTTCTTTTTTACTATTTTCCAATCATTGAATGCATGTGTGAGGTTGGTGGGAAAAGTCACCTCATGCAGTTATTGAAGCATGGGGCTAACTGCACTTTTGTGACAATTCTGCTATGACAGAAGTCAGTTTGTAGCTACGAAGAGTCATTTATTCTACTGGCAGAAGCTATGTCACTTGTCTTTCCACCATTTTTCTCCTATCCCTTGGAGTCAAACCTCATTCTCTCATTCTCTCATGTAGATCTACACTACACAAAGATCTGTATTGTTGTTCATGACCTTACCAGACTATGTTTATCCTAGAAATTCAAATTTGGAGAGAGTGTTGCAGATTTGGAAGGGAATATTGATGGTTGTAGGTGAGCAGAGAGGTTGGGAAAGCTAGGAACCCTTACCCATTGAATTATGATGCTCATAGATGCTTGAGAAGCCACAAATAGAGGCTATAGGTGGTCCTCCAATAACACATATCAGAATGGACTTATTCTATGCACAAACTGGAAGAACATGGAAAGATGGATCTCTCAAGAGAACCGTGGATCGGTGAAGGGGATACCTAACCCCAGAAGGGTGTTTTGTGGGGCATGTATTGTGGGAGCCAAGGCTGTGATGGTTGAGTGAGACCATTGTAGATATTTGTAGGAACATTTGGATCAACACATAGAGCAGAATGGATTGTGGGTTGAGAGATAGAATCATGTAGGTGTTTCCTTAGCCCTAGTGGCCTCATAGCCCAACTTGGGGGTGGCCTCTCAGCAAAAAGAATATATGTTGGACAGAGAGCCTACGGTTGGGTGGGAAATCGCTCTTACATATCCATTTTTTTGGATTTGCAATGGATAAAAATAAGTATTCTCATGTATTTGAATCCAAAACATTTTTATTTCAGGCTTGTGATAATTATGTTGATAAATGCATGTTGTGTGTGTTTGTGGATCGAGTTTATTTTGTTGTGTGTTTTTACATTTCATCTGCACATATATTTTACATATTATGAAATCGTAATATGGTTATGGGGTGAAATTTGTGAGAATAAAATCAGTTAATATTCCCCTCTTGTTGGTTGGATTGGGTGAAGGGGACATTACAAAGTGATATCAAAGCTTTGTGTTGGAATGTTGAAGTTGTATGGGCCAAAAATCTAGATTTACGGGCATAAATCAAAACTTGGTTATGTAGAAATCACTTTCTATGAAATGGTAGATAAATGTAATTTTCCTATTTTGACCCTTAGGGTTTATTGGCTTCAATGTAAATATTGTATAAATGCAATGTGTGTTTTCCCTAGTGTGGAGCTCAATGCCAAGGCCCCACTAGTGGATACTTAAGTCTATTTGCATAGGCAAGTATTTGATATTATGATATTACATGTGATGTTAAGCTATGAGATATTGTGAATGTTGTAATTATTAAATATTGCAATAAAATACCAAGAAAACTGGCTAAGGAGGCAACCAATGAGAAGGGGCCATGTGTATCCACTGGGGAGAGGTGAGGGGGTTGTGGGATTGGAACCCATGCTTCCACATGTCCATTTGTGAACCCATTTGACTCCTCATGCTAACATTAATGCTACTGTAAGAAGGTGGTTGAGAAACCGGCCCATGAATTCGATGGAGTATGAAGTGGCCCTATAACCTATATGGAAGGGTATGGCTTTGTTTGGATTGTCCCTTAATCCCCTCAACCTCCCGGTAATTCGCTCACCCTAATCCCTATCTCGTGGTTGACCAACAATGGGAGGGGACACACATTGCATAGAGGGTTGTGAAGAAGAAAGAGGAAATCGTGACTCTGTGTAAGCGCGAATGTGCAGATCCGAATGCACTTAGAAAACCCTGCGTAGGAAGCAAAACAATGGGGGTATCCTTGGATCTCATTCTGTGGATGAACTACAGAATGTGAGAAGATTAGTGAAGCCGTGAGACCACTTAGATATGTTTTCAAAGAACCGAGTTACGGGTGAGAGATTAGGCCGTGACCCTGAGAAGAGCCCATTTTGAATAGCAGAGAAGAAGGTAAAACATAGGGTTGGATCTACTTGATAAACCCATTGAAAGTTATAGTCTCATGAAAGCAATAGTTTGGACCTTTCTATGCCCACCTTGAAGAGCATTGGAGGGAAGGGGCCTTGAGGGATTGTGCAGTAGAGAAAAGGGTCTTCCTTGTGTTGGGTGAGATGGGTAATGTGGATGCCCTGTTTGTTGAGTAATCTAAGATTCTTGTAGCTCTGTGGTTGATCTCACTGGCTTAGCATCATCCTCCACATTCCCTTGTCTGCTTGATAAACCCAACTGTAGGTTGGCTTAGCATTGAGATGGAACCTTGACTGTGAGAGAGCCTATTTATCCCTCCTTAGTGGATACACAACCTAGCTCGGGGGTGGTCTCTCAGCTGAAAGAGTATAGGCTGGACAGAGACCTAAGGTTGGGTGGAAAGTTGCTCTCACTTAGCCAGTTACTTGGGCAGCTTCATTCCAAAGATAAGTGTTCCTTGTGGTGTTAAATGATGTTATTTAATGTGTTATGTCTATTTTTTATGTTCAAATTATTTGAATGAATGGTTACATGAAATTGATCATTAATAAGGTTATGTATAAGCTTGAATATGAAGCATATGCATGTTTGATTGTTTAATCATTTGATTGTATTAATGTGTTGCTAATCTTTCATGTAGTAGATGCATTGATTGGGTTTAACTTCATTCATTATATGTATTCGTTATACATTACATACACATTTAGCAGGACTGTATGGCCTCATCTGGACTTGGGGAAGGAATTAGATAGCCCCTGTGGTGTTTTAGGACCCCTTTGTGGATCAGGTGAATGGGGAAGTGGTCCAGGAGGATCATCTCATTGCTGATTAGGTTTAAAGTCTTCAAGCAACAGTTCAAATGTTATTGTGGTAAAGAGCTCATTGTCAGCTTTCCATTGACGCTTGTTTCATGAGAAACGGCCTCCAGATGAAGAAGTTGTCAGCATTTGAAGTTTCTTCAAAGATGGTTAAAATGGTTAAAAATGGTGAAAATGGTTCAAAAGGTTGAAAAATGTGGTTATGTTGAAGCTATGGGAATCGAACCCAAACCTTATGGTAAGGCCACCATGACCCCATGAATGTATATGGTCAAAGAAATATGTAAAAAGGGGGTGTGCCAAGGGCATAGCCCTTGACCCATGCCAACACCGAGGCCCCCCTTAGTGAACCATAGACCAAGCCATGTAACAAACTATATTGTAATGTGGGAAAACCATATAACCAAGGTATTGTAATATGGGCGCAAACCAACCATATTTTTTTTCAAAAGAAAAAAAGAATTTCTTGATATTCATGAGATTGAATCAAATAAATTTACAATAAAGCCTATCCCGGGGATAGTTAACCAACAGTCATTAATAACTAAAACCATACCTACTCCAGTCTAATTCCAAAATCATAATACCGCTATTTCTTCTTCAAACACATTAAAGCTAACAGTTGACAATATTACCCCTAAAATAACACAACATAGACCAATACAGCAAAAAGAGATATCCACTAGTAACAACAGAAAAGAAGAAAACCTAATGGGGATATCAGCACTAATAAATATGCATAATCGAGATCTCCGGAGGCCTGAGTTCGTGGTAATGAGTCACCTCAAGGAATCCTTCATCCAGCAGAAGACCTTTCTTGGATAGACAATCAGCCCGCTAGGTGCAAACCAACCATATACCATATCGCATATGCTATAACCATAATATAATGTATTGAAACCATACGGTAAGCCATGGTGGAACCCAAACTATATCAAAGTGCCGAATATTATCCAATATATAACATGGAGTTCAAATGTTATAACCATATAACAAATGAACTTTATCCATAATGAAATGTGGTTCAAATATACATATGCCACCATGTAAAACTCGCAAGGGAAGGAGAGGCCTGCGGTTTTGACCCTGGGACCTCTGCCTTCAAGCAGTGTGCCTTTACCATTGGGCCACGCGCCGTTCATTGAGGTGGAAGCGGCATAAATTTGTTTTAAGTTGCAGGTGCTATTATGTTATAAAAACCATGATTTCCAGCCACAAAGGCCATGTTCGGAATTTTACACAGAGCGCAGTTCTGCATAGAAACCGAGACAGAGTACAAGCATGACTCTCGAGGCGCAGAGGCCATTAATGGGCATAGATCCTGAGGCAAAATCCATATTGTCAGTGCTATTTTGTCTTTTATGCAGGAAGTTGATCTCATTTTGCGTGCCAGAGGAGGTCTCAGGCATATATGGTCAGATTTATACTCATTTTTCTCAGAATTTCGAGACAGTCGTAGTGGTGCAGTCTGTTTCTGTGTTTGACAAGCAGAAAACAAAGGTGTTTCCAGAACACTCATTTTGTAACCTTTGAAGACTTAATAAGATCGGCCTTCCCATTGAAAGCGGACCGGAGATGTATCCCAAGAAGGGTGAACTCCGTTATCATCTCTTGTCTTCATTTTCTGGTTTGCATATCTATTTTATGTGCTTTATGTGCTTCAATTTTGCTCTTTAAATTTATCATTTAAGCCTCTTTAATGGATTTTAGCATTTAAACATTCACATGCAAATATTGGTTATAAAGATCCTGGATAATTTTCAGATCAAGTTTGGTATCAGAGCAGTTTAACCATTGCATTGTGAGTTTGTTTATGTTAGCAAGATCTAGGCTTCAAAGAGGTGAAGGAGAGCTTGAAGATTTTGATCCTGAGATTGGCTCAAGAAGAAGGAAAATGGCTTCATAAAAAGGAGATGATGGAACTTCTACAATTCTTTCTGAAGGGGATTTTCTTAAAGCTTTCATGAGGATGCAAAGTATGGTGGAATAACTTTACCAAGATCGGAAGAAGGGAGAACAAGGTGGTTCTTCTCATGCAAAAGGTAAAGAAGAAGAAGGTGGTGAGGAACCTCCTAAATATCCTCCATCATCACCATCTTTTCTTGATGGTTCTTTAAATACCTCACCTAAACAGAAAATTGATCTCAATATGCCTCAATTAAAGCTTGATATTAGGTTTGAGTTACATGTTTATAATGGAGAACTTAATGCTGAAACATTAGAAAATGGGATCCGTCAAATTGAAGTCTATTGCGGGATTCAAAAGTTTAAAGAAGATAGCTTGAAAATTCAGTTAGCTTCTCTCAGACTTGGAGGGACCGCTCTCATATGGTGGGAGAGTAGAACTCAAAAGGATTTGGCCTCAAAAGGCAACATTATATCCTCTTGGCATGAATTCAAGTCAGCATTAAAGAAGCAGTTCTATCCATTGGGTTACATACAACAAGCAATGATGGATTGGAAGAATCTGAGGCAAGGTAAGGGTCAAAGTGTGCAAGAGTATACACAAGAATTTCGGAAGAGAGCTTTAATACTTGGTATACCTCTCTATACTCAAGAAATTATTCTCAAGTACATAGGTGGATTACATCATTATTTGCGTCATACAATACTTATGTTTAATCCTACTAATCTTGATGAGGTATGTGTACAAGCTACGCACGTTGAATCCAAAGGGAAGAGCGTTCACGATGTTTCTTCAAATGAATCCAGTCATCCAAAAGAAGGCAAGGAAAAAGGGAAGAGCAAGCATGCTGCTACTGTGAAGAAAGGAGACACAAAGCTTTCTTGTTCTCATTGTCAAAGAGATGGACATGATGCAGAACATTGCTGGAAGCTACATCCATAAATGAAACCAAAGTGGTTTAAGGATCAAAAAGGGAAGTAGAAAGCTACGGCTATCGTTGAGGACCTTGGATCAAATTCTGAGGATGAAACCAAGATATCAATCGTAGGTGTGAAAGGTAAAACTATTATTGGTAATGATTCCAACATTGGTTCTTCGTGCGCTTCTACTTCTAAAGATCATGAAAGTGCTAAGGATATAAAAAGGAATGCATTATTTCATATAAGGGTAATCATTAAATAAACCAAGATCGACACACTCATAGATGGTGGATCTCAAGCTAATCTTATTTTAGAAGAAGTAGTTAAGAAGTTGGGATTAGTAACTAAACCACAGAAGAAACCTTATCCACTAGGTTGGGTATGAAAACATAAAATATTACAAGTAACAAGACAATGTGATCTCAAGTTTGCAATTACATCAAAGTTTGTAGATGAAGTTGAATTTGATGTGGTTCCACTAAATATCTGTGGAATTGTGTTGGGAAGCCCGTATTTATATGATAGAAAGGCAATATTCTATCAAGAACATAATCAATATCATTTTTTTAAGGAAGGAATTGAGTACATAGTACACTCACAGTGGATCTCAAGCTAATCTTATTTCAGAAGAAGTAGTTAATAAGTTGGGATTAATAACTAAACCACAGAAGAAACCTTATCCACTAGGTTGGGTATGCAAAGATAAAATATTACAAGTAACAAGACAATGTGATCTCAAGTTTGCAATTACATCAAAGTTTGTAGATGAAGTTGAATTTGATGTGGTTCCACTAGATATCTGTGGAATTGTGTTGGGAAGCCCGTATTTATATGATCGAAAGGAAATATTCTATCAATAACATAATCAATATCATTTTTTTAAGGAAGGAATTGAGTACATAGTACACTCACATTCATATAAAAATGACAAATCATTGGGAACTACACATTAATTGAAAATGGTTGTTAATGCAAGTCGGAATTTGGCACTTATGTCTATGAAAATTAAGGAAGAAAAGAATCCTAAGCATGAAAAAGAAGTGTCATTGCATCACAATACATCTACTATGGTTGATAATGTTCCTATGATAAAGCATAAGCATGATATAAGTACAATCTCTTTCACATGTTCAATGTTGATATTTAGCTTACTACTGATCAACAGTATATGGTTGGTCCCTACAATATTGAATGGATATTGTGTTGAAAGAGGGGTTAACGTACTTAACAATATATGTGCAATATTGATTGTTGTCATGTTGAGTCAGATGTACAGGTTCCAAGAATGGACAATTGATATAGGACAAGTGACACGAACATGTCTTCACTTGATTGCAGAATGATTCCATGCTTTTGGTGGTCCAAAAGCTTCTCAGTGGGGAGGTTTGATCTAGGAGGATAATATCACCGTTGATTAGGTTTAAAGTCTTCAAACAACAACTCAAAGGTTACCATGGTAAATATCTCATCGTCAATTTTCCGTCGACGCTTGTTTCATGCGAAATGGCCTCCAGATGAAGAAGTTGTCAGCATTTGAAGTTTCGTCAAAAATGGTTAAAATGGTTAAAAATAGTGAAAATGATTCAAAATGTTGAAAAATGTGGTTTTGTTGAAGCTATGGGAATCGAATCCAAACCTTATGGTAAGGCCACCATGACCCCATGAATGTATATGGTCAAAGAAAGGCCACCATGACCCCATGAATGTATATGGTCAAAGAAATATGTAAAAAGGGGGTGGGCCCTTGGCCCATGCCAACACCGATGCCCCCTTAGTGAACCATAGACCAAGCCATGTAACAAACTATATTGTAATGTGGGCAAACCATATAACCAAGGTATTGTAATATGGGTGCAAACCAACCATATACCATATCGCATATGATATAACCATAATATAATATATTGAAACCATATTATAAGCGTCGAATCTTATCCAATATATAACGTGGAGTTCAAATGTTATAACCATATAACAAATGAACTTTATCCATAATGTAACGTGGTTCAAATATACATATGCCACCATGTAAAACACGCAAGGGAAGGAGAGGCCCGCGGGTTTGACCCCGAGACCTCTTCCTTCAAGCGATGCGCCTTTACCATTGGGTCACGGGCCCTCCGTTGAGGTAGGAGTGGCATAAATTTATTTTAAGTTGCAGGCGCTATTATGTTATAAAAACCACGATTTCCAACCACAAAGGCCATGTTCGGAATTTTACATAGAGTGCAGTTCTGCAAAGAAATTGAGATCGAGTACAAGCACGACTCCCGAGGCACAGAGGCCATTAATGGGCATGGATCCCAAGGTGGAATCTGTACTATTAGTGTTATTTTTTCTTTTATGCAGGAATTTGATCTCGTTTTGCGTGTCAGAGGAGGTATCAGACATATATGGTCAACTTTATACTCATTTTTCTCAGAATTTCAAGACGGGCTCAGTGGTGCAATTTGTTTCTACGTTTAATAGACAGAAAACAGAGGTATTTCTAGAACACTCATTTTGTAACCTTTGAAGATTTAATAAGATCGACCTTCCCATTGGAAGCGGCCCAGAGACGTAGCCCAAGAAAGGTGAACTCCGTTATCAGCTATTATCTTTATTTTTTGGTTTGCATATCTCTTTTATGTGCTTTATGTACTTCATTTTTTCTCTTTAAATTGATCATTTAAGCCTCTTTAATGGATTTATCATTTAAACATTCACATGCAAATATTAGTTATAAAGATCCTGGATAATTTTTAGATCAGGAAGTCATGTCAAAAGGAAGGCAGAGTTCCTTGCAGAAGGGTAAAGGCACATAGGGGAGGTTATGGCCAGACTTCAGTTGAAAAAATGACAAGGTTAGAGTACTCATATGTGGTGGGGAATCACACCAGTGGATAGATCTCTCCAATATCTTTCCAACGGTACTGGTCTTGTCCAATTTGGACCAAGGATGGAGGAGTTATCACCCTCAGATGTTGGAAGGTGAAGTTGTTGGTGCAAGGGTATGTGGTCCCAACCTTCCGCATCCGCAATGCGGATTGAGGATTGCAGAGGTTGGGGACTGACCGTTGGAGTTACGCGGTGATACTTCCGCCTTTTCACATCTTCAAAGCGGATTTCAGATTGAGGATGTCGGGTGATCGATTTATGCGGGGTTGGCGCATCGGATTTTCGCCTTTCCACATCCGCAAGCGGATTGTGGATTGCGGAGGGTGGTTTTCCCGAGTTGGCGAGATTGGCGTTCTGATTTCTGAGTTCGGCAAGGTGGGTTGCAGATTGTGGAAGTCGGAAAGGATATTTCGTCAGAGCTGAATATTTGTGCCTCCACATTTCCGAATCCTACATGCGGATTGCGGATTGCGAGAGTCGGGAGTGAAATATTTCCGGATCCGGGAATTGGGCTCCCGCCTTTCCGAATTCCGCAATGCAGATTGCGGATTGCGGAAGTCAGAGAAGGGATTTCTGCAGATCATAGAATTGAAAGTTCTGACCTCTGAGTTCCACATTGTGGAATGCGGAAGTCGAAGGGGAGAAATTGTCGGAGTTGAAATTGGCGACCCGACTTTCGACTTTCGATTTCGGCTTGCAGATCGGGATTTGCAGAACTGCGAATTGTGGATCGATGATCATTGCGAGTTCATATTTGCGAATCCTTTGGATTGCTCAAGAAAAAGAAGAAGAAAAAAATTTGCAGCTGATTCAAGGGTTGTCTCCCTTTGCCTCTAAAGGGTACCGAGGTGGCCGGAGGCATGACAAAGTGGTATAAGATCTCAAGGTTACGGCACTAGGGTTGCTTGGGCCAAATCATGATTTTGCAGGCATATGAACCGGGTGCAATGAAGTTGTTACAGTGCTCAAGAGAAGCTACAGAAGGCTGACAAGGCTATACAATTGGACCAGCTATGACATGGAAGAAGAATTCCATGTTATGATGAGGAATTTGAAAGGAAGAACCTTAAACTCTTCTCTTGTTGATATAATTATAAGTTTTTAGTTTTATTTACAGAAAATTATAGCATAGGAATGTTGATAATGCAAGAGATTAGATGTATGAATTAAATAGGTACTAGTGGACATACTGCTAGATATGAATAGTGCATGTACATGATGTTGCATTTTGGTAAAGCTAGTGAAGTTTACATATGCAATGAGCCACTAATGACAATTGTTGTGATTGAAGCATGATTGAATATGTTGATGATATTGTTGCATGTGACCAGCAACCTTATGAAGAAAGGCTGGTGCAGCAGATCTGTGATCATGAGGATTGGTGGAAGGACTATGTAGTCCTTGGTAAGAAGCCAAGCTAACCAAGTAACATCCAAGAAGTTAATGAGAACCGTGCAGGTAATTTTCATTCATGATAATTGTACAAGTGTTGAAAGGGGATTGGGTAAGAATCCCTTGAACCATATTTTGTAATCATAGAATGGTATGCATGTATAGTTGAATGCATTGTGTGAATACCATACGACCATGGCATGGTGAGGTACGGGGTAGTAAGGGAAAGGAACCTTCTACCATGTAACTGCTTAAATGTTAGAATGCATTCATATGAAATATATCATGTCATTGGCGTATGTTAGTTATGAGTTTAATAACCAGGGAAAGTAAGGACTTATAGTTGTTGGCCCGGTTTTGCAACCAGGCTTAGTGCTATGGGCACCTGCTAACTAGTAGCAGCAGTTTCAATAGAATTAAATAACAATAAACTAAACTAAACTAAACTAATCATGGATCTATGCAAGAATATAAGCAAATAATGGAAATATTTTAAAAACAAGAACAAGAAAATATTAAAGAATTTTTGTATTGACAATGGGGCAAGCAAATGCTTGCAAGTACAATACCTCCAAGTGATGAAGGTTTGTTGAATGGCTCCAATGGTGAGTAGCTCCAATCTCCAATGGGTCCTTTCTCCAAGGCTTGCTACAATGGCCAAATACTCAAGGGAGATTTTGGCAGCATGAGGATAGGAATATGGATGGATGGATATGAAATGAGGAGCCCCTACCACCTTTTTATAGGTTTTGGTGGTAGGGAATACCATTTGTGGTTTTGTGGAAACCAAATGGTATTGACCAACATGGTTTAGGTACTTTTCCCTCCTTTTTCGTTTTTTGAATAAAAATAATATTTTAATTCCCTTTTTAATATTTTTGGGAATTTGGACCCTTTTTGAGGGTTTTTTATGCTTTTCAGGAAAAATAATCTTTTTTAATAGAAAAAGGGGTGTACTCAGGTCTTTTGGTGACCTTTTGTTGGTTTCAGAGGCTCCGATGGTGAAAAAGTGGACAAATGGGTCATGTGAATAGGGAAATGAGCTAGTGAGCACTTTTTAGGTGTTAACAGATTGCCCCCTGATGTGTGAGGGCAGGAGCTCATCGTATGGCCGATAGACATCATAGTTCTTTTGTCTTTTTTCAGGGGTTTGGGAAGGAGAAGAGACCGATTGGATACTGGAGCCACGGCCCTTGGAAGCTGCAAGAAACAAAAAATATTACATGGCCTCAATATGAATGAGGTATAATCTCTGATAATGGACGAGGCGGGCATTCCCATGCTCGTATCAAGACATATACATAACAATTAGTCCCAAGAAGGGGGATTTAATACATAAAGAATCTACTGGTACACCATAACGGTCCAGGGGGGACATTATTTTGGGATGTACTCCTGATCATAACGGATCTCAATAACTGATACACTGGAACAACTGAGGAATAGCTGAAACTGAAGGTGTCCAATCTCTGTAGGGACTCAAAGACTATGAGTCATCTCTGAGAAATAATGTAACTGTATACTCAAGGGAGTATGAAACTGGGGTACATCTGAATACTGTCGCCATGCGCAACCTGGATATCTGTAGAAAAAGTGTAACTGGTGTTATCCATAGGAAGACTCTCAAATGTGGAGGAATCAGGAGGTATCCGGGGTCTTCGACTAATAAGTGAAACGGACGACTACCCTGTGCGGGTCTCAACGATGCGATCAAGGTGTTGAAGTCGAGCATGTGAGAAACAACCATTAGGAGAGGCACTGAAGATTCCTCTCAAAATGATTCATAGGCACTCATCGTAAATGGTGATGAGTCCAAGACACAGGGACCTCTAGATCTATCCTCTGGAATCAATGTGGTTGTCGTCGACAGAGGGAGACCAGCAACTAACAAGGCAATGATGTTTCCTTGATAGGAGCGCGAGGTGTAAAACTGAAGTGTTGTAGTACTGATGGTAGGACTGACATACTTGTGGGAATGGGAAATAACTGGGTCCAAAAATGGGTAGACTCAAACTTCCTTTGTTCAGAGCATGATGACATGGTTGACCTGGCAGCGTGGGGAACTGACTTGTAGGTGTGGGGATCATTGCTTTGACTGAATGGTATATATTGACTCTGGGGGGGAGGACGAGTTGATAGGTGTCGTCGAGGGATTATCAAGGTGACATACTGCAGAATACTCTGAACAAAGGCGACCAAAATGGGGAAGCTGCCTGATGAGTAGATTTGATCTGTCGTGGCGCCAAGAGGCACCATTGATTCCTTCTTCGTAGTTTTAATGAGCTCCAAGAAGGGATAATAGTGTGCTCTGAATTGGTACGGTCCTGTGGATTTTGTGAGCCCAGGACGGCTCATGCTCATGGTTGCTTTCATATTTAGAGAGTCTGAAAACGGTAAGTGGACTCTATTGGTGTTTCTTTTTCGTAAGTTTAGTCTCCCAGGCCCGAAAAAGCATAAAATGATGCGGATGGAGAACTCTTCTAGCCGATGTGACTAGAGTATACCTTTTTCGTAATTAGTCTACAAGGTCCGGAAAAGGGGTAAACTTATACCAGGTAGACGCCCTTTCAGATACGTTTAACGAGCATGAAAGGAAACAAGGTTGCTCGGCAATCTTTTCATTGTTTGTAGGAGTCAGAAAAGAGCTTAACAGAAACTCCCTAAGTGCCTTTTTCGTAAAAGGGGTTGCTCGACCCGAAAAAGGGGTAAAATTATACCGAACAAACATGGATTGATGAGGGTGAGAAAAGGTCTCAAGCATCATCATCAGTGCGGAAAACTGGTTCCGGTGACATAAGGATTGTCGAAAACGGAGAACGGCCGATGTGGCACGCAAACCGAGGTTATGTGAGGGGCATGGAAAAAATGCCCAAAAAATCTAAAGGCGAGATCGAGAAATGATCTCAAGCATCATCACGAGCGCGGAAAACTGAATCCGACGACATAAGGCACGTCCAAAATGGAGAACGGTCGATGTGGCACGCAAACCGAGGTGACGAGGGGGCATGGAAGAAATGCCCTGAAAATCGGGACGTGACAGCGAGAAATGATCTCAAGCATCATCACGAGCACAGAAAAATGAATCCGGTGATATAAGGCATGTCCAAAACGGAGAACGGTCGATGTGGCACGCAAACCGAGGTGACGAGGGGGCATGGAAGAAATGCCCTGAAAATCGGGACGTGACAGCGAGAAATGATCTCAAGCATCATCACGAGCGTGGAAAACTGAATCCGATGATATATGGCACGTCCAAAACGGAGAACGACCGATGTGGCACGCAAACCGAGGCCATGAGAGAGGCCAAAAAATGGTCAAAAAATGGACCCCGTGAAAACGGGAAAAGGAAGGAACCTGCATGAAGTTCTCGCTGTGCTGATTCCAACGGTACCAACGATTTGAGAAATGGACTTCGTATGATACCGCAATGGTTGTTGGAAAATTGGTGTAATTTCTATAAATAGGGCGTGGGGCCCAAATGACTTGTCATTGTTTCGTGCGAGTTTGATAGAGCTGTCAGAGTTATTTCTCGATTTCCGGGAGATTTCACCGTTGGTTTTCGATTCAGCGAGTTGCAGGTAACTCTATTTGCCTTAGCCTTGTCAATTATGTCTTTTTTGTTTGGCGGCGGGCCCCCGAAGGCGGCGAAATTCCATGTTGACTCCCCAACGTGGAATATCGCGGGTTTCGGGGCTGTTCCCGCGATGAACCGCGCGGGTTTTAGGCTGACAGTCGCGATGTTCATCGCGACTGTGAAGTTGGAACCCGCGATGTTCATCGCGAGTTCATGGGGGATAGTCGCGATGTTCATCGCGACTGTCCGGCCAAAACCCACGATGTTCATCGCGGGTTTTTGCATGGATCCCGCGATGGTCATCGCGGCTTTTGGTGGAAAATCCGCGATGGGCATCGCGGCTTTTTGTGTAAAAGCCGCGATGGGATTTTTTCAAAAGAATTTCATGCTGGGGCTAAAAATTTCTTCTGTTTTCTGGCAGGATGTTGAGGAGACCGCTGTCCTCGTGGCGAGAGCGAGAAATCGACGATAATCTTATGGCGAAGATTGAGACTGATCCGGGGGTGAGACAGACTCTGGGTATGAGCGGACTTTTGAAGTTCGCTCAGATCCCACCTATTCGTTCAGTGAGACGGCTCCTGAACAAGCTTGTGAGTTGGTGGGTGCCGGCGGAGGGTGCATTTATCATTGGGGGTGAGAGGTTAGAGATTACTCTCACGGACGTCTATTTTTTTACTAGGTTACCTCGTTTGGGTGAGGTGGGCGATCTCTTACCTAGGATCCCTCCAGGTGTAGATATGGAGGACCTGTTACAGACTTTCTGTGTCGATGATGCTGTTTTGCAGAACAGCTCTATTAGTCTGCGATCCCTACGTGAGTGGGATATGCGAGCTGTTGGGGCATGTGTACTGCGGATATTGGGTGCTGCTGCGCCACATCGTATGTCTGGGGGACAGACGATGATGGTGGACTCAATTCTTCGGGGGACATATTATGCCTGGGGGCAGATGTTTCTGGCGGGTGTCCGGAGAGATCTGGACAAGGCCGTTCGAGAGGGAGGTGAGTTTTGTTATGCTTCATTTTTATGTTGTTTTTTCTTCGAGCGGGTGCCGACCTTGCGACCACGGGTACCCATTCGTGCTGGTCTCGTGAGTGAGCCTCGTATGATGAGATGGGGGCAGATGATGCCTCGTGGTGGCGGTGGTGTCCACGGCTTCTTCACTGAGGATTTTTATCAGCAGTGGGAGCAGATGCCCATGGTTATTGAGGACTACCCCTATGCCGGCATGGACTATCGAGGTGACCCAGACTATCGAGGTGACCCAGAGATGCCTCGTGCCCCAGGACAGGCCTGGAGTTTAGACGGTATGTTTTTGTGTTTTATTTGATATTATATCATATGTTGTTTGATTTATCATTGATGATTATTGTCGTATAGTATGTGATGGCTTACTTGCTTTGTGCAGATGTGGGTCCAGTGCCACCGCCTGACTACGTGGCTCGTCAGGGGCGGGCGATGGTGGTCGCCCACAGCGGTACCCCCTCCACGTGGTGGAGGTTTTGCGGCTCGTGGGCGAGGGGTTGGCCCTCGCGATGACGCCATAGAGGGTGTCAGACAGACCTTTGCCAGGATCCTAGCTGGACTCCCCGAGGATGGTTGGAGAGACCTGGATCGGGATATTTTGGAGGGTTGCTTCGGTGCGCCGCCTGAGTGGCGGTCACTCTTGTTGAGGATGGCGGTGTTTGTGGCAGGGCATAGGGTCGGTGCTCAGGATGTCCCTGCAGAGCCGGCTCAGATGAGGATCCGTCTGCGGGATGACCCAGCGGGGCCGGCAGAGCGGAGAGTTCGGGCTCGTCCTGACCCGGCGGAGCCAGTAGAGGAGGATCCGGAGGAGCCTAGGGATCTTGCTGAGTAGATGATATTGTATCTGCCCCCAAATGCTGATGAGCATATGGGGAAGCATTTTTGTATGACAGATGTATTTTTGTATATCGGGTGCTGAGGGCACCTATGACATATTGACTATCATGGTTTATATATATGTGTGTATATATTTTGGATATATTGTCGTGTATGCACGTGGATGCACATTTGTCTTTTGTATATGCCCGTGGAGGCACATGTTATGCACGTGGATGCAGTATGTTGGTTTATTTATTTTATGCTCGTGTCACATGTTATGCACGTGGATGCATTATTTGGTTATTTGTTTTATGCCCGTGGAGGCACATGTTATGCACGTGGATGCATTTTGTTTTATGGATATGACATGATGTGATTGGTGTGCCAGTCGAGGACATTGTTGGCCATATTGTCTGCTACACTGTTGAGGTGTCTTGGGACATGTGTGAATGAAATGGATTCAAACTGTCTAACCATTTGTTTAGTGCAGAGGAATTTTCTGAAAAGACAGGGATCGCGTACCTGGTAATCATTGTTGAGCTGGGAAACTAGGAGCTGTGAATCCAAGAAAACGTTGAGGTGACGGATGCTCATTTGGAGAGCTGCGGCCAGGAGACCGGTCACGGCATCGTATTCAGCTTGATTATTTGTGGCAGCACCTAAACATACTCCGTTAATGTGAATTAACTCATATGAAGGGGAGTATATTACCCAAGCTGCGGAGGCGAGATTGGGAGACCAACAGCTTGCACCATCAGCGAAACCGACATGGCAGAGTGGAAGAGGCTCCATCTGTGGTCATGCAGAGAAAAACAAATATTTAGGTTTTTTGGAATTCTTGTGAACAAAGAAAGTATGCCTATACTAAAATGGACGATGGTGTCCATCAGATTTTCTATGGGTAAAATCATTTAAGGTACAACCCGTTGCGTGGGTTGCGTAGGGGATTGCCTTCTGAATCGGTCAGAATGTATGCCCCCTGCCCGAGGCAGGTGTGTATGATGTAGGGGCCTTGCCACATAGACACGATCGTAAGCGAGGACAAGGTCTCCCTCAGAAAAGGTTCTTGGGTGGACGTGTTTGTCGTAAATTAGTTTCGATCGTTGTTTAGCTGCTTCCATGTTTTGAATGGCTGTGCGCCGATCTTCATCGGCCTGCTCTAGGAGTAGTAAACGTTGCTCAATCGGGGAAGTGTCCGGTAGGAGTTCAACGGCGATATGTAAGGCTGGGATCTGGCACTCAATAGGGAGGACGGATTCGACACCGTGAACTAAATGGAAAGGGGTAAAACTGGTGGCGGTTTTGGTTGAGGTGCGGTAGGCCCATAGTGCCGGGAAAAGCATGTGGTGCCAATTGGATTTGTGCTTGTCTAAAGTACGTTGGAGAATGGTCTTCAAAATTTTATTGATCACTTCGACTTGGCCGTTTCCTTGGGGATAGTAAGCGGAAGAGAAATGGTGTTCAAATTTCAACATGGTTGATAATTCTTTCCAGACGGCATCTTCGAAGTGAGAGCCGTGGTCAGAGACTAGTTGCTTCGGCACTCCGAAACGAGCGATAACATGGTTGAAGAAAAACCGCGCTGCAGTGTCGGCTTTGCAATTATAGGTCGGCATGGCTTCTGCCCACTTGGTGAAATAATCTACGGCCACAACGATGTGTTTGTGACCGCCGACTGACGTGGGGTTGCAGTCGAGGAAGTCGATGGCCCATTTGCAGAATGGTCCAACAGTGATGACTGGATGAAGGGGGGCGGGGGGGGTTCTTGCTTTGGGGGCAAAGAGTTGGCAGTTCTGGCAATGTTTGACTGCGGTGATGCAATCAGTAAACAATGATGGCCAAAAATAACCTGCCCGAATGATCTTCTGGGCGGTGGCCATGCCGGAGAAATGGCCTCCGCAAGCACCGCTATGACAATCATTGAGGACTTGTTCTGCCTCACTATGGGATAGGCATCGGCGTAGGATGGTATCAACGCCGCGTCGGTAAATTATGTCCCCTAACAAGAGGTATCGAGGGGCGTGATGTCGTATGCGACGGCGTCCGTCACGATCGATGTGTGGTCGAAATTTTTGTGTACGAAGGTAAGTCAAAATGTCTCCGTACCAAGGGTCGTCAGACGAAATGATGAAGATCTGCTCGTCAATCAGGTCCGTTTGGATAACGGGTGATGTCGAAGAGGATGGGAGGTCAGTGATGAGGTGAGCAAGCGCGAGAGCTTTAGTGCTTTTGGGAGTTCTGAAAGTGAGGTCATATTCCTGGAGGATAATGACCCATTTAGCAACACGACCTTGTAGGAGTCGCCGGGTTAGGAGATAGACCATAGGGTTGGAGTCAGCCACGACCGTGGTATGACTGAGTAGAATGTAGTGTCGCAATTTTTGTACGGAAAAGACTACATCTAGGGATAACCTTTCCTCGTATGGGTAACACAGAGGTGGGCCAGACAAGGTCTGGCTGACGTAATAAATCACATGCTCTTGGTGAGAGGCATCTTCTTTGACCAAAACTCCGGACACAGCATATTCAGATGCCGAGATATAAAGGGTGAAGTCTTGAGAGAAATCCGGTGGGGATATCAAGGGGGCTTGTGTGAGAGATTTCTTGAGGGCTTCGAATGCCGTGTCTACTTGCTCATCCCAAACAAAGGGTATGTGGGTACGAAGTAAGCGTAAGAACCCGTGGACTTTGGTGGCATAATCAGGAATGAAGCGCCTGAGGAAATTGGAACGCCCTTGTAGACTTTGGAGCTGCCGAAGCGTGAGAGGAGGCGGAAGTTCTAAGATGGCTTTGACTTTCAGGGGATCGACAGTGATTCCGTCTTGGGAAACAATGAAACCCAACAATCGGCCTACCGGGACGCAAAAGACACACTTGTGTGGGTTCAAGCGGATTTTATATTTGCGACAACGCAGGAAAACTTGCCGGAGGTCATTAAGGTGGTCTGATCGTTTTCGGGAACGAGCTGTGAGGTCATCAAGATAGACTCACAGGATATGGACCAAGTCGTGAAAGCAATAGGTCATGGCCCGCTGGAAAGTGGCACCAGCATTTTTAAGGCCAAATGGCATGACGCGGTAGGCAAAGGTGCCCCATGGGGTGGTGAAGGCAGTCTTGTACTGATCCTCCTTACGAATGTGAATCTGGTTGTATCCGGAAAACCCGTCCATGAAAGATAGGACCTCATGGCCGGCACACTCATCAATGAGTTGGTCAATGAATGGCGTGGGGAAATTGTCTTTTGGACAAGCGTGGTTTAAGTCACGGAAATCAGTGCATACTCTAAGGGTGCCTTGCTTTTTGTTGACGGGAACAGGGTTTGACACCCAGGTGGTGTACGGAATAGGATAAATGAATCCTGTTTTGCGAAGTTTCTCGACCTCAGCTTTAACGGCGGGGAGTTTGGAAGGATGAATGGGTCGTTGTTTCTAGCGAACAGGGGGTACCTCAGGCCATGTATCAATGTGGTGTTCTATGATGGCGGGGTCGAGACCAGACATATCGGTATAGGACCAGGCAAAGACATCACGGAACTCTTGAAAGAGTTTTTTGTACGCCTGAGTTTCTGCTTGAGTGCAAGATGCGCCCAGCGAGATGAGTTCAGGTTTCCCAGGTGTTGCGGAAATGTCTATCTGTATAGTGGGGGAAATGTTCGACATGTTCCCTTCTTCAAAGGCATCTGGTGCTGGGATGGGGTCCTTTAACCAATCGACCTTAGTGGGTATAAAATATTTCGATTCGACCGATAGCGGGTTGGATGCAGTGGATGTAGATGCTTCCGGGAGGAAGTACGAGCGATGATGCATATCATCCCAAGGGTAGTCGGGTGCAGTGAGTGTCTCCAAAATTTGCTCATCAGTATTGAAGTAGTCAGACCATAAATCAAGGGGTTCTGGTTTGAAAGTTGTTGAAATCATATATATTGTATTGACTTCTTCCGACGAGGATGATGGCGGGGGGTAGATCTCCTCGATGAGGGGAGGAGATATCTCCAAATCGACATTGTTTAACTCGTACAATGTTGCTCTATAGTCAGGGAGATCGGGACAATGGTGAGAGTAGTGGCCGTAAACACTGCATATGGCACAAGGATGGTTGGTGCGTAGTGATCCGTCGCGAGGCTGAGGAGGTGGCTCAAGTCTAATGACTGGGATGCCAGCGTCATCATCCAACATATTCATATGCTCTTGGAGTGCTGGTAACTGTGGGAATTGATGAGTTGGATGGCCTATCTCATCGTACAACGAGCATTTAGGGGGAGCTCGAAATACCGGTGGGGGTTTAACTGCCTTAGGAGGTGGTATAGCAGTGTATGATTGTGGACCTCTGCCCCCAGTGGGCTTTATAAGAAGGGGGGGATTCGTTGACGATGAAGGGATTGCGACACCAGGAGGAGGTTGATTTGTGGTAACAATAGGTTGTACCGGTTGGAGGATCACGTTTGGTGTCGGCGGTGGAACGGGAGGCGAAATATACCACACGGGTAATCCCAATGTTAACCCGGGTAGACTAAGGGTAGCCATAACCGGGGCGCTTACTACACCCGAAGGAGGAAATAGAAAGGGGATGGTGTGGATGGGTGTAACACCGATGTGACTAGGGACCAATGGTGGTTGATTACCGGGTGTTTGTGTATTATGTGAAAGAGTACAAAGGTTTGCGACATGGATCTCCGGTGACGGTGGTGGAATGGCCTGGAATGTAGAGGTCATTGGTGTATCTGAGTAAAGTCCGGGTCCCACAGAAGACACAAAGGAGGTAGTTGCACTAGAAGCAGGTTGTTTAATCATGGGAAGAACATTTTCGGGTGCTACAGGGGCATTGGGATCATAGTAGGTGAGTTGGTCAATTTTGACCACGCGTCCCTCGTGGGGGAACATCATGGTGCGAAAAACGGATGAGGCGACCGCTTTCATGGCGTACATGTAACTGCGGCCAAGTAAAAGGTTATAATCGAGCTGGGCATTAATGACCTCTATGTCAATGAGCACAGTTTTCCCACCTAATTGGACGGGGACCCACGGTAGTAAACCTTGAGGTTGAGCTGACCGGCCGTCGTAGGCCTGCAATGCAGTGGTGGATTGCTGGAGAGTAGGGGATCCCAACTTCTGCCAAACAAATGTGGACATAACGCATGTGGAGGCACCCTCGTCGATGATACATCGATGGATGACAAGATTCCGAATAGAAACAGAAACTTGGACTGCTATGGTGGAAGGCAGACGTGGTTCGGACTGGTCCAAATCAAAGGTCATCAATTTCGAATCATTTGGGTCAATCGCCCCAATGGCGGAAAGTAAAGTCTTGCGCTGCGTAGGACAGTTTTTCAAGACTTCTAACGCAGACATGGCTGCAGGAGATTGAGCTAGGTCATCTACGATGTTGTAATTTGACGCAGCCCGTGCATTGGGGTTGTTGTTGATACGGCGGAGTGGGAAATGAGGTGCTTTAGATGCGCCATCGAGTGGAAGAGGTGGTATCCGTAACGTCTGATCAGTGGGATGAGCGTTAGTATCCTTATCGGTGGGGGGGGCTTCGGAGGTAGGGCCATACTGGTTCCGACGGGTTTGGATATTGACGTCGGCAGTGGACATCATCAATAAGTGGTGAGTGCCTGAATCAAACATGGGTTTATCAGGAGTGGCGTAAGTGATTTGTTGTGGTTGCACGTTGCCCTGTGGGGGGGCTAACGGTTGAGTGTTCACCACTCCTTGTGTTGGAAAAGGGTTTTGTAGCACCAAAGGTTGTTGTTGAGGTGGTGGAGGGTTGGGTGGTGGCTGAGGAGCCGCCTGCCCTTGAGGATGGGCGTCATCTGTCCATAGTTGTCGAGCTCACTCCAGATGTGGGAAAGCGTGGGTATAGTGGCCATAGACACCGCAAATAGAACAAGGATGGTTTGTTCGTAAATTAGCATTTTTGGCTTGCTTAGGTGGCCGATCAGGATTCTGATGAGTAGGCGCCGCGTTATTGTTTTGCGGAGGATGAGTAGGTTGTGGAGCTTGGTTATGGTTTTGGTTGTTTCCACGGTTACATCCTCTTCCGCGGTTTGGTTTCCCACCCTGGTTGCGTTGGTTATTTTGGTACTGGGGCTGATGTTGTTGTGCGTACACATGCCCTTAAGCATTGGGGGGATTCTGGGGAGCCGCAGGTGCAGGAGCAGGTTGCGGTGGATAATATGTTGGTGGAGTTAGAGGTGGTCCAGCTGCCTGTTGGGGTTGTACCCCTGAGCTATTGGATGTGGTGGATTAGCTGGAGCAGCTTGCTGTGGGTACTGCATCTGCTGTGGCGAGAACTGAATGGGGTTCTGTGTCACAGGTTGGATATGGTATGTAGAAGGTACATATGCTGATGGCGCTTGCCCATAGCAATGTTGCGGACAAGAGGGTCCATGAATATGATGTGTCTGGTTCGTTGGAGCGTAAGAATTTGTTGCTCCGGAACTGGATGTAGCCCTAGAGAGGTCTGGGACAGGCATGGTACTTACCATGCTGAAAGGTTTAGCTTGGGGTGTGATTTGGCCAATAATGCCATCGGCGGCATGAGATGCCCCCGGCGCGTCACTGCGTGAAGAGTCGCATCGTGGGGCGTCAGGTATGATTGTGTATAGATAACCCGACTGGGCGTAAATGAGATCAAACTGTTGGGCTTTGAGGATGGCCTCTTCTTCAGACTGGGGTCTTTCAGATGCCACGTCCTTCGCAATGAGAGGGAGAAGGGATTTTAGAAACCAATCTAGGAAGATACGGTCGTCTAATTTGATTTTGCAAAGGCTTCGTCGTCGACGCCACTCATGAATGTGGTCAGTGATGTGGGTGGCCGTGTTCTGTCTACAAGACAGTAGGATCTCGACGCCCGCATCATAGCGGACAGGTAACTGAAAGAACTGCAGGAAGGTGGAGGCAAGGGAGGTAAAGGTGGCATGCGTCCCATGGGGCTGCTCGATATACCACTTGGCTGCAGAGCCAGTGAAAGTGCGCTGTAATAGACGGAGGCGGACATAGTCGTCCACTATGGAGTTGGAGGAACACCATAGATGGAAGGACATGATATGGTTCTGGGGGTCCTCACCTGTTTTACCCTCAAACTTAGGGATGTCGGAGGGGAGTTTGGTGGGCATGTGAGGCCACACAGGATCATGTCTGATGGGGTCATTGGTGAGCCTAGCTAAGTCTGGCAGGTTCAGACTCGCCATGTATGGTAAGCTAGCAGATGTGGAGACTGGAACTGGGACCTGCCTAGTCATTGTGGTATGATGTAGGGGTCCAGTAGCGCCTAAAGGTATGCTAGGTATGGAGGGTGTGTGCCCTCCAATAGGTGTAGTCTGGTATGGGCCAGCACCTCCAAGTGCAACATGGGTTACACTTGGGTTAGGAATAGCAGTAGGGATTCCTGGGATAGGGTTTGTGGAAACCAGAGGGGGTGTGACCCCTATGTTGGGCATACCCATAATAGGTGGTGGCCCTGTGTTGGGCATTCCTAAATGTGGAGTGTTACCCATGTTGGGCATACCCAGGGGAGTGGTTGTTGCCATGGATGGCACGGCCACAGAAGGGTCTGTGGATGTCTCGCCTATGGTGATGGTAAATAGTGGGTCAAATGGTGTTCCATCCATAATGGTGGGTGGTGGTAATATAATGTAGTTTTCGGATTCTGCCTCAGAATCAGAGGTGAAGTGAGGCGCGTCAGAATCGAATGACCGTCTGGTTGACTGACGATGTGTCGAATCAAGGGATAAGGCTCTGCGTCGGTGACGTGGAGAGCCAAGGAGGCTAAACTCTGGGAGTTCGCCCTGTAGACGACGAGAGCGTCTAAAATTCTCAATGGTGAGAAAATAAGTTTTGTGAAAAAATCTGTTTAAGTATCAGGTGGTGATATATAAAAAAGCTCAAAACCCTAATGCAACCAAAGGTGCAAGAAGGTGAGTGAAAAAGAAGGCGCTCAGGCCAAAAAATCAACCTCAAAAAAGGCACTTATTCTAGCAGCTGTGCTACAATAAGTGGAGGAATGAAACAAATGGTCAGAGTACCAACATGCAAACGGCTTCTAGAAAAAATAGGTGTAACTAGACCAAAGGTGGGTTGAAGCATGCAAACACCTAACTAAAAGTATTGTGACTCAAACAAAAGATATCCTCTGCAAGGTGATGAAATCCAAGTCAGACAATATGAATGTTGAGACAACGGCTAGATATCCCCCTACCGGGAGGGACATCGGGTAATCAATCCTAAAGAAAGGCTACTAGGATACTCCGTTCATGACGCGTCGAGAAAAGTTAAATCTGCCGTTTGGTCCTTTGATCGCAATATCCCAATACAGGGATATCCCGAGAACTGCGAATGGTAGCCCTTCGGTTACTGAATGGATTTCGGTATTCCACTCAGGCTTCCGGAACCATCCTCGCGACTTCAACGCTCCTAGGGGAGAGGCCTTCCCACAAACCGGTTGTGACCGCGCCAAAAAGTACTAAGAGATTTTAGCTCCCTAATTGGACAACTTCTATGTCTCGGATGTAATAACTGAGGGGTGTTATTGGAACACCTATCCCCCCAATACTACCTAGCTACAAAATTCTTTTAGTGTTCCTCAAGTGAGGTTAAAAGTGTGTTAAAATTAGGGTAAGTTTTAAGGCTCAGTTCAATTAAGTGATCGAGTGGGTGCACATGTGGTATTGTAAACTGAACTTGAAAGAAGTAAATGCTTTACTGAAAATTTCCAAAAAATAAAGGATCTTTCGAAAATAACAAAGCAAATTTTTGACTTTTTTCAATAAATGGAAATTAAATGCTTTTCACAATCAACTTAAAAAAGAAAGGATCTTTTGAATCATGAAAGCAAATAATAGACTCCTTTAAAAGAAATAAATGGTTTTCTTTTCAAGGAAATTGCTAAGGGCAAGATTTTTTAAAGAAGTAAACAAGAAAAGATTTTAACCTAGATAAACTGCAAAATAAGTCTTTCTTTCACTTTCTTGAAAATTTTTAAAAAGACTTCTACATGTGCATTTAAATGGTGAAATTTTTTCTATAGCTGTAAAGTATGCAGAATTTAATACTGTAAAAATGTGCTAGATGGACAAAAAGTACAGTAAGAAATTAATTTTTTTTGAATCGGAATGGCCGAATGAAAAAATTAGCAGCGCGGCTTTTGACAGAAAAGCCGCGATGGACCGCGCGGGTTTCTGTCGCACAGTCGCGATGGACCGCGCGGGATTTAGGCGCACTGTCGCGATGTGCAGCGTGGAAAATGTCCGCGAAGCCGTGGGGAACCGCGCGGAAAAGGGGCGCGCAGTCGCGATGTACAGCACGGTAAATGACCGCGAAGCCGCGATGTGCAGCGCGGAAACAGGCCACGAAGCCGCGGTGAACCGCGCGGAAAAAATCCGAAAAGTCGCGGTGAACCGCGCGGAAAAAGGACAAAAAGTCGCAATGGACCGCGCGACTGTCTGGCTAAAAACCGCGAGGCGAAAGCCGTGCGCGGAAGCCGAAAAACGAACCCAAAAATTGAGAATTCCGGGCTGTTAATGGGGCCAAATCTTAGAGCAGCAATGGATCTGCTGTCTAAGATGGCAGATCTATGGATCAAAAGGTTAAAAACTAATAAAAAACTAAGATTAAAAGCAAAACTAGAGATCTATTGTTCAAACCCAGCGGAGTCGCCAAAAACTGTTGGCCCGGTTTTGCAACCAGGCTTAGTGCTATGGGCACCTGCTAACTAGTAGCAGCAGTTTCAATAGAATTAAATAACAATAAACTAAACTAAACTAAACTAATCATGGATCTATGCAAGAATATAAGCAAATAATGGAAATATTTTAAAAACAAGAACAAGAAAATATTAAGGAATTTTTGTATTGACAATGGGGCAAGCAAATGCTTGCAAGTATAATACCTCCAAGTGATGAAGGTTTGTTGAATGGCTCCAATGGTGAGCAGCTCCAATCTCCAATGGGTCCTTTCTCCAAGGCTTGCTACAATGGCCAAATACTCAAGGGAGATTTTGGCAGCATGAGGATAGGAATATGGATGGATGGATATGAAATGAGGAGCCCCTACCACCTTTTTATAGGTTTTGGTGGTGGGGAATACCATTTGTGGTTTTGTGGAAACCAAATGGTATTGACCAACATGGTTTAGGTACTTTTCCCTCCTTTTTCCTTTTTTGAATAAAAATAATATTTTAATTCCCTTTTTAATATTTTTGGGAATTTGGACCCTTTTTGAGGGTTTTTTATGCTTTTCAGGAAAAATAATCTTTTTTAATGGAAAAAGGGGTGTACTCAGGTCTTTTGGTGACCTTTCGTTGGTTTCAGAGGCTCCGATGGTGAAAAAGTGGACAAATGGGTCATGTGAATAGGGAAATGAGCTAGTGAGCACTTTTTAGGTGTTAACAATAGTCATGTTATGGTAGTGCTATGGTAGTGCATGCTATATGTGAAAGCCTTAGTTAGGCCATAATGTGTTTGGAATGATGGAATGCATAACATGATAGTATAGTATTCATGAATCAATGCAAGGTGACATTGAGTGGATATGCTTTAAAATATTTTGTAAATCTTGTGGATATGCGTTGAGTGAATGCACCTGAAAAGTTTGTGTAAACATTGTAAATGTGCATGCATGTGTGTGGGTGCGCATGTCGTGATACATTGCATGAATGCATTGTTGTGGTGTATGTTTTATTGAAAATTAAATAATGGATGAAATGATGAATGGATGATCATTCTGGAATCATTTCATGAGCTTCTATAAATGTAGGAGAGTGAATGCATGAAGAAGACATTCATGTTTGATGGGTTGCCAGAATGCTCTGTGGAAGGACAGAGTTGCATAAAACAAATGGCTGGGAAGTAATGAGTATTGAAAGTTTTATTAAAATTTGTCTATATGGTGTGATGGTATCTCACAATCTCATTGTGATAATGATGCATGAAAAGTAAATATATATATACTTCATTCCAATTGAAATGCTAGCAGCTGAAATTGTTTGATTTATTGAGTGTTATAATTCTGAAAATCACTTCCGTGACTGTGGCAACAATGAAAATGTTGTGTGCATGAAGAACTTACAAAGTAATTGGCTGATTGAAGTTTTAGATTTCATGTAGAAATGTCTTGGGAACGGAAGCGTGGGTAAGACCATATTGAAGGATGGAATCTACCATGTGCAAGAGCCAAACCTCATGAGAAGGGACTCATGGTTGTAAAATTAGTTTATGTATAGAAAATATTGTTGATTTTAGATCTGAACATTCTATGATTTAAGTTTATGAGAATGGTCTCACAGTTGCAAATCTAAGTTCTGTAGGAAAACAAATTTGTAAAATTTCATATTTGAGATTTTCTAATAATTACTAATGGTTGTTTGGCTTATATAGAATCGTGTCAGGAGGACTTGTTGTAGGTGGATGTTCATGTATGGTAGCAAGCATAAAACCATAATGGATAGAGTGATGCCACTTACAGGGGCCAAACAATATGAGCATGGAATCATGGTTAAATAAATCTAAAAATTGTAATTTCATATTGAATTAATTATTAATGTCATTGATTGGTTGACTGTTTGTGAATTGTGTCGGGAGGACACCATGCAAGGAGACCGTGTAATATGGCCTGCAATAGATAAACATCATGAGAAAGAACTCATGTGTTGGAGATCTAGTTTCTGTACAAAACAGAGTTGAGAATTTCCAAGTGAAATTATTATGATGAATATCTCATGGCAATGAGATGGAACATGTATTGTTGTAGATTTAAATTTTATTTAAAATTTTGATAATATCTCATGTGAAGTGCATGCTTGTATGTAATGCATAGGTGATAATATGGTATAAATATGCTAGTGGGGAAGATGTTGGTTGCTAAGGCTGAAAATATAAAAAGGATGCTAAGAGTGGCTTGGGTTGAGTAACCCTGCAAAATTCCTTACATGTGCTTGTCTCTCCGCAATGCTACTGAATCCAGTAAGAGCATGAGTAATCAAGAGGATTGTATGGGAATTGGTAACCTTTCTATGCTCACACAAAAGAGCACTAGAAGGGATGTATATGCTCGAGGGAATGTGTAGCAGAGAAGAGGTATCATCCTTGTGTGGTGTGAGTGGGTATTGTGGGACCATGCTAGCCTGCAGTCAAGTGAGTCACCTATGGAGTTCCTGGAGGGAACCACTGCTTTGCATAGGAGAAGGATCCATGTGATTGTATTATCTGCCTTATTTATTGATAAACCCAGTCAGAGAACTAGCTTGGAAATGGTTGTTGTATGCTTGATAAACCCAGTCAGAGAACTGGCTTAGCATACTAGTTCATGGAATGCCTGATAAACCTAGCTGATGTACTGGCTTGGCATTGGTTATTTGAATAATGTGGTGCAGCTAGTGTGTTGGCATAACATTTTTGTTATACATATGCACAGGTGATTTGAGGCTTGCAGAAACTTGGTTACCTTTCGATGCACACCTGAAGAGCACTAGAAGGGGTGGGGCAAGTCTTGTGGGTGCCATAGTTGTTTGAAGTCAATGTGGGATACCTATGGAGCTAAAGGAAGATGCTCATAAAGATAAGTATTTGGTTTATCTTGCATATTCTTGCTTATTTAATATGGAAATACATGTGTATATGATTTGGTTATGATTTCTTAAGCTCTTGGTTAGAGATAAACCATATGAAAATAAACTTGACATGTGAATTGACTCAATGTGTGAGTGTAGGTAATGCTGGAAGCAAGAACCTTGAAGGCATCCTAAGGATGCATTTGGACATGTGACTGTCCTGGAGAGCTCGATGTGAGCAGTAATGGAGAATGGTGATAGTGGACTTGTGTGGGTCCTAGCAGCCAAAGGTTTTGTAGGAAATCATGGGGAAGGGTTCCCTGGATGAGAGGCTTGGGACAGACCTTAGACACTAAGTGTCATAGCCAAGGAAGGGAAAGTCAAGCATTCACATTGAAGTGAAAGAGGCTAAGGAGCATGGAACCACAATGGTGATGTGACTCCGGATTGGAACAAGACTAAGAGGGGGGGAATATTACTCTTCTCTTTCCTTTTAATTGATGCATTTCAAAAAACAAAAAATTGTTGAATGCATGATATGGCTAAAAGATGATTGTTTTTAATTGCTTAAAAAAAATTGTGAATGATGAAATAGTAAGTTCCATGTGAAGGGATGAGCATGAATGAGTTCATGTGTATGTTGGGAAAGCATGAAATGTATGGAAGTATCATGATAAAGCATGAAACTTACATGTCAATTGGCCAATTAATTGACTAATTTTAATGTTTATATTATGCTTGGCCTAACAAGATTTGCAATGATGAATTTCACAGGTGAGAAATTGAAATAAATTGGTTGCAACTGTTACAAGACCAATGATGCTAGCAAGCAAAGTGTGGATTGTTGTGCACACTGACCATGGCAGCAGATTAAAGGCTATGGGGTTTGGTTGAAAATATTCCTCAAATAGTTTCCAGGACAACAAGAAAGATAGCAGCCATGAAATTCCAGACTTGTAGATCAGTTGTAAGGTAAAGAAAAGGAAGGGATTGTTGTGGGACAATTCCCCCATGCAGAGCTAGAAGATCAAAGCCAATAGGATCAATTTGTGGAAGCCAGAGGAATTGGTCCTGAAAGTTCAAAGTAAAGGGATGAAATGCAGGATAGACCTGCAACATTTTGTAAATTTTGTACATGTGTATGTATTCCTAAGTATTGGAACATCGAGGACGGTGTTATTATAAGGGGATGGAAATGGTAATACCCCTATTTTGACCCTTAGGGTTTATTGGCTTCAATGTAAATATTGTATAAATGCAATGTGTGCTTGCCCTAGTGTGGAGCTCAAGGCCAAGGCCCCACTAGTGGATACTTAGGTCTATTTTCATAGGCAAGTATTTGATATTCTGATAATACATGTGTTGTTAAGCCATGAGATATTGTAAATGATGTAATTATTAAATATTGCAATAAAATACCAAGAAAACTGGCTAAGAAGGCAACCAATGAGAAGGGGCCATGTGTATCCACTAGGGAGAGGTGAGGGGGCTTTGGGATTGGAACCCATGCTGCCACATGTCCATTTTTGAACCCATTTGACTCCCCATGATGACATTAATGTTATTGTAAGAAGGTGGTTGAGAAACCATCCTGTGAAGTCGATGGAGTATGGAGCGGCCCTGCAAACCGTATGGCAGAGTATGTCTTTGTTTGGATTGTCCCTTAAGCCACTAAACCTCTTGGGATTTCGCTCACCCTAATCCATATCCCGTGGTTTACCAACGATGGGAGGGGCACACATTGCAGAGCGGGTCGTGAAGAAGAAAGAGGAAATCACGACTCTGTGTAAGCACGAATTTACAGAGCCGAATGCACTTAGAAAACTTTGCATAGGAATAAAAACGATGGGGGTATCCTTGTATCTAATTCAGTGGATGAACTACAGAGCGTGAGAAGCTTAGTGAAGCTGTGAGAACACTTAGATATGTTTGTAGAGGACCAATTTATGGGGTAGAGCTTAGGCCGCGACCCTGAGAAGATCCCAGCTTGAATAACAGAGAAGAAGGTCAAACATAGGGTTGGATCTGCTTGATAAACCTAGTGAAGGCTAAAGTCTCATGAAAGCAATAGTTTGGACCTTTCTATGCCCACCTTGAAGAGCACTTGAGGGAAGGGGCCTTGAGGGACTGTGTAGCAGAGAAAAGGGCCTTCCTTGTGTTGGGTGAGGTATTTAATGTGGGTTCCCTGTTTGCTGAGTAATATGAGATGCCTATAGCTCTGTGGTTGAGCTCACTGGCTTAGCATCATCCTCCATGTTCCCTTGTATGCTTGATAAACCCAACTATAGGTTGGATTAGCATTGGGATGGAACCTTAACTGTGAGAGATCCTATTTAGCCCTATTTAGTGGATACACAACCCAGCTAGGGGGTGGTCTCTCAGCTGAAAGAGTATAGGTTGGACAGAGACCTAAAGTTGGGTGGAAATTTTCTCTCACTTAGCCACTTACTTGGGCAGCTTCATTCCAAAGATAAGTGTTCCTTGTGGTGTTAAATGATGTTATTTCATGTTTTATGTCTATTTGTTATGTTCAAATTATTTGAATGAATGGTTACATGAAATTGATCAGTAAGAAGGTTATGTATAAGCTTGAGTATGAAGCAGATGCATTTTTTATTGTTTAATCATTTGATTATATTAATTTGTTGGTAATATTGCATGTAGTAGATGCATTGATTTGGTTTAACTTCGTTCATTATATGTATTTGTTATGCATTGCATAGACATTCAGGGGGACTATATGGCTTCATCTGGACTAGGGGAAGGAATTAGATATCCCCTATGGTGTTTTAGGACCCCTATTTGGGTCAGGTGAAGTGGGAATTCATGTCAGAAGGCAGGCAGATTTCCTTGTAGAAGGGTAAAGGCACACAGGGGACATTATGGAAAAACTTCAATTGGAAAAATTACAAGGTTAGAGTACTCATATTTGGTGGGGAATCACACCAGTGGATAGCTCTCTCCAAGATATTTCCAACGGTACCAACCTTGTACAATTTGGACCAAGGATGGAGGATTTATCACCCTCAGAAGTTGGAAGGTGAAGTTGTCGGCACAAGGGTATGTGGTCTCGACCTTCCGCATCCGCAATGCGGAGGTAGGGAACTGACCATTGGGGTTGTGCAGAGAGACTTCTTCCTCTCCGCATCCGCAAAGCGAATTGCATATTGCATATGTTGGGTGGTCGATTTATGCGAGGTTGGCGCATTGGATTTTCTCCTTTCCGCATCCGTAAGCGGATTGCGGAGGATGGTTTTCTTGGGTTGGGGATATTGGCGTTCCTATTTCCAAGTTCCGCAAGGCGGGTTGCAGATTACGGAAGTCGGAAAGGATATTTCGTCGAAGTTGAGTATTTTTGCTTCCGCATTTCCGAATCCTACATGCAGATTGCGGAGTGAAATATTTCTGGAGCCGGGAATTGGGCTCCCGCCTTTCCGAATTCCGCAACGCGGATTGCGGATTGTTGTAGTCGGAGAAGGGATTTCTGCAGATCAAATAATTGAAGGTTCCGACCTCCGAGTTCTGCATTACGGAATGCAAAATTTGGAGGGGATAAATTGTCGGAGTTGAAATTGGCGACCCGACTTCTTACTTCTGATTGCGGATTGTGGATTGGGGTTTGCAGAACTGCGGATTGCAGACCGATGATCATTCCGGGTTCGGTGATTCAAGGGTTGTCTCCCTTTGCCTCTAAAGGGCACCGAGGTGACCAGGGATGTGACAATAAGGGCCTAGGAATAATTTTGAATTAAGTTTGAAATAATCCCCCTTATTATCTAATTAAAATTTTGTATAATTTCAAAATTTTGAAAATTTGGACAATTTAGTTCGGCCCCACCCATGCCACATGGACGGGTGAAATGGAGGAGCCACATGGGAAAGAGGTCCGATGAGGAGGAGTTGCGTGAGAAGAGGATTTGATGTGGACCAAAAAAATCATATCCACGTGCAGGTATGTGTGCATGTGATGGATCCCAAAGGTAGAGGTTATCTTACCTTCGAGTAGTGGTGGAGATCAACGATCGACAATGCTTCAGGACCATGAACTTGCATGAGGATTAATTAATTGGAGAGAGCCTAAAGAGAAAAGCACCATGTCAACATGTCAACTTCTCATGCATTCAGGCTCATTAAAGCAGGTTTGGAAAACCACTTTCCCCGGAGCCTGAAACCACTTTCGGTCTGATAAGAAGTGATGTGACATGGGATTCCAGATGTGACGTGCAGAGATGTCAGAAAGGATGGGACCCCCGTTAGTCATGTCATTGTTGGAATATCGTTCATATTTGATCGACGACCAGGATTGTCTCATTCCCACAACCCTACATGATAGATAACTAATTTGCATGAGGCTGAAAGGAAAACCACCTTGCGACGTGTTTTCGTCTCATGCACTCAGGCTCAGAAAAGTAGTTTTGGGAAATCACTCTTCCTGGATCCTGAAACCACTTATGACTGAAAATTGGTAAGGCGATGTAGGTGGCATCTAAAGGGTGCATATCACAAAAATAAAATGGTTTTCACAGGCGAGTTTCGGGTTCCCAAGATCAAAAAATGCAATTGATCTTATGTGACATATTGTGCAAAATGGAAAGATTTACAAAAAAAATGAGGGCACTGCCCTCGACTCATCCTGTAGTGGCACAAGGAAGCTGCAAGAGGGAAACCCCACTTGACCCCCATTTTTTTTAATCTACAGAGTTCATTATCAAGTTCAATCGTGATTGTGAATAGTTAGATTTTGAAGGGGTGATTCAGAGGTTTCTGTGATTTGACGGAAATTGTCATTATCGTTTTTCCCATAGTGCATGAAAAATAATCATATATATATATATATATATATATATATATATATATATATATATATATATATATATTACAATATAATGAAGCTAACAAATGTGTTTATAAACACTTTTGCATATTCAAAATCCTATCAATGACTATTAAGGGTTGGCATTCAGTCTATGCAGTTGGGAAATATTTGGTCTTGGTTGGTCCAAGAATGTCATCATCATGGATGTTGCACAGGATCCCTATGAAGCCAAGGAATATGCAATGGGAAAGAATATACAGGTTGAGAATGAAGAGATAGAATCCAATGGTGTAAGAAACCAAGCAACTCCCCCAAACATTGTAGAAACCATGAGGAGCCTAATGGTGGAACTACAAAGTTGTAGAGTAGATAATGAGAGGCTAGTTAGAGCTCAAGAAGAACAAAATTAGCTAAATGAATATATGCTTCAAATTTTGACAAACATTCAAAGGAATATTAACCATGGGAAAAAAATTTAAAATCAGGAAAAGAGTGAGAGTAACTCAAGGAGGCATTCCCACAAGAGGTCCCATAGTTCAAGAAGGATTTCTAGAGATAGGACAAGTACTCCATAAATCTATTCTAGTGATTCATTTGACTCTAAAGAATCCATTGAAGGTTCAAGCTCTTCATCTCATAGAAATAATAGGAAGAGGTCTTCCAAGAAAAACTCACATGGAGAATTTAAGAAGGCCAAACCTCCTTCATTTTATGGTGAGGTAAAATCTGGTCAAGAAGCTCAGGCTTGGCTTTTGGGATGAGGAAGTATTTCCAAGTTCAAGACTACTTAGGAAATATGAAGGAAAGGGTGGCCATATTCAATATAAATGGAAGAGAATCTATATGGTGGGATCACCTTAGGCAAGTAAAGAGGATAAATGAAAGGAATATTTTTTGGAAGTAGTTCAAGAAGTACTTCAAGGAAAAGTACCTTTCTGATAGGTACTATGATGGAAAAACCAAAGAGTTCCATGAGCTGAAATTGGGACAAATGACTATGGAAGAATATGAAAACAAATTCTTGGAGCTAACCTAAGTATATCATGGATGACAAAGTAAAAAATGAACAGTGTTTTCTAAGTGGACTGCCCCAATCATATAAATACATAATTGAGTTTGATGAACCTCAAACTCTATAGGGGACTATAAGAAAGGCCAAGTGTTTTTATGATCAAAACAAAATCAAACCAGAATTCCATAAGGCATGGAAGGACAAGAAGAATGAGAAGTTTAACCAAAGGAAGAAGGGGTTCTAACCTCCTCAATATAGAAATCAGCAAAGATAACCAAGAGATCCAAGAGAGACACTTCAATGTTGGAGATGTGGAGATGATCATATGTTTAGAAATTTTCCACATCGGAATGGAAGTGCAAATCAAGTTCAAAACATCCAAGGAGATGAACCTATGGGCCAAGTGGCAGGGACCATCCCTAGAATCTATGCATCCCTAGAGTACTGCCAAGCAGACCATCAGTCAACTGTGGTTGAAGTTGAAGGTAAGATTGTTAAGCAATCTATTTATATTTTTATTGACCCTGGATCTATTCATAGTTATATCACTCCTAGAATTGTTTAGATTTGTGCTTTTAATAAATCAAAGCATAGTAAATCATGGTTGGTCCAACTGGCCATTGGAACCAAGAGGAAAGTTAGTGAAATGGTGGAGAAATGTCCATTGGAAATGGGTGGACTGTCTACTTTTGCAAAACTGAACATTTTTCCACTTGGTTCCTATGATATTCTCATTGGAATGGTTTGGTTGGAGGCCCATGGGGTTAAAATTGATTGCTACAACAATACTTTTGAATGCATTGATAAATAACAAAATCCAAGGGTTGTAAGGGGAATTCCAAAGGTATTTTTTGTTAGGTATATTTCAGCCATGTAGTTGAAGAAGTTCTATAGAAAATGTGTTCAATTGTATGCAGCCCGTGTTTTAGAGAAATAGAAAACGAAATTCCTAAGTTGGAAGATAATTATGTGGTTCAAGAATTCGGGGATGTGTTTCCTAATGAAGTTACAGGACTTCCTCCAAAGAGGAACATTGATTTTACAATCGATATTGTGCTAGGAGTTGCGCTAATGTCCAAGACACCTTTAAGGATGAGTACACCAAAATTATTGGAGCTGAAAATGCAATTGTAAGAATTGTTGGAAAATAAGTACATTTGTCCAAGTGTATCTCCATGGGGAGCACCCGTCCTATTTGTGAATAAAAAAAGATGGAAAATCAGGTTATGTATTGATTACAAGCATATTTATAAGGTGACAGTGAATAACAAATACCCATTTCCTCGAACTGATGATATTTTTTACCAAATAAGAAGGGAAAAGGTATTCTCAAAGATTGACTTGAGGTATGGTTACCAGCAAGTTAGAATAAAGGAAGAATACATTCACAAGATAGCCTTTAGAACAAGGTATGGGCACTATGAGTTTGTGGTGGTACCATTTGGTCTCACCAATGCACCAACTATATTCATGTGCCTCGTAAATAGTGTTTTCAACAAGTATTTGAACAAGTTTGTTCTTTTTTTTCTAAATGGTATTCTTATCTATTCTAAGAATGAAGAAGAGCATGAAGAACATTTGAGAATGGCTTTGCAATTGATAATGTAGCATAATTTGTATGAAAACCTAAGCAAATGTGACTTTTATAAAAATAAAATTCATTATTTGGGTCACATTATCTCAAAGGAAAGAATATCAGTAGACCTCGAGAAGATTGAAGCCATCATGAATTAGCCAACTCCAAGGAATGTGATAGATGTGAGATCTTTTATGGGTCTTGTTTCTTACTATATGAGGCTCATTGAAGGATTCCCCAAGGTTGCACACCCAATCACTTATTTTCAAAAGAAGGGGATAAAGTTTGAGTGGATACCAAAATGTGAAGAAAGTTTCCAGCTACTGAAGAAGCTTCTCACAAGTGCTCCAATTCTAAAAATTGCAGACTCGAAAAAATATTTTGTAGTGTGTACAAATACATGCAAACAGGGACTTGGAGGAGTTCTTATGCAAGATAACCATGTGGTATGATATGAGTCGAGGAAGTTGAAAGAGCATGAGAAGAACTATGTTTCTCACGACTTAGAACTTGCATCCATAGTGCAAGCTTTGAAAATGTGTAGGAACTATTTAATGGGCATAAAATTTGAGCTAAGGACAGACCATTGTGGTCTGAAATATTTGTTTGAGCAACCAACATTAAATGTTAGGCAAGCTAGATGGTTGTAATTTTTAAGTGAATTTCATTTGAGATCAAACGCATAAAAGGTAAAGAAAATAAAGTGGTTGATGCACTCAGCATAAAAGTGCATGAAATGCATATGAAAGCCATTAGTACCTACCAATCAAATTTGAGGCAACAGATTGTTAACTATATTGCTAAAGATGAATTGTATGTGCAAATAAATAACAAATTATAGTAGTAGAATTTAGAAAATAGGTATGAAGATTACCATTTGGAAGGTGATGGCTTCTTATTTATAAAAAAAAAAGAGTTTATATTCCAAATGTGGCAGACTTGAGGAGAATTGTTATGGATGAAATCCAAAAAATTCCATATTTTGGTCACCCAGGATACCATAAAATAGTTGTTACAATGAGAAAACAATATTTTTGGCCAGGAATGAAGAAGGACATTGCTAAGTATATTTCTAAGTGTATGAAATGTTAGTAAGTGAAGGTTGAACATCAACGCCCAGCAGATTTATTGCAGCCTTTGCCAATAACAGAATGGAAATGGGAAGTGATTTCCATGGATTTATTACAGGTTTTCCAATGGCAGTGAGACAACATGACTCCATCATGGTTGTGGTGAATAAACTATCAAAGGAAGAACATTTTATATCGATTAAGTCCACGTATAAAACAGATGCTACTGCAAATATTTTCATGAAGAAAATTTTTAGGTTGCATGGGTTGCCTAAGGCAATAATTTCAGACAGGGATACCAAGTTCACCTCGAATTTTTGGACAATCATTTTTGTTGATTTTGGTACAAAACTAAACTTTAGTACTTCATACCATCCACAAACAGATGGGAAAACAGAAAGAATAAATTAGGTGCTTGAAGACATGCTACACATGTATGCGATGGACAAACCATCCAAGTGGGAATATTATCTACACCTAGTAGAATTCACATGTAACAATGGGAAGCAAGGATCATTGGGCATGACTCCATTTGAAGTTTTTTATGGCAGGAGCTACAAAACACCAGTTACTTGGGATAATCCAATGAACGGAATTGTACTTGGGCCAGAATTTCTTAAGGAAATGGAGCAATAGGTTGCAAGGATTACGCATAATTTAAAGGAAGCCCAAGATAAGCAGAAAATATATGCAAGTAGGAATGGAGTGTATAGGGAGTTTCATGTTGGTGATCATGTTTACCTCATAGTGAGGCCAAGGAAGAGTTCCTTGAAACTTGGAAGTTGTGCAAAGTTATCACCAAGATATTGTGGGCCATTTGAAGTGCTTGATAGAATAGGTCCAGTAGCATATAGAATTACATTGTCTGCAAACAGTAGAGCTCATAATGTTTTTCATGTTTTTTTTCTTAAGAAATATGTACATGATCCTAACCATGTGATTGATTGGGATGTGATCCATGTGGAACCTGAGGGAGAGTTCCAAACCGAGTTTTTGTTGCACTTTTACTTCGACCAGGGTTCAAATATCTAGCACAACACCATAAAACACCACAGATATCGGCTCGAAAGGGTTTTATCCATTTCGGCAACACCTGCGAAGCAGATGAGGTCTCACCCAAAGTACCTATGGATACTACATGAACCAGGTTTATGCAACGCATAAGGGGAATAGCTTGACAAACAAATCATTCATCGAATAACATATGAATTCGAGAGATCTATTACTTCGACGAACTATTCAATTCGACATAACTCATGGCTTAACAAAAGTTAATATAACATGCATTATACTTGCATTCACATATTTCTTCATCTAGACATAATCATTCATGCATTCATGTCACTCATAAGAAAAGGAAATAAACACACAACACATCACACAAAGAACACCATGATTTAACGTGGAAACCCAAGATGGGAAAAACCACGAAAGCGTTGTCTTTATTATGAGTCGCAACCAATAAATAATCACTTCATGTTTATGACTCACAAATTCTTCCTTTGATTTACAACAAATCTGCGCACACAGCCTACAGATCGTGTGACTCAGCTCTTCACAATAGCTTCGACATGCATAGAGTAGCTCTCTAATACAGACATAGAGAAGTGATAACTCACTATTTCTATAACCAACCCAAAATATCCCTATTATTACATATATATGGGGCGCACACAGCCTTCCTTGCTCCCACTAACCAACTAACCAACTAACTGACTCATTAATGTAAGTGGAAAAACTCTAACTGTCAGACTCAACTTTTCCCTTTGACACGAGAAAATAAAGTGGTTGATGCACTCAGCATAAAAGCGCATGAAATGCATATGGAAGCCATTAGTACCTACCAATCAGATTTGAGGCAGCAAATTGTTAACTATATTGCTAAAGATTAATTGTATGTGCAAATAAATGACAAATTATAGTAGTAGAATTTAGAAAATAGGTATGAATATTACCATTCTGAAGGTGATTGACTTCTTATTTATAAAAATGGAGTTTATATTCCAAATGTGACAGACTTGAGGAGAATTGTTATGGATGAAATCCATAAAATGCCATATTTTGGTCATCCAAGATACCATAAAACAGTTGCTACAAAGAGAAAAAAATATTTTTCGCCAGGAATGAAGAAGGACATTGGTGAGTATATTTCTAAGTGTATGCAATGTTAGTAAGTGAAGTTTGAAGATCAACACCTAGCGGATTTATTGGAGACTTTTCCAATTACAAAATGGAAATGGGAAGTAATTTCCATGGATTTATTACAGGTTTTCCAATGACAGTGAGACAACATGACTCCATCATGGTTGTGGTGGATAAACTATCAAAGGAAGCACATTTTATATCGATTAAATCCACATATAAAATGGATGCTACTGCAAATATTTTCATGAAGAAAATTCTTAGGTTGCATGGGTTTCCTAAGGCAATAATTTCAGACAGGGACACCAAGTTCACCTCAAATTTTATGAAAATCATTATCGTTGATTTTGGTACACAGCTAAACTTTAGTACTTCCTACCATCCACAAACAGATGGGAAAACATAAAGAATAAATTAGGTTCTTTAAGACATGCTACACATGTATGCGATGGACAAACCATCCAAGTGGGAAGATTATCTACACCTAGTTGAATTCACATGTAACAAGGGGAAGCAAGGATCATTGGGCATGAGTCCATTTGAAGCTTTGTATGGAAGGATATACAAAACACAAGCTACTTGGGATAATCCAATGAAGAGAATTGTACTTGGGTCGGAATTGCTTAAGGAAATGGTGCAATAGGTTACAAGGATTAGGCAGAATTTAAAAGGAATCCCAAGATAAGCAGAAAATATATGCAAGTAGGAACAAAGTGTATAGGGAGTTTCATGTTGGTGATCATGTTTACCTCATAGTGAGGCCATGGAAGAGTTCCTTGAAACTTGGAAGTTGTGCCAAGTTATCACCAAGATATTGTGGGCCATTTGAAGTGCTTGATAGAATAGGTCCAGTAGCATATAGAATTGCATTGCATGCTAATAGTAGAGCTCATAACGTTTTTCATGCTTATTTTCTTAAGAAATATGTACATGATCCTAACCATGTGATTGATTGGGATGTGATCCATGTGGAACCTGAGGGAGAGTTCCAAACCGAGTTTTTGCTGCACTTTTACTTCGATCAGGGTTCAAATATCTAACACAACACCAGAAAACACCACACATACTAGCGCGAAAGGATTTTATCCCTTTCGCCAGCACCTACGAAGAAGATGAGGTCTCACCCGAAGTACCTATGGATACTACAGGAACCAGGGTTCTACAGCGCAGAAGGGGAATAGCTCGACAAACAAATCATTCATCGAATAACATATAACTTCAATAGATATACTACTTCAACGAACCATTCAATTTGACATAACTCATGGATTAACCAAAGTTAATATAACATGCATTATACTTGCATTCACATGTTTCTTCATCTAGACATAATCATTCATACATTCATGTCAGTCATAAGAAAAGGAAATAAACACACAACACATCACACAAAGAACACCATGATTTAACGTGGAAACCCAAGATGGGAAAAAACACGGAAGTGTTGTCTTTATTATGAGTTGCATCCAATAAATAAGCACTTCATGTTTATGACTTACAAATTCTTCCTTTGATTTACACCAAATCTACGCACACAACCCACAGATCGTGTGACTCATCTCTTCACAATAGCTTTGACATACATAGAGTAGCTCGCCAATACAAACACAGAGAGGTGATAACTCACTATTTCTATAACCAACCCAAAATCTCTCTATTATTACATATATATGGGGCGCACACAGCCTGCCCCTCTCCCACTAACCAACTAACCAACTAACTGACTCATTAATGTAAGTGGACAAACTCTAACTATCAGACTCAACTTTTCCCTTTGACACATGAAAATAAAGTGGTTGATGCACTTAACATAAAAGCGCATGAAATGCATATGGAAGCCATTAGTACCTACCAATCAGATTTGAGGTAGCAGATTGCTAACTATATTGCTAAAGATGAATTGTATATGCAAATAAATGACAAATTATAGTAGTAGAATTTAGAAAATAGGTATGAATATTACTATTTGGAAGGTGATGGACTTCTTATTTATAAAAACAGAGTTTATATTCCAAATGTGGCAGACTTGAGGAGAATTGTTATGGATGAAATCCATAAAATGCCATATTATGGTCACCCACGATACCATAAAATAGTTGCTACAATGAGAAAACAATATTTTTGGCCAGGAATGAAGAAGGACATTGTTGAGTATATTTCTAAGTGTATGCAATGTTAGTAAGTGAAGGTTGAACATTAATGTCTAGCGGATTTATTGCAGCCTTTTCCAATTACATAATGGAAATGGGAAGTGATTTCCATGGATTTATTATAGGTTTTCCAATGACAGTGAGACAACATGAGTCCATCATGGTTGTGGTGGATAAAATATCAAAGGAAGCACATTTTATATCGATTAAATCCACATATAAAATGGATGCTACTGCATATTTTCATGAAGGAAATTTTTAGGTTGCATGGGTTTCCTAAGGCAATAATTTCAGATAGGGATACCAAGTTCACCTCAAATTTCTGGAAAATCATTTTCATTGATTTTGGTACACAGCTAAACTTTAGTACTTCCTACCATCCACAAATAGATGGGCAAACAGAAAGAATAAATTAGGTGCTTGAAGACATGCTACACATGTATGCGATGGAAAAACCATCCAAGTGGGAAGATTATCTACACCTAGTAGAATTCACATGTAACAATGGGAAGCAAGGATCATTGGGCATGAGTCCATTTGAAGCTTTGTATGGCAGGAGCTACAAAACACCAGTTACTTGGGATAATCCAATGAACAGAATTGTACTTGGTCCAAAATTTCTTAAGGAAATGGAGCAAGAGGTTGCAAGGATTAGGCATAATTTAAAGGAAGCCCAAGATAAGCAGAAAATATATGCAAGTAGGAACAGAGTGTATAAAGAGTTTTATGTTGGTGATCATGTTTACCTCATAGTGAGTCCAAGGAAGAGTTCCTTGAAACTTGGAAGTTGTGCCAATCTATCACCAAGATATTGTGGGCCATTTGAAGTGCTTGATAGAATAGGGCCAGCTGCATATAGAATTGCATTTCCTGCTAATAGTAGACCTCATAATGTTTTTCATGTTTCTTTTCTTAAGAAATATGTACATGATCCTAACCATGTGATTGATTGGGATGTGCTCCATGTGGAACCTGAGGGAGAGTTCCAAACCGATTTTTTGTTGCACTTTTACTTTGACCAGGGTTCAAATATCTAACACAACACCAATAAACACCACATATACTGGCCTGAAAGGGTTTTATCCCTTTAGGAAACACCTACGAAGCAGATGAGGTCTCACCCAAAGTACCTATGGATACTACAGGAACCAGGTTTTTGCAAAGTGGAAGGGGAATAGCTCAACAAACAAATCATTCATCGAATAACATATAACTTCGACAGATCTACTACCTCGACAAACCATTCAATTCGACATAACTCATGGATTAACAAAATTTAATATAACATGCATTATACTTGCATTCACATATTTCTTCATCTAGACATAATCATTCATATATTCATGTCACTCATAAGAAAAGGAAATAAACACACAACACATCACACAAATAACACCATGATTTAACATGGAAACCCAAGATGGGAAAAACCATGGAAGCGTTGTCTTTATTATGAGTCACAGCCAATAAATAAGCACTTCATCTAGACATATTTCTTCATCTAGACATAATCATTCATACATTCATGTCACTCATAAGAAAAGGAAATAAACACACAACACATCACACAAATAACACCATGATTTAATGTGGAAACCCAACATGGGAAAAACCACGGAAGCGTTGTCTTTATTATGAGTCATAGCCAATAAATAAGCACTTCATGTTTATGACTTACAAATTATTCCTTTGATTTACAAAAAATATGCGCACACATCCTACAGATCGTGTGACTCATCTCTTCACAATAGCTTCAACATACATAGAGTAGCTCGCCAATACACACACACAGAAGCGATAACTCACTATTTCTCTAACCAACCCAAAATCTCCCTATTATTACATATATATGGGGTGCACACAACCTGCCCCTCTCCCACTAACCAACTAACTGACTCATTAATGTAAGTGGACAAGCTCTAACTATCAGACTCAACTTTTCCCTTTGACACAATCATCATAACCATTTTCCTAGTTTCCTAGTCGCTTCGTCAAAGTTGACCACTTCTTCGAGCCACTTTTACCTTGTCTTTGTCCACACCAAAATTTTCTTGCCAAAAATGGTACCCAAAATATGATATGCCAAACAGGCCCCCAACACTCACATGTGGCTTATCATGAGCCCCTTCAAAGTTGTGGTATAGATTCATGCATCTTCGACAAGAACTCCTCATATACTTTCCGAGTTGCTTTGACCAACTACTGTACTTATTCCTTTTTCTAGTTGATTGCTTCAACCAAATCAACAATAACATGCTCTCTACTCTGCTCAATAGTCTGAGTGGATGCCAACTGAATCGATGTATGTTGACCCCCAATGAATTCAGATACTCTCTCAACTTCCGACTGGAGTGCCTCCACCCTTTCCGACTATTTCCTGTGTTGAACTCTCGACTGATTAATATCATTCTGCAATGCTTTATTTTTTGTAGCTCTCCTCGTCCTCTCAACTGGTGGCATCATCTTTAACAGACCCCACAGACTTGTCATATTTTCTTCAGAAGCTCCAATACTAGTAGTGATCTCCTCTAAATCAACATCCTTAAAAAGCGCAGCCCAAGTCTATGACACCTCCTCATACATTGAGCCTCTGATTCGTGAATGCTCTGGATGACTCCTCGGACCTCTTCCTGTCTCTGCTATGTCACTTTGGGTGGGGTGATGGGAAGCAACTTGGCTTCCAATTCTTATATTTTTTGTCTATAACCCTAAATAACATCTTCTAGGCACTGCAGCTTCTCCTCTAGTTGTATTTCATCAATTATTTCTACCTCAAATATTGTGCGGCATGTTACTACGATAGCCTCCTGAAACTTATGCTTCTCCTAATGGAGCAAGTCCTTGTCCTACTGAAGCTCAGCAAACTGATCCTTTAGCACGCTGCGTTATTCCTGTGTCCCTTCATAAGGTAAAATATTGAATGCTCCCTTGATTTCAACTCATGCATGATGTTCTCTTGTAAATTATGCAAAATAAAAAGTGGCAATGCAGATACTTCAACTCCGCATACCCCGTTTGTGGAACTTGTACACTTGGACCTCCCTCATTAAAACTTAGTGCTCTCGAAAACACATTAACCACTCTATCTCTCCAAGGCAGTGGAGCCAGCTTCTCCTGAATTTCTTCTTCATGCGCAGCCTCGACCCGCGGTGCAACAGCCTGGTGCGGAGTCAATATGCTAAGCCTCTTGACGGCATGACAAAGTGTATCCAATATGTCCTTCATGCTACTAAAAAATTGGCTCATTTTCTCCTCTACAATCTTTCAGTTCTCCTTAGTGACCTCAGTCATCCTATCGAACAGGATGTTGGCATCGTCATCTGTTAAGGCATGAATAGTGTTGGAATTCCGTGCTTTTTGTTTTTTCTTTCCACCTTGTGTCGATGCTCCAGCCTTGCGCTTTCCACCTAGACCCAGATCAGTTGGGGTCTAGATTGAATCTCGGTCCTCATGCTCTGAGTGGGGTGGGCTTACTTCAACACCACCAGCTCTGATGTTCTATGTACTTTGGTTTGGACTTGTGTTATGTTGTTGTCCATAGGGGCTTACTTCATCACCACCAGCTCTGATGTTCTATGTACTTTGGTTTGGACTTGTGTTATGTTGTTGTCCATAGGTACACTCCTATCATTGATCCTGCTGTGACGGATCCAGTGTGATATTTTCTGGCTCAATGGGGACTTGCCATTCTACCAACCACTACTGGATAATTGCATCAACTTCTTCATGTTCCAACTTTAATCTGGTATCCATCCATTTCATATGTGGTTCATGGATCACCTGAATGTACATGTGGTGAGGTCTTTCCTTAACCCTCGCAATGCCACGGTACGTCACCACAATATCCTCATCAATATGTGGTATCTACACAGCATAATACCACAATGCCTCTTTTTGCATATACATTGTAGCATTAGTAGTTACTCTCCTGCTGCCTGCTCCTAATGTCAGTGTACCACATATTCATGTATCGAGAGGCATAACAGGGCCCAATTGGGTTCCTTACCTGGTAATTCTCTGGCTCTTCCCACGCTACAAACTAAATCAATAACAAAATCAAGGAATAAGTAAAGGGACTACCATTGTCTTGGGAATCCGCACAATCAGTAATAAACTCATTTAACAAGAATGTTTCCCAGTTCATTTGCACTCCTTCGGCACACTGCTCTATTGCAGTGATCACCGACGCAGTCACCTAGTTCGGTCAAAAATTCCTTAAAATCTAAATCGCTAACGCATGGGTAGCGAAGTTCCTGGTCGTTGATAGAGACTACGTCGAACCCACGGTTTTTCTTCGACAATTGGTATTTTTCTTTCATTCTGGTAGCCAATTCGCGGTCTCTTTCTTTTTCCATAAAATATTGATTAGGGTCTATCCCACCCTTAGGAAACCCTATGATTTTTTCTATCAGTTCGGTGTCCACCAACACCTTAGTGTCAAGCCACAAACATCCTCCATGGAAGCAAAGCAGCAACTGATTTACACAAGCATCAGCTTTCGTAGTCCGACCAAAGTGTGGTATATGCATCAACAAAAAGATTCCTTCTATTTTCATCCCAATGGCCCACTGCATGGGTGTTGACACAAACCCAGTTGACAGGGGTTCCTCACTTTGTCGACAACCAAACCACCACAATCTCCCTGAGCACCGGCCCAGACAGGTTTTACCCTGTCTAGCAACACTTACGGAGCAAATGAAGTCTCACCCGAGATGTTCAAGGGAGAGCTGATGGAACCACGTTTCCACCAAATGAAGGAGAACCATGTGTGTCTACTTATCAACTTAGCGCGGCATTATATAACAGATCTAATTATTCAACTTATGCATTAAACAGCGTCACCACATCATTCAACAGATCTCATTATCAACAAAACCATTAATGCGCAACAGATCTAGCAATAAAACATCATTTGGAACAAAGAAGCATCGCATCATTCACATATTCATATCACATATCATATTCATAGCAGGAAAACAAAAAGAGACACGATGATTCTGCTCAAAACCCCATCATGTCATATTAACCTTCACAACAAACCACAGATACAGCAATATAGTTCTTTTGTCGCATACCCAGATTAGCAGACAAAAACAAGCACAATTATCTCTTATCATCGGTGCTCAATCGGTCTTCATATCAGTATCTCAACACTTGCAATGCTACATCTATTTATAGGCTTGCACCTTTAGATTCATGGTCCACTTAGGGAACCACCTAACTACTTCTTAACAAAATCTACAAAAAGGATGACCCTAACCCGCACAATGCGGTCCTAAATGACCCAAAAATACATAAAATACTATTATTTCCAACTTGTGCGCGGTTCTCCCCCTTACACGACATCTTTGACCTTACGCAGCATTCACGATGTTGCGCAGCTGACTCATCCAAACTGCCTGGAAACAGGCCCCCAACACAATCTTGTGTCTCACCCTCGAGCCACATTAGCTGGACATGGTGTACTCGTTGATATTTAGCCAGAAATCTTCGTACTGCTAACTGATCTCCCTAGCTTGCTCCTGATTCATCACAGCGATCTCCTGACACTCTGTCAAGTCCTGCGCTAATGGATGATCAGTCAACTTATCACCAACTATCTTCTTGCCTTCCTGCAGCACAGAAAATGCCTTGACCGAAAGTTGCACTCCAATGCCTTGGAACTCATCTAACTGCGTGTTGTGCTTCTGCTAATGTTCCTAGGCCCTCGTGGCTCATTGTTGTAACTCCTTCAACTCCGCAGACTTGGTGACCTGAACCGCCAATGGCAACACTCTGAGTGAATCCTTCATTGTTGTGAGTTGTCCTTCTGCCTCCTGCGCGAGCTTGGTCAATTGCTCCAACTGTTCATCATGGACGATACTGCCCCAAAATTGTGCAGTCACTTCAGTGACCTTTGTCGCTTCTTTCTCCAACTCTCTTAGCTGGGTCTCCAACTCCTCCATGGCGCTTTTCCTTTCGGCCACTTGCTCCAGCGGTGTGCTCAATTGTACCAAAGCCCGCAAGTCGGCATTGTCTCGCTGCAGCTGGGAAATGACGGCCCCAAGTCGCTACGCTCTTTCAACTGCATCCAACATTGCAGTGGACTCCAATACATACTGAAAAGCCTCAGCAATTGCCTCTTCCATCCGCACTCTGCTATCCCATAGGTTTACTTTCTCCACCGTCAACCGATCGTGGTCCTTCTTCAGCTCCTCGGTTGTGCTAGCCTTCTCGGCAATCAGCTACTCTAGCTTGTTCTCCAGTTCTTCAACCACCTCTTGCGCCATTACTGCCCTCTCCTTTAATTCATCTACTTCTTTCAAGGCGTTGCCTCGTGCTCCTGCGATCGCAAGAACTGACCGTTGATATCCTGCTCCATGTTTGCCAACTCCAGGCTAGAGACCTCCTACATCTGCACCAATGTCTGCGAGGAAAACACATTGATGTTGATGGAAAAACCTTGTATCTGCTGTAGCGAATCCCGGAGAGCCTCATTGTCGGTCACAATCGCAGTCGGGGGAATTTGCACATTCTGAACCCACGTCCCAGTGTTGCTTGCGCCAACTACCTGTAAAGTCACTACCTCTGGTGCCTTCTTCAAAACAATATCAAATAAGGAATCAAGTCGATATTTTACCTCGTTGAAACCTTCTGCCACCTGCATCTTCATTGCTTGATTTTTCACATTCGTTGCATTCATTAAGGCCGCAATAAGATGGTTCAACTGCACCTCCATCGCTGGGGTTGCACCACTTGTCATACCTCGCTCATAGCACATCTTCATTCTACCCTCCTCAACCTCGTGCTCTATATCATCATCAGTAGGTGTCTGCGACGACTCTTGATCCGAATCAGGGTCATTCTGTTGGTCCATCTCTGGTGCATCCAATGGTGGCCCCGTTAATTCTTCTTCGAGACTGACCGGTTCTCTCCATTCTGCGGGCCAATCATCGACGATCGCATTCAACTCCTCATCGGACAATTTGTATGGTCTCGTCAACCACTGCTTCCTCGGATCGCGCCACGCTTGCACATGAATGTTGTGTGGGCCAACCGCAAACCAAGCAATCCCTTTATATTTTGCTTTGACTGCCTGAGACAACCGTGGAGCTCGCTCATCTTTTGCTTGCAATGCTTCCCAGTAGAACCAGAATTGTGTTGCACAATCCTTAAGTCGCTCAGGTTTCTGCACCCACCAAAGGTTCTGGTAGCGTACTCCCTTACAAACCTTTACCGCGTCTACGTCCATCCCTTGATAGTCATCAGGCTCCATCCAAGCGACGAGCGCAATTAAAATCAACAACCAGCTGTATGCAAATGATCGCTTTCCCGCCTGGACCGCCACCGCATCCTCCGTCAACTGGTTCAGCAAAAAGAGTGACCAGTTCATTTGTACCCCTTGCGCACACAACTCGGCACATGTAATGACCCTTGAATTGCCTTGGTTGGGTCGGCTATTCCTAACTATTTTAGTAGCCAAGATCTGTGCCCTGATGCGAACCGTCGGATCATTAATGCTATCGAGGCGGTATGCCCGTCCGTCACGCTGAAAATCATAGCGCGTCCGTGTAATGTCCCCATTTTGACCCCCTTTGTATTAAACCGTAAATGATGTAAATATTGTAATTTAATCATTGTGAGGAGCTCAAGGCCAAGGCCCCACCATTGATTTAGCGTTTCATGTATCGGCAATTAAAAATAGATGCCCATGGTTCTTGTGCGAGATGGGCACAATGTAAATAAGACACCATGTAAATACGAATTTTAATGGAAAAACCCACAACCGGCTATGCAATGCAACAAAAGAGATGGGGCATGACTCTATAAGGAAAAGGGGGGGGGGAATTATTCAAACCTTGAGCCAATGGTATTAATCCATGTGTCAATGGGGAAACCCATAAACCACCAACTACCCAATTTGTCTCATGCACCCAATCATTTAATTCTTCCAAGAAATTGGTTAAGGCAGTTAATGCCTTGGGAATGAAGAAGTATGGCAGCCAATTTCGTGCATGGGCAAGCCATCAACTTGGAAAAACGTGTTTTGTCTCCTTGGGCAAGAAACCACCCACGAAATGGTGCCCAAAGCCATTCTGAACAGGCAGCCTTTGATCATTCACGCAGGGGGAGTTAGCTGGGGTCTTTCCATTTACGTTTTTCATCTAAATACTGCATTTTTCCATGCCTGGGAGTCGTTTTTGCAGTATATAACAGTTGGGAGAGGGAGGGCCACGTTTTGAGGACTGTAGGGAGGTCGTTTTTGCCCCTGAATGTCCAAGGACGTTTTTCTAAAAACGGATTTGGCTTCCTGGGTTGTTCACCAACTTCCCATTTCGTTTTTGTGGGTTCCCACGTTTTTCTGGGTTAGTTGAAACCCCATCTCATGCATTCCACTGTGGAAAACGTTTTCCTCATGCCCAGCAAGTGGGGCTCTGCTGTTATGTGCATCCTTGTTCTTGGTTTGAGCCTGTGAGCTGAAGTGTTGGAGTGGTAGTGGATAGAAGTGGCTTGATAAACCTAGTGGGGGAGACAACCTCTCAAGAAGATCAAGAGGGCTTTGGTTACTCTTCTATGCATACCCTGAGAGCACTAGATAGGGAAGGTATGGCTTGAGGGACTGCACAGCAGTGAAAAGAATACTTCCTTGTGCTGGGTGTGTAGGTAATGTGGGTGCCAAGCTAGATAGATCTTGCAAGGTTATCCCTGGCTCTGTGCTGGAGCTCACTAGCTTAGCAACTCTTCCTTTCCATCTCCTAGTAGCCTGATAAACCCAATTGTAGATTGGCTTGGCTCATCTTGGTGTATGCTTGGCTATGTGTGAGTCTGATGTTCCCTGGTTCCTTGTAGAGATCATGCCCAGCTCGGGGGTGGCAGTGGTGCTGAGAGATTAAGGAGCACACTGGCCTATGGTTGGGTGGAACGTTGCAGTTGCATAGCCAGTTGCTTGGGACTGCCTCATTGAGATAAGTATTCTCTTGTGTAAATTGGCAATTATCATTTGATGAATGTTATGAATGTATGTGGATGTATTAAACGAATTTGCTTCTGCTGTGTTTTTTTTAAAAGTTTAGGCATTTCCATATGATCTTGTATAATTCTGCACAGATCTTTATCTCATGGCTACCACAGAATCTTGAATGTGTGTTAGAGATCAACAGCATTTATTTGATTACCGTCGTTTTTCCATAGTATGCACAGATACAGTTCTTGCATCAATGATTTTCATTCAAACGTTTTGGGGCTAATTGCCCGGATTGAGCACCACGTCCTCCCTATCCCGTTGGTATGGTAGGAGGGGACACTACATTATGGTATCAGAGCTGCGTTGCAGCATTGGGCCTCTATGGGCCAAATCTGATAAGCAATTACAAGAAAAATTGTTGTCTTATGAGTTTTTGGAAGTTTTGTTTTAAAGACTGTTTTGAAAATTTTGTGTTTTAAGCCGTTTCGGGAAGTCGTCCCGAAATTTCGGAAAGGTTTCGCGAACCTTCCCGCAATTGCGGAAGAGTTCGGCGAACCTTCCCGAAATTGCGGAAGGATTCCGCGAACCTTCCCGAAATTGCGGAAGAATTCAGCCAATGGCTCCGAAACAACGGAGAAAAATGTTTTAAGTGAAAAAATTTTCTAAGTGTCGGAATTTTTCGGAAAGAATTCTCTTCCGAAATTGCGGAAGGAATTCTCTTCCGAAATTTCGGAAGGATTCCGCGAATCGTTCCGAAACGCGAAAGAGTTCGGCGAGTCATTCCGAAGTTGCGGAAGACTTCGGCGAATCGTTCCGCAACTGCGGAAGACTTCGCCGAATCGTTCCGCAACTGCGGAAGACTTCGTCGAATCGTTCCGCAACTGCAGAAGACTTCGCCGAATCATTCCGAAAAAACACCCGAAATCGGGGAAGCATTCCGGCGGAAGCATTCCGCGAACGGATCTGCAATTGAGGAAGCCTTCGCCGAATGGCTTCGCAATTGCGGGAGCATTCGCCGAGTGGCTCCGCAACTGCGGAAGCCTTCGCCGAATGGCTCCGCTCGGCAAATCGCCCCGCTATTGCGGAAGCGTTCGGCGAACTGCTCCGCAATTGCGGAAGCCGTCGCCGAACCATTCCGCAATTGCGGAAGCATTCCGCCAAGCGCCCCGCATTGCGGAAACTCTCGGCAAATCACCCCGCCCATTGCGGAAGGCCAACCTCCCCGCGGTTGCGGCAGCATCCTGTGATTCTCCATTGCGACAGCATTCCGTGAATCTCCCGTTGCGGCAAGATTCAACGAACCGCCCATTGAGGCGTGATTCGTAAAAAAAAAATAAAAAAAAATGAGGGCGCTGCCCTCGACCCGCCCTGCTGTGGCCACAAGGGGGCAAGCCCCCTTGACCCCCTTTTTCTTTTTTTTCCCTCATATTTCGTTGTTGTGATTTGATGAATTGTCAGTATGGCATTTTTCCACGTGCATGAAGTAAGTTATGAATTTTGAGAATATAATGCAGCTAACAATTGTGCTGATGAACACATTTCAGAGAGCCACGGTTACAACAGGGTAACACTGTAGTTAATACAGTTGGAAAATTTTGGATCTTGGTTGGGCCAAGAAATGAACATCATGAATGACGCACAGGATCCCTATGAACCTGAGACAGATGCCATGGGGGAGAACATACAGGTTGAGAATGCTGAAACAGAATCTAATGGGAGAAGAAATCAAGAGACCCCTCCAGATGTTGCAGCCACCATGAGAAGCCTAAGGGTGGAGTTGCAAAGCTGTAGGGAAGATAATGAAAGGATGATTAAAGCTCAGGAAGAACAAAATCAGCTGAATGCAGCCATGCTGCAGAGTTTAACAGACATCCAAAGGCAAATAAACTCTGGGCATCAGATATCAAATCCAGAAAAGGGTGGGAGTAGCTCTAGAAGAAATTCCCGTAAGAGGGCCAGTAGCCCAAGAAGAATTTCTACAGACAACACATATAGTCCAGAAATCTCTTCTAATGAATCATCTGACTCTGAAGAATCCATTGAGGGTTCAAGCTCTTCATCTCACAGGAGCAAGAGGAAGAAGCACTACAAGAACAGTTCACATGGGGAATTTAAGAAGGCAAAACCTCCTACATTTGATGGAGAAGTAAAGTCTGGTCAAGAAGCTGAAGCTTGGCTTCTTGGGATGAGAAAATACTTCCAAGTCCAAGACTACTCGGGAAATATGAAGGCAAGGGTAGCCATCTTCAACTTGAACGGAAGAGCATCTATATGGTGGGAACACACCAGGCAAGTGAAGAAGATCAACGAAAGGAAGATCGTGTGGAAGCAGTTCAAGAAATACTTCAAGCAGAAGTACCTCTCTGATAGGTACTATGATGATAAGATCAAAGAGTTCCATGAACTGAGATTGGGACAATTGACCATGGAAGAATATGCAAACAAGTTCTTGGAGCTGCTGAGGTATGTCAAGTATATTCGAGATGATAAGGTCAAAATTCAGCATTTCGTAAGTGGACTGCCCCAGTCATATAAAGATAGAATTGAGTTTGATGAACCTCGAACTCTGGAGGAGGCCATAAGAAAGGCCAAGCATTGCTTTGATCAAAATAGAAGCAAACCAGAATTCCATAAGGCATGGAAGGATAAGAAAAATGAGAAGTTTGATCAAAGGAAGAAGGGGTTCAAGCCTCCTCAATTCCGGAATCAGCAAAGGCAACCATCACAGGTTGTGACTAAGCCAACTAGGATGATGGGAGACAAGCCAAGAGATCCAAAGGAGCCAAGAGAACCACTTCAATGTTGGGGTTGTGGAGGAGACCACATGCTTAGAAACTGTCCACATCGGAATGGGAATGCAAATCAAGTTCACAACATCCAAGGAGCTGGAACTGTGGGTCAAGTGGCGAGGACAATCCCTAGAATCTATGCAGCAGTGGACGACCGCCAAGCAGATCATCAGTCAACTGTGGTTGAGGTTGAAGGTAAGATTGCTAAGCAATCTGTTTCTATTTTGATTGACCCTGGATCTACTCACAGTTATGTCACTCCTAGAATTGTTTAGATGTGTGCTTTCAAGAAATTAAAGCATAGTAAATCTTGGTTAGTTCAACTAGCCACTGGAACCAAGAGAAAAGTTAGCGAAATAGTAGAGAAATGTCCATTAGAGATGGATGGGTTATTCACTTATGCAGATCTGAATATTTTGCCACTTGGTTCCTATGATATTCTCATTGGAATGGATTGGTTAGAAGCACACAGGGTTAAACTTGACTGCTACAATAAGACATTTGAATGCATGGATGAAGAAGGAAACCCGAGGGTTGTGAAGGGCATTCCAAAGGTGACTTCTGTTAGACAGATTTCAGCCATGCAGCTGAAGAAGTTCTATAGGAAGGGATGTCAATTATACGCAGCCCACATTTTAGAGGCAGCAGAGAATGAAACTCTTAAATTGGAGGACTATCGTGTATTGCAAGAATTCAGGGATGTTTTTCCTGATGAGATTCCGGGACTCCCTCCAAAGAGAGACATTGACTTTACAATTGAACTTGTGCCAGGAGCGGCACCAGTGTCTAAGACACCCTACAGGATGAGTACACCGGAATTGCTAGAATTGAAGATGCAATTACAAGAGTTGCTAGAAAAGAAATATATTAGGCCAAGTGTGTCCCCGTGGGGAGCACCTGTTCTATTTGTGAAAAAGAAAGATGGAACACTCAGGCTATGTATTGACTACAGGCAGTTGAACAAAGTCACTGTGAAGAACAAATACCCATTGCCCCGAATTGACGACCTATTTGACCAAATGAGAGGAGCAAAGGTATTTTCAAAGATTGACTTGAGGTCTGGTTACCATCAGGTAAGAATCAAAGAAGAAGATATCCATAAGACAGCCTTTAGAACGAGGTATGGACACTATGAGTTTGTAGTGGTACCATTCGGTCTCACAAATGCACCAGCTACATTCATGTGTCTCATGAATAATGTTTTTAGCAAGTATTTGGACAAGTTTGTTCTCGTATTCCTAGATGACATTCTTATCTATTCTAAGAATGAAGAAGAACATGAAGAACATTTGAGAATGACAATGCAATTATTAAGGGAGCATACGCTGTATGCAAAGTTGAGCAAATGTGACTTTTATAAAGATAGAATTCATTATTTGGGTCACATCATCTCCGATGAAGGTATATCTGTAGACCCTGAGAAGATTGAAGCCATTATGAATTGGCCAACTCCAAGGAATGTGACTGATGTGAGATCTTTTATGGGCCTTGCTGGTTACTACCGGAGGTTTATCGAAGGATTCTCCAAGGTTGCAAACCCGATCACTTCTTTGCAAAATAAAGGGGTAAAGTTTGAATGGTCACCAAGATGTGAGGAAAGTTTTCAACGGTTGAAGAATCTTCTTACAAGTGCACCTATTCTGAAAATTGCAGATCCGGAAAAAGACTTTGTGGTGTGTACAGACGCATGCAATCAAGGACTTGGAGGAGTTCTTATGCAAGATAACCACGTGATATGCTATGAGTCAAGAAAGTTGAAGGAGCACGAGAAGAACTATGCTACTCATGATATAGAACTTGCAGCCATAATACATGCTTTAAAGATGTGGAGGCATTACTTAATGGGAAGAAAATTTGAGTTAAGGACAGACCATTGTGGACTGAAATATTTGTTTGATCAGCCAACTTTAAATGCTAGGCAAGCTAGATGGTTGGAATTTTTGTGTGAATTTGATTTCGAGATCAAACACATAAAAGGGAAAGAAAACAAGGTGGCTGATGCACTCAGCAGGAAGGTACATGAAATGTATGTGGCAGCGCTTAGTACTTGCCAGCCAGACTTGAAGCAACAAATTGTTAACCATATGGTTGAGGATGAAGTGTATGAGCAGATAAAGGGAAAATTGCAGCAGCAAAACCTTGAAAAGAAGTATGAGGGCTATCATTTGGAAGAAGAAGGACTTCTTACTTATAAGAATAGAGTCTATATTCCAAATGCGGCAGGTTTGAGGAGAATGGTTATGGATGAGATCCATAAAGCTCCATACTCTGGTCACCCAGGATATCAGAAAACAATTGCTACAGCAAGAAAATACTATTTCTGGCCAGGCATGAAGAAGGATGTTGCTGAAAACATTTCTAAGTGCATGGAATGTCAACAAGTGAAGAGTGAACACCAACATCCAACAGGTTTATTGCTTCCAGTGCCAATTCCAGAATGGAAATGTGAAGTAATATCCATGGATTTTATTACGGGATTGCCAATGACTAAGAGACAACATGATTCCATCATGGTTGTGGTGGACAAGTTAACAAAGGCAGCACATTTCATACCAGTTAAATCTACACATAAAGCCGATGCCATTGCAAATATTTTCATGAAGGAAATTTTCAGATTACATGGGTTGCCTAAGGCAATAATTTCTGACAGGGATACCAAGTTCACTTCTAACTTTTGGAAAGGCCTCTTTGCAGATTTGGGTACACAGCTAAGCTTTAGTACCGCATACCATCCTCAAACAGACGGGCAAACCGAAAGAGTAAATCGGGTGCTTGAAGACATGCTCCGCATGTATGTAATGGACAAACCATCCAAGTGGGAAGATTATCTACACCTGGTGGAATTTGCATATAACAATGGACAACAAGCATCGTTGGGAATGAGTCCTTATGAGGCTTTGTACGGCAGAAGATGTAGGACACCAGTAACTTGGGATAATCCAGTGAACAGAATTGTACTTGGGCCAGAATTGCTTAAAGAAATGGAACAAGAGGTTACAAAGATCCGGCAAAATTTAAAAGCAGCCCAGGATAGACAGAAAAGCTATGCAGATAAACATAGAGTGCATAGGGAATTCAATGTTGGGGATCATGTATATCTTAGAGTGAGATCAAGGAAGAGTTCCTTGAAGCTTGGGAGTTGTGCCAAGCTATCACCTAGATATTGTGGGCCATTTGAAGTGCTTGAAAGAATAGGACCAATTGCATATAGACTTGCATTGCCTGCTAGCACTAAAGCTCATAATGTTTTTCATGTCTCTTTGCTAAAGAAATATGTACATGATCCTAACCATGTGATTAATTGGGATGTGATCCAGGTGGAACCCGAGGGAGAATTCCAAACCGATCCATTGTGCATCCTAGACAAGAAGGTAACATTGCTCCGGAACCGAGCCATCGGACAGGTAAAGGTGCAATGGAAGCACTACGGTCCCGATGAGGCTACATGGGAGCTGGAGGATGCCATGAGGGTGGCATATCCATTTTTGTTCAATTTTGATGAGCACTGAGGACAGTGCTAATGTAAGGGGAGGGGAATGTAATGTCCCCATTTTGACCCCCTTTGTATTAAACCGTAAATGATGTAAATATTGTAATTTAATCATGGTGAGGAGCTCAAGGCCAAGGCCCCACCATTGATTTAGCGTTTCATGTATCGGCAATTAAAAATAGATGCCCATGGTTCTTGTGCGAGATGGGCACAATGTAAATAAGACACCATGTAAATACGAATTTTAATGGAAAAACCCACAACCGGCTATGCAATGCAACAAAAGAGATGGGGCATGACTCTATAAGGAAAAGGGGGGGGGAATTATTCAAACCTTGAGCCAATGGTATTAATCCATGTGTCAATGGGGAAACCCATAAACCACCAACTACCCAATTTGTCTCATGCACCCAATCATTTAATTCTTCCAAGAAATTGGTTAAGGCAGTTAATGCCTTGGGAATGAAGAAGTATGGCAGCCAATTTCGTGCATGGGCAAGCCATCAACTTGGAAAAACGTGTTTTGTCTCCTTGGGCAAGAAACCACCCACGAAATGGTGCCCAAACCCATTCTGAACAGGCAGCCTTTGATCATTCACGCAGGGGGAGTTAGCTGGGGTCTTTCCATTTACGTTTTTCATCTAAATACTGCATTTTTCCATGCCTGGGAGTCGTTTTTGCAGTATATAACAGTTGGGAGAGGGAGGGCCACGTTTTGAGGACTGTAGGGAGGTCGTTTTTGCCCCTGAATGTCCAAGGACGTTTTTCTAAAAACGGATTTGGCTTCCTGGGTTGTTCACCAACTTCCCATTTCGTTTTTGTGGGTTCCCACGTTTTTCTGGGTTAGTTGAAACCCCATCTCATGCATTCCACTGTGGAAAATGTTTTCCTCATGCCCAGCAAGTGGGGCTCTGCTGTTATGTGCATCCTTGTTCTTGGTTTGAGCCTGTGAGCTGAAGTGTTGGAGTGGTAGTGGATAGAAGTGGCTTGATAAACCTAGTGGGGGAGACAACCTCTCAAGAAGATCAAGAGGGCTTTGGTTACTCTTCTATGCATACCCTGAGAGCACTAGATAGGGAAGGTATGGCTTGAGGGACTGCACAGCAGTGAAAAGAATACTTCCTTGTGCTGGGTGTGTAGGTAATGTGGGTGCCAAGCTAGATAGATCTTGCAAGGTTATCCCTGGCTCTGTGCTGGAGCTCACTAGCTTAGCAACTCTTCCTTTCCATCTCCTAGTAGCCTGATAAACCCAATTGTAGATTGGCTTGGCTCATCTTGGTGTATGCTTGGCTATGTGTGAGTCTACTGTTCCCTGGTTCCTTGTAGAGATCATGCCCAGCTCGGGGGGTGGCAGTGGTGCTGAGAGATTAAGGAGCACACTGGCCTATGGTTGGGTGGAACGTTGCAGTTGCATAGCCAGTTGCTTGGGACTGCCTCATTGAGATAAGTATTCTCTTGTGTAAATTGGCAATTATCATTTGATGAATGTTATGAATGTATGTGGATGTATTAAACGAATTTGCTTATGCTGTGTTTTTTTAAAAAGTTTAGGCATTTCCATATGATCTTGTATAATTCTGCACAGATCTTTATCTCATGGCTGCCACAGAATATTGAATGTGTGTTAGAGATCAACAGCATTTATTTGATTATCGTCGTTTTTCCATAGTATGCACAGATACAGTTCTTGCATCAATGATTTTCATTCAAACGTTTTGGGGCTAATTGCCCGGATTGAGCACCACGTCCTCCCTATCCCGTTGGTATGGTAGGAGGGGACACTACAGTCCGCAACCTCGCCGCGAGCTTCTTATCATTGTTTTTCCTTTGAAAATACTGCAAGGGGTCTGGCCCATCCTTTGGAAACCCTGTGATCTCATAAATAAGGTCGACTATGACAGTGACCGGTCTGTCCAACTATAGAATCCCGCCATGAAAACAAGCCAAAAGATGCTTAACGCAGGCATTTGCCTCAGTCAACCACCCAAAATGCGACATGTTGATCAATCCCAATAGTCCTGCTTTTTCCAATTCGTGCGCCCAATCATATGGAATGCATGGCGTTGGGCCACCTCCAACTGCTACTCTCGGAACAAAAGGTTCCACCATAACGTCCCTCAGCGCCAGCAGATCATGGTCATCATATTTCATCTACATCAACGCAGGCACAATGTCTGCGGTGCAGACCATTCCTTGTGGGATCGTCGGCATCCTGACTTGGTATCTCTGGTTCTTGGTAAGCTTTCGGGGTTGCGCACCGGGTCGACAGGGAGGTACATACCCAAGGATATGCACAGCGGATACCCCTGCTCGAGCCATGGATTCCACAACGTCGAAGCTCGACGGACTCGCCTGTGTAGTTACCTCTTCCGACAGTTGTGCAAATGATCCGGTCTGCCTCTTCCGTGACGGCGGGGAGCTAGACCGCTGCCCCCCCTCTTCTTCCACACCACTGATGATGACCCGACCGGCATACTAGAAACTTCCTCTTCAATGGTGACAGGGACAACTGGTGATTCTACTTCACTTGAGATCTCAACCGTGTCTGGTTCACTCTGCATTCCGCACTGGTCCCCCGTAATGCTGAATTGTTTCTCAACCTCACCCTACTGGACAACTCACTCAACACAATGCAATTCCACTCTGTAACCTTGCACAATTCATCACAACACTACTCTGCTCATTTCACACCTTGCAAAATAATGGCTTCCGACCAACCTCGGCCCGGTCTTATAGTGCCAAATCGATCCCTCCATCATCATGACCAAATCACGCCAATCATCATGACCAAATCACGCATTAACTGCCTGAATCCATCGTCGATCCTATCAATCTAACGGTCGGATTCGCCATAACTACATGTCACTTCACCGAGCATCGTTGGTTAACTACATTTAACTGTCTGCATTTTTTGCTGATTTGACTATGTCGTGACCCTGCGGCTATCGCAGCATGGCTTCCACACTGTCATACCATCTCTCTGACTTGCGCATCCTGTCCCTGCTGGTGCGCCATCCTTCCACCTAGCATCCTGCCTTTTTTTCTTTTTTTTTACTTGTGCAATGTTGTTAGGCATCGTGTGGCTCTAAGCCCGTCCTGTAGGGCTTCAACCTGCTACCGTTCACTAGCTTTGGTAGCATTGCTCCATCTGTTGTAGCTGTACTGCGCCTCCTGAAGTAATGCAGCTAATGCGATATGGACCGATCCAATGCATCTGTAACTTACCTGGATGCTTCATGAACTTGCTATCATACAACAGCACCAAGTCGCCTTCCTGAAATTGCTTGTTTTTAAGATGTTGATCGTGCCAAGTTCTTTGGCGATCCTTCTCGATGCGCTGGTGAAAACCTACGATAAAGCAGTCTTCCTCAAGCTGTACCATCTTCTCTAGTCGTTCTTCTAATG